>OZ024866.1:31855104-31872604 GCA_964017155.1 Oasisia sp. SBJ-2009 | reverse complement strand
ACCTGCACCAATATGTCTCAAAATTATGTTTTATATTTTGCAATAAATGTGTATGTGTTATGATAATTTCATCAACGCATTAAGCAATGCAATTTAATTAGCTTGTGCCACAGTGGAGTCAGACTGATAGGATATATATTTATATATATATATATATATATATATATATATATATATATATATATATATATATATCAGAAAGAATCAATTAAGGTTCTGCTAGCATTAGTAATTGGATAGAAATATATGGCATAAAACATTATTTCTAGCGTAAGTCAAAATCGTATTAAATGTATGCGGACGTGAATCATATATGCGACTGAGCCAATGACCTTTGCCCTAGTGTGCATACGATTATATATGATATCATAACATGGCGGCATAAATCAACTAGTGGCATGACACTTGTGTCGCTTTCTTATTTATGTACCTTCCATGTCGTGATCTATCACTATGTCCTCTCTCTCGTTCTTCCCAAAGAGTCTTCGCCTATATTACACATATGCATATAAGTACAGCTAAATCTATGCACTGTAATTCCGCTAGCGCCATACAAAAGAATACAGCAAAACAACTTATTACAAACGATGTATTTGGAACATCACACAGACACACACACACTCACACACACACACACACACACTCACACACACACACACACACACACACACACACACACAGACACACACACACACACACACACACACACACACACACACACACACACACACACACACATATATATATATATATATATATATATATATATATATATATATATAAAAGTTATACCGTTATAAATTTCATTATCATTATACTGTTTTGACTGTTTATAAAATATGTATGTAACCATTTTCATGTAGATGTGTTTGTTCATTGCATAATACGCCGAACAGTTGCATACAGGTAGTGCAACTTCATTATTTGTTTAGATGTGACACGATAAGACATACAACCTGAAGAAGACGAAAACGACGGCGGCGGCGATGCCAGCAAGCAAAAGGATGACGCCAATCGAAACGCCGGCCGCTCCTCCTGCACTTAAGCCGCCCGCCTTAGCTGTAGCACAATTAACCGAACCACACAATTGTCATTTACTGAATTTTAACATAAGGAAACATATTGAAAACAACATATTGAAAAAAACATTTCAATCATGTGTTGTAGCTAATATGGTAGAAGTTATGATAAAGATTTTACGTTGACGGCCATATTAGAAAAGCTCAACATATAGTCGTGTTTGTTGTTTTTGTTAATATATATATATATATATATATATATATATATATATATATATATATATATATATTAATAAAAACAACAAACACGACTCTGCTAACAAGGTTCGTTCGGCAAGCTGGACAACCTTTGTAGATGGTGTGTTCTTCTCACAAGATAAACGATTTCAATTTTGATTGAATATAAGTTTATGTAATTCATTGGTTATATACATGTTCTTGTCAGTTGGTAGTTAACGACAAGAAAACATCCTATACCTGATGTGGTGAACACGACGCTTGCTGTGGAATCGCCAGCATCTCGTTTCCCGTTATGCTCTCGATACGGTTCCACTCGCAGTGCATATTTAGTGTTGAACGCGAGTCCTGTGATCCGAACTTTCATCCATTCACTGTCAGTGCCCTGTTGAACTTGTGAGACGTTCTTCTCGCCCTCTGCGCTAGATTTTACCCACACGGTGTAGTGGTAGTGGGCTTCAACACCTGGTGTTATCTTCATGGCCTTAGGCCAACCCACTGTGATAGACGAGCCAGTGACATCTGCAACGACTGGTTTGGCGGAAGACGCGAACTCAGGAAGTGCTGAAGCAAAATATAATGATTAGATAATTGTTTGCGTTCCATTACAGTAATTCACGATTAGTTTCATTGAAAAAACAATCCTCGGGTAAGATAGCAAGAAAATAAGGTGAGCCTATAAAAAAACAGTCACTCAATTTTTTGATTCGCCAAAAACATTTCAAGCACTCTACAACTCCACAAAACCTCGTTCTTGATATTCTGCAAACAACCTCTTACTGCATCTCTATTTAGGCTTGTCTTCTGGCCGTCCAAGAACACCCAGATGAAGTTTGCTAAGACACCGCCTTGATATGTTTCGTAAACACCGATATCCATATACCATCCTGAAGCCCGCCAAGTAACCATCATCTGTTGTACAAACGTCTTCAAATTGGGTTGCTAATCTAATGTTTGCTTCCTACGAAAATATTGGCGGGTCAACCCCCAAGCCTTACCGTAGCAGGCTTAGCCAATGTGTCATAGTTAATGTGACGGAGTGATGCATATATCGCGTATTGTTCAACCTTTATTGTCAAGATAGACAGCGCAGGTGTCCCAATTATCTGCGCGTTTAGCTTAACTCTGTATTCGGGTCGAAACGTATTATATGTTAGAAATTACTGCGAGAGACCATTAAGTTGTTCTTTTGAGATTCACATGAATTAATGTTCTGCTACAGTACATACCTATGTATGTCTTACAAACGTCTGAGATGTACCACAGTTCACACCCGCTGGGACAACTGCCGTCTGTGATCGAGCACATTGATTGACCTTTGCAGTGTCCGCAGGTTTCGTTGCAGTTGACTCCGTAATACCCATTGTCGCAGTCTGCATAACACGATATTAGCAGTTCACAAGGTAACATTAACATCCATACTTATATCACTGTGACGTACAGTTTCAAGCTAATCATGATCATATTGACAATAATGCGACTGACAAGTAAAACACAGTTAATAACAGTATTTAACTTACACATGCTGATAAGTCATTCACCATATAACAACACTTTATTTGTGAAACCTGACTTGATAGATACAAGCTTGTGAAGGGCGACCTTTTCAATAGAACAGACTAACTATTGCGCAAGGTGTAACATTATGTTCTTATACTGCCATGTTAACAATACATTAACTGATTATATGTAGCGAGTTGTCGAGCCCATAATTTAAACATGAGAGTATAATATTTCATCTACACGCGTCCTCGCCATAGATCTACTGACATGTTCCTTTATTCCAGCTTTCAACACTGCAATAACGGAAGATACAAATAAGTTCTTATACAACTTTTTAGTTAATACGCCTGCCCGATGGAAGCAAAAATATGAGATTCTTTACTAGTTATTGTGGAATAATAGAGAGTACACATCTGTCTCAACTGTTGACAAATAATTATTAGTTTACTAGCTTCGTTAGCAAGCCGACACAGTTTCGTATTTTGGTGAATGGTAAACCAAGTTGTGATGTTGAATGACAAGATGCCCTCAAAAAGGCTGAAGAAAGTATTGAATAATGGAAGATCCACCGTTCAGACAACCAACAAGAGCAATGTCAACTGCATATTTCAGATGGGTAAGAACTGAGTCATGACATATGATACCATTTGCATAGAGTGAGAAAGGTACATGAGAGAGAACGCGCCATTGAAGGGCTCCAGCAACAACGTATTGTAACACCGCCATCACGTTGGTGTACGCTATCTGCTATGTTGCATACACACCTTCCTCGCAGTGCGGTTGCTGCTTGCCTGGTTCGCATGCGTCACAACCGATGACGTCATCGCAGGTACTGGTCGCAGGGCAGAGTTTGCAAGCTGTGTTTAAACAGATTTAATGGCATTTGTTACGCAGTGCTGCAACGTAGCTCTTGCATAATAAACATCACAGTTCGGTCCATTATTTGAGTTACGTCGTATAATGCTAATGTAATATTTAGTATGAAATATGTACATATTAATGCTGAACATACATTGATGGTTTACAAGGAAACAACACTTTTCAGGCTGGCTTTTTCATAGCATACTAAATGCTCGTTTTTGCTCTGCATTCATTATACATATTTACGATGCAACAACCAGCTCGCGAGATACTAAGCAAAATTTTATTCCGAAATGATGGTATTACTTGAACCAGGAAGATGCCATAATGGTGGAGAATTCAGTGGTGCGCATTTACAATTTCTACGATTGAATACACATGCAAAAATATTGAGGAGCACTCAAGCAAAACTCAGCAGTTCAATGCATTGCACTCTGATATGCGCATTTAACTGTTCAACAAAATGTACAATAATTTTCTTACGCGTAAAGTCACGCGAATATAACAAAATCATATAGTGAGTACGTACTAATATATCTATGACCGATAACAACGACTTCACACAGAGTTGTTAGGTGATTCTCGTCTCCACCGCTCCGTCTGAATGAGAGATATCGACCTGTCGCTGTACACGACTCGTTGATTGTCGCTCCAGCAGCCACGGCGCCGTTGTGATTTGCACACTGTGTGTGCTCATTCACGTCGGAACTGTTGCCAACGCTCAGGATGAATGCACTGAGTCGTCGCTCGTCTGAAAGAAGTCGCTGTTGTCGATGTTATCACATTTAATTGCATAATGTCTGCATTCCTGTTAAGCAACGATTCACATGTCGAATATATTATTCCTTTTAATACGGTGTCAATTTTGTTGCTATCCATATCTCTTTTTAATTGAACAGTGGAACCAAGGTACTAAATAACTAATGTTCATACTGCAAAACTCTAAACACGTCAATTAAGCTCAAATAATATGGTCTCAGTAGAAAATAGCATCAACCAAATGGGCAAGGAGGCATCATTAGCCTGAAGCTGTGCTGAATATGAGTATTCTTTTTGCAATTATTTGTCTAAAGAACAACGTACAAGTTATTAGCAAAAACAAGTTGATAGCTATCGATCGATCGATCCGACACCAGCATCATGATGGCCACATACAAATGTAAGTAAATCACTATCAATCCAATATGATCATTTGCAATATGTTTAGTTCGTGCATGTGCGAAGTAATGCTTCTTGTAGCAGCACTGTCTTATTCATAAAAGGATCGATCCAATGTTTCCAATATCATATTTCTTCTAATTAAATGTGTAAAACCATATGTGTGTCAATATCATTTGATTAGCTACATGCTCTTATTCATGTTATCACGTATGACATTACTATTTGAAATTGACCTGTCTGACAATTGTCACCCGACCAGCCATCTGCGCATCCACTTGAACAGTGTCCGGTTTTCTTGTTACAGCTGCCAGAGCTACAGTGACATGTGCCATCACAGTACACGCCGAAATGACCGTCGTCACATTCTGTAGCGAGTGAGACAAAACAACGAATGTGTATGAATATATATATATATATATATATATATATATATATATATATATTCATACACATGTGTGTATGTATGCATACAGACGCACGCTTGTCCGCATGCACACACACACACGCACGCACGCACGCACGCACACACACACACACAGACACACACACATATACATACAAACATACATACATACATACATACATACATACATACATACATACATACATACATACATACATACATACATACATACATACATACATACATACATACATACATACATACATACATACATACATACATACATACATACATACATACATACATACATACATACATACATACATACATACATACATACATACATACATACATACATACATACATACATACATACATACATACATACATACATACAACACTTGCTAATGTGGCCGTCCTTGCATCTTTTACCTGAAAAGACATATCTAATCCAACCAGAAATAAAACATTACCTAAACCAATACAACATTGCCTGTTCATAAGACGAAACATATCTGTCCACAAAGGTAGTCATATTCATAATCGTTTTAGGCGCCCACGAATACAGTTCAGCTGTTCATTCAGAGGTTTAGGAACGTTATTACCATGGTTGCTGTGATTTTTTTATTTGTATTGTTCTGAGTTATTAGACATGGATTAACACCACATATCGGCAAAAAATAACCGTACGGTGTAGATGATAGGTTTTGATAAACAGAATCCGTTACCTTGACAAGTTGGTCCCATGAAGTGTAGAGCACAGCCGGAGTCACATCCACCTGGCGAATTATTCTGACAGTTCTCGTTCTCGTCGTTGCAATGACACTCTTTTTCACAGTTGACATCGAACCGACGACTGTCACACGCTGAGGAAAAGGATGTATATGCGTTACCAATTATAATGACGAGAAACAAGTGTTGGCGAATTATGTGATAGCTTTATCACTGTCATTGTGTTACTGTTGTCTTCAATGTCGCACCATTCACATCCACATTAAGCAAAATTGCATTACGTCTCCGAAAACCGTGCTGACTTGTGATTCGTGAGAAAGGTAAGGTACACAACGGCTTCAGTAGCTGCATGAGCAACAGGAAGAGGATCATGAACTTCAGAATTAACATTATTATTATTACTATTATAATTATAATAATAATTATTATTATTAAAACAAGATATTGTGTTAATATCTTAATAGTCAATGATATTATAGTAGCATAGTAAACGACCGCCACAACGCATAGTGTACATATTTTTCTATCCGGACAGAGATATGTTTGAACCATATCGAGGGGGTTGAAGGATGAATGTAGTGTGTGGCAAGTGCGGTATTTGGCCACCTCGAATATCCGCTCAGTTTGTATATATTTATTATATATATATATATATATATATATATATATATATATATATATATATATATATATATATAATGTGCTGTATCAATGCTTTATAAGAGCTACCACGCTTGATAAACAACGCGCTGTCTATTACGAAAACAAATCAATTGAATAAAGATTATTCGTCGTACACATCACAAACCATTCTCTCATCCTAGTCAGTCCAACAACAGACGAATGGCCAGGTATGACCACATAACTCACACCCAGCCCAATGTTCGGCCCTTAACGATCACTGGTGGAAGCGTTTCGGGCGGCTGGTAGCGGCCACCTAGTGTGGAGAACGAGATATTGACTGCGTAAGTATCAAATCTCGCTACAACAAGTGGACAGCTCTGTCGTTTGCATATGCGTTTTGCATCAATACGAAACAATTACTTGGTGGCGTGCATTCATATTGCATTGTTAGTTAGTGTATAATTTATGTCATGACGGAATACATACCGCATTTGTCCACGCCGCAGGAAACCCAGTCCAGCTTGCCACTGGACTTGTAGTAGTAGCACCATGGGCTCCAGTCATTGTCTGGGTTCCGACAGTATCTTTTTGCTGCTTTCCGACTACCATCAGGGAACCTGTTGTCGGGTTTCCAAGTAAATGGTGTCCAGTCTACACATCTACTATCAGATTTCAGGCCCAAGTATTTCGCTCCTTTCTTGTTGTCGTAATAGCAGTCGTTGTCTGAAATAACATCGTTTATGCGTAACTATTAAAAAAATCAGTATCTGAATCCACACCAATGCACCAATTACAGTAAACCCACATGTAGAACGTATCGTTCGATATCGGCCAATTTATGTGTTATATACTGTAAACAGTAGGCCCATAATTAAATACTAAACATCGTGAACAATTACTTTATTCAACCTCCCAGAGCCAGAAAAGTGCCTTTTGGTGTCGTTAATATAGATTATGGAAGCACTTAAAAGCCTGACGTTGACTGTTATGTTGTATTTTTTATTAAATACAATTTATTGGGACCATGAAATCCGTTATGTATATATATGTTTTCATTTTTGTTTACAAGCGTTGCTTTTCTGCTTTGAACTACCTAAAGTGGTTTGACAAAACGAGTTCAGTACTGTATTTCACAGGTGCCGATGATTATCGATTCTACAATACGTGTGTACTATTGTTATATAAACAAAATATAACTTTTATAATAAAATGACACAAATCGTCAGTTCATATTGTACAAACAATGAGTTCGATAAGTCAGATTACTTACCCAGGATGCAGCCAACTCCCCATCGGTCGCCAGTGCAGGTTGATGGGCATTTACCCGTGATACCGTCACACATGAAGCAATTCTGGCACTGGAATCGACATCGCCAGCCAAAATAACCCGCCTTACAGCCTACAAACGAAAAAATAATGACACATTTATTTTATACACTACCGTGTTTCCCGATCTAAAAGTACGTTCCAATGCGCTTAGAAGACAACAATATTAAATAAACGAAATACATAAATAAATAAAACGCGTTTATAAAACATTATTATAAAAACAAAATTATATAATTAAAGTCAATATGATCAAAACGTAATTGTATAGCTAAAAAGTTAATAAAATTACTACAAGTTGATAAACAATAGTTTATCTCGGCTAGTGTTCATAGTATTGTCATATCGAGAGGTCCCTCTCCAATTGTTGCCCCTGTTCACGGTCGAATGCTCGCAGAGCGTCGATGTCGTGACATACGTTCGATGCGTTGTAGGTCCGTGCCGTTGGCAGTGTCGTACGCGGACGACCCCGGAATGCGATGACGCCAGTGTCCACGTTATGAATGGACTGGTGACTCATCACACGTAGTCATCTTGCTGACTGGACGGATTCGCTCATCAGACGGCATCGTCGACGGCAATGTGACGCTTTGTTTGATGGACGATGTGGGCAGTGCGTGCTGACTTTCTGCCGTAGATGGCCCCGTTGGTATGCATCCATGAGATCTATACTATAGGTCAGTCTTGGTCAACCTCCATGTCAACACACGCATGACGGGTCATGACGAAGGATTTGTAGTAGCGGCTTAGCCGCAGCTGATGTGTGAGCGCCCAAACCACACCGTCCACAGCTTGCGGAAGGCGACGTTGGTGAGTTGTTATCAGCGAGCGACATATCCCACTTCTCCGAGTAACGACCCCCAATTTGCGCTGTCGCGCTTACATTTTCCCGGGCGTTATAAATTATCCGGGTGATGTTTCTGCCCATGCGCGATAAATGTAAAAATTTAATAATCAATGTGCAGCAAAACGCAAAGCATTTATGGTATAAATACCATGGGCTGTTTAATTTACCTGTGGTGATTGCTGTGAAGAGTTGCTTTAGACATTTCGTTCAACACACATATAACAACAAAACATTACGTTTGTCTCAATCACTGTCACGGATTATGGCATTATGTGATTTGCGCTTGCTATCAAAACATGGCACAAAACATGTATGTTTGATTGTTTCGTGTTCATTTGCGATAAATAACCTTGCTGAAAGGCTATACACGTCCTTTTGACCATAGTCGCAGATATATCAGACTAAAGATGTATTTAATATGAAAACTAAGCGTTAAGGTACTTAATGGTAACTAATGACAACGACTAACACGCGCATGCGCAGAAATGTAACCCGGAGACTTTAACGTCTGGAAAACTTTAAACGCTACTCGTCTTCTATCCGATCTACGTTTCGGCTGTTGCTCGTGCGGTCCGTTGACGCCATGGTGATGGTGAGGACCACTCCAACAAGCAATCGATCGGTGGGGGACGGGGGGGACGCGTCCCCCCACTTTTCATGGCGGGGGGACAGCATAGGAATTGTCCCCCCCCCCACTTTTCAGTTCAGAAACATTGCGAGGCCTGACTCAACACTCCTCTCACTTAAAAGCCACTACATAGGACTAGCTAGACAATAAACTCACGATATGAAGTTCAGCAAAGTTATTTATCGCAAATTACCAGGCAAACAGGTTTTGAGGCATGTTTTGCTGTTCATGCGCCATAATCCGTGATAGTTATTTAAATAAACGTAATATTTTAATGTATTGAACGAAATTTTAGACAACTCTTCACAGTAGTCATCATAGGAGAGTTATCGAACAGCCCGTGGCATTTATACCAAAAAGGCTTTGTTATTTCGCTGCACATTGATGCTTTTAAAAAAAATGTAAGCCGCTGCCGGACTCTATAAACCTTGTGTTGATATTATTAATAGGCTCTAGCCATCAAGTACATTTTAAATGATGAAATTTGTGTTGAACTTTCACTGCTTGATGCTTATCGCCTACGACAGAAGCGGCGGGTTCCTGCACTTTGTGTAACATATTCCAATTTGAGTGATGACAAATTTCTTTGCCAAAATGTTGGACTGGGAAGTTCTACACAGGCACAGAATGGGCGTCGATCAGTGGGAGACAAGGGGACGCTGACCACCCCACTCCCTGAGAGGTCAGCATAGGAAATCTCCTCATACTTTTTCAGTTCATAAAACAAATTTATAGGCATATATAGCGAGACTGATCACTCCCTTCTCTTAAAAACCCTACATCGGTCTAGTAGTAAAATTAATAATAAGAACTAAACTTCCGACTACCTAGTGGAAAAGCACTAGATAAATTGCTTGGTTGGCAGTAGCCAGCCCGCAACTTGATCTAAGTCCAGTAAATAGTCATCATGCCGGGCTCTGTCATTTTGCACCCTTGTATTTATATATAGCCATCAAGCACATAATAGATTATTAATGTTTGTTTGCCCTGTCACCCCTTGGATTGCAGTCTGGTCGCCCTGGTGGATATTTATATCGCCTACGGCGGAACCAGAGGATTTATGCACTTTGTGTAATTTGATCTCATTTTAGTGATGACAAATTTCTTTGATAAAAGGTGAGATTGGGAAGTCCTACACAGGCACCCCTGTAAGCTCTGCATGTTGTCACTCTTGAATCAGGCAAGCAGTGTTGGGTCCAAAGCATAGCTTTGTGTAGATACCCGTCGACCCGTCATTTGGACGGGTAAAAACGAATTTGGACGTGTAGAAATGTGGGTGGACGGGTGGTGGACGGGGTAAAAAAAAAGCAAAAAGGTCTTCCAAAACCACCTATATCATTAGTTATGCCTTCCTTGAAAGTGAGTGTAAATGAAAAAAAAGTAAACGCAAGTTCTTATATAGCGCAGTATCCAGTCCCCAGGACCGCTCAGTCAGGATTCGAACCCGGGTTCTCGTAGTCGTGAGTCCGAAGATCTACCCCTGAGCCACTGCGCTCTGGTGTCATATGTGTGTTTTTAGCTTATTTCAGATCATCAGGCTCATTTGAAAGTTTGTAAACTAGCTTAACAGTTAACTTCCGTGTGTCCACCAAAACACGTGTGACTGGCAATAATTGTATCCTGCATAAACCCCTGGTCCAAAGTCTACCCCAAAATATTCAATGATTGGGGTAGGCCATGGCCCCTCTTCAAGTATATGTTGCCAACATAACTATTATAAATAGCATAACATGAAGGCTTTTTTTTTTAATTATCACCATACCAACAATGAATTATGTTTTATATTATAAAAATACTTATGTGTATTTCAGGTCATATATATATATATATATATATATAATAATAATAATGGTTTATTTCATTCTCTTGGCAATCAATACAGATTGAAATAGGTACATAAAACATGCAAAATATATTTGTTAAAATAGATTGAAATAATATATAATTTAAAACATTAGCATAAATATAAAATTTATTAAAAAAGTAGAGAATAATTTATTTGAAATGCATCTATAAAGGTGTCACTTTGAGTTCTTTTGGTTGAAAAGGCACCAGTTAATGAAGCAGTTCTTAGTCCTGTTTGTTTTGACTCTGGGATAAGGATATCGAGTACGGCATCTTGTATTGTATGTTGCAGTTCTTGGTGTTGGTAGAAATTTATGCAGTTTGTGCTGTATTTAAATTTATATATATGTATATATATATATATATATATATATATATATATATATATATATATATATATATATATATATATATATATATATATATATATTATGCATACATATATGTCTATGTAAATTGGTACCCCGTCCCCTCCACTTTTAAAACCGGATCGACGCCCCTGCCAACAAGCAGCTTGGCGCGATGCGTTCGATGTCATCGAGGAATGTGCGAGATGAGCTGATGAAGTCCGTGTCGTCGGCGTATTCAACGTCGAGCAGCAATACAAGGTGGCGTCGGCATGGGGAGGGGCTATCAAAGGTCACGAAGATCCGCATCAAAACAGACAGTGAAAAGAGCGGGGCTTAGATTGTCGCCTTGTGTAGTGCTGATGGTGTCGCAAATGAGTGGCAATCGCCTGTTGAGCGGCGCGTTTCGAGTGAGGTGTCGGCGAGAAGAAGGCGAATCATAGTTCATACGCAGTTCCGACTAACCGAGAAATGTCAACCGCTTACAGCGTAGCTTGTCGCGGCGAAATTATATCGAAAGTGCGACTCATATCAGGCATTCAATTTGGCTGTGTTACAAGTCCGGCGTCGTCGTGGGGCGTGAGTTTGGCTACTATTTCACAAATAGAGCGTATTTTTTGCGCCTTCGTGAAGACACAAAACATCTGACGCCAGCCTGTCAGGTGTCGCTTCGGCGTTGCTGCCAGCTATTGAGCCTATTCCTATTCGGCGCATAGCGTGTAACCATTTTCTTCTTAATTAGCACAACTTTTATGTCATGCCCATAAACATTTTGGTAAATGGGTTAAGCTATTATTATTAGTACTATTACTACTATTACTACTACTATTACTAATATTACTACTACTATTATTATTATTATTATTATTATTATACTGCGTACCTTTCTTGTAACATGCGATGTCGTTGCCAGTGGCCTCCTCGTCCCAGCAGCATCCTCCCGCCTGACATTGTAGTTGGTTGAATCCTGGGTCGCCACAGCGGACTCTAGCGTCCATGTTTATGTTGGGACAGTGGGGTGCTTCTGCAAAAACTAAACAACAGCAAAAGGGTTATGAATAAATTCAAAACAAATTATGACACACCCAAATTTACTATGTGGAACAATTAATATTTATCGAAAGACTAGTGAATTGTTTGTATATTCCAAACGCACAATAGTAATACCACATATAGGTTTAGTATTTGCGATGACACATAAAGGGAGACATCGATGAACATGTACCTGTGTCTGTGTTGTAGATGATAACACGAGACAGTTTGTAGTTCCCTCCCAAGTCTATCTTCCACCAGGCGTTGGTACCTCTCATGGCGTTAGGGACGGCACAGTGCGGGTAAGACAGCGGGTCGATGATACCATCAACAGCATTGCTGGCGAGATACATGTCGCCCCACTTAGTTGAACTCTGTTCTGCATTCTTGTGCAATGCAATGTTTCCTGAAATAGGATATTTGTCGTCAAACAACGAAGCATGCAAAGAGGTCGTAAGAATGACACTAATATTTCATGTGTTACTTTTTTTACAAAATCAAATCATTCTATATAGTTTAAAAATGGTTCTCTGAACCAACCACCAGGTAACCCAGCATTCATATTCATAAAAGGCGATATGAAACTCTTCACTGACTTCTCATTCACACACTGGTAAATTATGGGTATCGGTTAACCAGCGACGTTTATGTAATTAGACAGTCTAGATCATTGGAAGCACAAATAAGGCACAGGCATGATTGAATGACGCCTGTCTGGCGGTGCAATGGCCTTTGATGCATTTCTCTGCCATGATTCCTGTTCACACACACCGATTAAACAGGCCTCACAAGCGAGTGGTAACTGTCCACTGGATAGTTGCAAACTATGTGCCCAGTATCCACAAAGCCCAGTAACCATAACCATAACCTTAATATTTATTGACCCGAAGTAGGTATAGAATGTGTTGATAGTACATCAATTTCGTTAGTACAAGCATACATACACACATACTATATCATGTTCACATACTAATATAAGCTTATACAGTAGGCCTACAATACCTACAAATGTGTGCACTTATAGTAATTCTTGTTGTACCAAAATAAAAATAAAAATCCACAATCATATAACATTTAGTAGATCATGAAATCAATTCATCTAGCCAACTAATCTCCTCTAGCAGCCATTCCTAAACAGAACCTTGTTTATGTGAGCATCTGCAAGATGTTTTTCATTGATCTGATTATTTACAAGAATTGCATTTACATATGAGATGTGATTAGTTGAGCCACAGGAGGAAGGGTTATCTTAGCATAGCGTGTAATGAACATGTGTGATGCTTTACTGGAAAATACATCAAAGAATGTTTTCGTGACAATTGGGAAACAGGGATGACGGGTTGACATGGCATCATACAAGTCACCCATCACACATACAGTTGGTAACGTTATAATTGCAGTGAACCTTAAACGGTAACTTACTTAAGTGTTTTGTTTTATTAATCATGCATACTGTAAGCAGCTTTTGAGAACAAATAGCATGTTTGTAATTGATATATTATTACGTAAAATATATAGTATTACATTTTTTATTTCTAAGCCAACACCACAACAATACACATAACACAAACTAAAATTCGCATTTGGACACAACCATCAAATATTCGAATGCGAATGACTTAAGTAGAAATAGGCATTCCATGTACTCAACTAAATGACTCGCTCAGTGATAATATTATAGTGTGGTTACCATAACACATACCTGAAATGATACACTAATATAATATATATATATATATATATATATATATATATATATATATATATATATTATATATATATATATATATATATATATATATATATATATACATATATATATATATATATATATATATATATATATATATATATATATATATATATATATATATATACATATATACATACATATATACATATATATATACATATATATATATATATATATATATATATATATATATATATATATATATATATATATATATATATATATATATATATGGCATATTACGTGAAATCATAATCAAACAATAGCCATACAAACTACGATTAAAATCAGTGAACTTCTTATAAATGCTATTTTAAAATTATGTCCATGATTATGGTAACAAAAGTCACGATTTACTGGAAACTGTTGAAACCCACCTATCTGACAAGCTGGTCCACTCCATGTGTAGCCACTCGGATGACCATCGCTACATTGACCGCCGTCCAGACACTGACCAATGACCTGGTCGCAGCCATTGGTACATCGACAGGGGAAAATGCACTTCCCTCGACTAGTCGACGAGCTGTCGAATCGACACGGTGTACCTTCAGCAAACAGTGAGGACATAGTATAATATATGCGACTGGTGGTCGTGTAGCATACTTAATATGCCTTAATATATTTATATAAATTGTGGGGGCTAACAAAGAATACGCTTAATGAATAATTATTATACAAGTTGAAAAGGAAGTTATTTAATACGTACGTTACAAATCGAAAGTAATAGGCTCTATGCCTAGTATTTATACACTTTCTTGCGCTTTGTTTTCATATTGGACACCGTCCCTTCAACAGGGTAGATACGTTGCTCGTCTGCTTCTCTTAAACAAGTGAATATACTCTCTCAACCAGTCTTACCATAGACAAGACTTATCCAACATTCAATTGCCTTCAAAATGTCACTATGCAATCTTGACAATCTTGGCGATTTAATGCACCAACGCTCTGTGCAAATCTGAATGCGCAATGTAAAGAATTGATATTGAATTTTTTTATGGCATGGTATGTAAGCCCTATGTTTATAAGTAATATATTTTGCGTTTTAACATAATAAAAACGATATATAAATTCGTATGCAGGTTTTCGTGTCAGTTTCTTGCCGATTTCGTTATATTGCACGAGTCGTTTACTTGCATGGATGAACTTTATAAAACAAATAAGCGTATCGACTAAATTACGTGTTTAATCAAGAAAACAAGACAATTAGTATTGGTCTGCCTATGTACACTGACGCAGCAAGTGTGTTAAACAGTGATCTGTCTCCATGAACGGACAGAGACTTAAATACTAATATACCTCTGAACACCGACAGAGCAAGTAAGTTCAGTTCTGATATATCCACAATGCACCGGCAGAACGAGTGAGTTCAAAAACGATATATCCCCAATGCATCGACACAGCGAGCGAGTAAGACCAGGAAGTAGCCAGCGGCTTGAAGGCTGACGTCAATATACACAGAGCAGCCAGGCATGCTTGACAAGAAAACACAAATATTCACTTAAGTAATATTTTTAGTTTGTGTCACATCTGCACCGTTCTGGTCGGCCGCAGAACAATGAGCTATTGTGTGCATAACACAAGTCATCACTTAACGCAAGGAATCGTTAACATGTCATTCGTCTCCAACACATTCGTAAAGGGACATACCATTTTGCTAAAATAAATGATTCCGCGGTAGAAGGCACACATGTTGTGAACATCTGGTATGACATATTATTAACTATGCCAACAACACGAACAAGCTAGGTGTGTATACTGGTGAAATCTAACCATACGAAATATCATCCAATGCATCGGTTCAAATCTGACGCCACTGTACTTGTAGTTGTACACATCACACCAGGCAGAGTCCCGTGTGTGCCCGTCACGACTCTACGCGCGGGGATTCCCCAAGGTGTTTTCGCCAATGAGAGCGCGCGAGAGAAAACTAGGCGACGAATTGTGTAAACAGACTTATGAGAAATGGTTGGACTTTCTATGTCAACTAAGCTCCCGCAGTCACTCCAGTGAATACAGTGTATTAAAAATAGTCATACATTTATCCAGGTGCAATGTGTGATACGTATAAACCGCTGGGTTATTCGCCAATGAGTAGATCCGGGTTCTGTGTACGCCCTGCCGGAGACGACAGCGATTCACACCGTCACGCTCCACTGGTCACAGCATTCTCGACAAAGTTTTCTATAAGTTGCGTAGCTCACCTGTTGTGCCTAGTTCCGCCAGTAATGTAACAAGCAGCACAGTGTATATGGTCTGTACCATAGTTTTGTCACTCTATGCGAAATTAACTGTCTTGTTCGTGTAGTTGAGGGTAGCAGTCAACGTAAACGACGGGGTCGTAAATTTCGACTCAGCCACACCGCTACATAACCACCGTCAAATGAGCCCTGTCCCACTGGGGCGGTCAGGTCAAGCGTGCCCGTGACTCAGGTCATGTTATGAACAGCGCGTAGGTAGGAGCCGAATCTAGGTCTCTTTTGTGTGTGTCGCAAAAGGTGAAGCGGAAGTTAGGATTGGTGGCCGTAGTACCTTAGCCCAGTGTTGAGACACTGCAATCATTAATAGGAGGCATGCTTTATTTGGTAGCGAAGTCTTCCCGTACCAGGGAAGACTTCACTCAATCCAATCATACCAGTGAATACTTCATTCAATCCAGTCATACCAGTGAATACTTCATTCACTCCAGTCATACCAGTGAATACGTCATTCAATCCAGTCATACCAGTGAAGACTTCACTCAATCCAATCATACCAGTGAATACTTCATTCAATCCAGTCATACCAGTGAATACGTCATTCAATCCAGTCATACCAGTGAAGACTTCATTCAATCCAGTCATACCAGTGAATACGTCATTCAATCCAGTCACACCAGTGAAGACTTCATTCAATCCAGTCATACCAGTGAATACTTCATTCACTCCAGTCATACCAGTGAATACGTCATTCAATCCAGTCATACCAGTGAAGACTTCATTCAATCCAATCATACCAGTGAATACTTCATTCAATCCAATCATACCAGTGAATACTTCATTCACTCCAGTCATACCAGTGAATACGTCATTCAATCCAGTCATACCAGTGAAGACTTCATTCAATCCAGTCATACCAGTGAATACGTCATTCAATCCAGTCATACCAGTGAAGACTTCACTCAATCCAATCATACCAGTGAATAC
>OZ024866.1:31702604-31850104 GCA_964017155.1 Oasisia sp. SBJ-2009 | reverse complement strand
TGCGCGACCTTTCACCTCGACCACGTGACAACGTCCCGGCAGACCTGGCGGCATCTTTCGAAGTCAGCCTCGTTCTGGTTGCCAGGGCTGATGTGCTTCCGCGCGGCGGCGCCGTGTGAGAGTCGGCCATGACGTTGAAGCCCTGGATCAGTGGGTCTTTGCCTCCGTAGACGACGTGTCTAACGAGTTGTCCTATGCACAGAATCAACAGCAGCTTCAGCGGCGCGGCCATGTTACAGGACAGCAGGCGCACGTCGACTGTTTGTCCGTCAGCGGCATGGCCACATAACTACACCGCCGCGAGACTGTTGTGGCACTCATCCAGTCTCGGTCTCGGTCTCGGTCTCGGTCTCGGTCTCGGTCTCGGTCTCGGTCTCGGTCTCGGTCTCGGTCTCGGTCTCGGTCTCGGTCTCGGTCTCGGTCTCGGTCTCGGTCTCGGTCTCGGTCTCGGTCTCGGTCTCGGTCTCGGTCTCGGTCTCGGTCTCGGTCTCGGTCTCGGTCTCGGTCTCGGTCTCGGTCTCGGTCTCGGTCTCGGTCTCGGTCTCGGTCTCGGTCGCACTGTCTTGTGATAGCCTTCGTCTCCTACAAAACGTGTCTCGTGTTTAAATATAGACATACATATAGCAACGACGGCAATTTACAATACACGCAAGTTCTCAAACACGCACGAACGTACACGCATTCACTGTGCAATTTTTTGTACAGGGAGTGCCGTGTACAAATACTTTATAATCCGTCTGTAGACCAGCTTACGTGTGATTTTATATACTTCAAACGGGATTTTTGGTTAAATAACGAATTCATTACAGAATAGAATTGTTCTCAATGGATGAGACAAATTTTGCCTGTGAAAGCCACCCTCGATTTTAATTGAAAGTTTATTTTGGAGGTCACAAAATCAAAATAACGTTTATTTATTAATTGACATCTACTTGAGCGCATCTGCAAATAAAGGGAAATATGCTATAATTAAATGTTTTGTTATTTGGGGTTGGAACTTCGAATTTACCAACACATGTACGGAATAATTTAACATCAAACTGTTTTTCTCGAAATGTGTTTATAGTACACACCACAGTTGTTTACTTGCCAATTCGTTCTATGTAAGCGATTTACTGAATCGTTGTTGGTATTATATATGTATATAATATTAATTAAAAATGTTTTGGTTATTAACATGATGTGGATGTAAAAAAACACTTGTTCATGGTGTAGCTATGGTATTCAGGGGGACGTACTGGCCAAATGTAATTTATTTGGTGAATCTGTTAAGGCCTCGTCCAAATTTGCAATATCGTCAAACATATTCTCTCCAACATTTCACTTACCTGCTTCGTGGAGTTGACACAGAGAAGATGTGAGACTATGCAGTCAACGAACGTTAGTGCGTGACAGTTTGAATACACAGACACTGATCAGACGGCCACAGGGTTCTTTCTGAAAGCGATGCACATGTTACGACGTTCAGTGTGAACAACGAGAATTAACAGCTCGGTGACATCTTCAGTGTCCCTCACCCAAACCCTGACACCTCCCCATGTCATACGGTCCGTCAACATTGGGTGTAAAGACACGCGTTCCACGTGACCGACCACTGGACAATGACCGGTAATGAGTCCACCTCTAGCAGTACGCCCACGCAGTGTCTGATTAACGTTTTACTAGCGCTGCCACTGTGCAAGTAATTGCGTGACGCGAGTCGTCATTGTTTGTTACACTAACCAGTGTTGATGACAGTTTTCGCCGATATTACATCGTCTAGTCACAACAGCGCTGGTCAGTATGTACGAAATACTCAGGATTCTTAGCAAACTAAATTCGGACAAGGCGACTGATCAACTGCTAATTCGATTCCCGAACACGATAATCCAGCAATTGTTCCACATCAGTTGATTATATACGGAGTGTACACGTGCCAGTATAACATACTGAACACATTTAGTTAAGAAAAATGAGACTCAAGAATGTGTACAACTCTTCACCCACCTCGTAAATATAATTTTCCAAACGGGTAGCTTCTTCTCCCTCAAGCGGAACTATTGCTTCAAGATCATGGCTGGATCCAGATATGTATATTTGGGGGCGGGGGGGGGGGTGAAACGTAAAATTACACCTGTTGGTGATCGTCATTGTCCACGCCACTGTCGCAATATTGCGCTGTAATATAATATCCCACTCTGCATCGCATTCGTTGACTACAAGAAAGCCTTCGACTCAGTGCAAACTCAAGCAGTACTGACCTGACAATGGCTGACATCAAGAACATGGGGTAGAAGATGTGTACATCATACTCCTGGAGCAAATCTACACCAAAAGTTCGATGACAGTCCACCTACACAAAGAAAGCAACAAGATCAACATCAGGAGAGGAGTACGACAGGGAGATACCATATCACCCAAGCTGTTCACGACAGCACTCGATAGCAAATTCCGACGACTGACATGGAGAACCAGAGGCCAGAAGATATACGGCGAATGTATTAGTCACATTCGCTTCCCGAAGACATACTTATGCGCTAATACACCATAATGAGCTACACAAATGCTACAGGAATTCGCTGATGACAGTGAAAATCAGGGTCTGAAGATGAACAAATGAGGATGGAAACCGACACACCAATCAATATACGTCAACAACATTCAGATCGAGAACGTTGAAAGCTACATCTACCTGGGACAGAGATACAGCACCATGCAGAGACAAAAACCAAGACAAGGAGATTCAAAGAATAATCACAGCAGAATGGACAGCATTCGCCAAGCACCGTGACATCTTCAAGAGTAACACTGGAATATGCCTGAAGAGACAAGTCGTGCGTGTGCGTGTGCGTGTGCGTGTGCGTGTGCGTGTGCGTGTGCGTGTGCGTGTGCGTGTGCGTGTGCGTGTGCGTGTGCGTGTGCGTGTGCGTGTGCGTGTGCGTGTGCGTGTGCGTGTGCGTGTGCGTGTGCGTGTGCGTGTGCGTGTGCGTGTGCGTGTGCGTGTGCGTGTGCGTGTGCGTGTGCGTGTGCGTGTGCGTGTGCGTGTGCGTGTGCGTGTGCGTGTGCGTGTGCGTGTGCGTGTGCGTGTGCGTGTGCGTGTGCGTGTGCGTGTGCGTGTGCGTGTGCGTGTGCGTGTGCGTGTGCGTGTGCGTGTGCGTGTGCGTGTGCGTGTGCGTGTGCGTGTGCGTGTGCGTGTGCGTGTGCGTGTGCGTGTGCGTGTGCGTGTGCGTGTGCGTGTGCGTGTGCGTGTGCGTGTGCGTGTGCGTGTGCGTGTGCGTGTGCGTGTGCGTGTGCGTGTGCGTGTGCGTGTGCGTGTGCGTGTGCGTGTGCGTGTGCGTGTGCGTGTGCGTGTGCGTGTGCGTGTGCGTGTGCGTGTGCGTGTGCGTGTGCGTGTGCGTGTGCGTGTGCGTGTGCGTGTGCGTGTGCGTGTGCGTGTGCGTGTGCGTGTGCGTGTGCGTGTGCGTGTGCGTGTGCGTGTGCGTGTGAAGGAAAATTTGGCGTGACGACTCATCCATGAAAATGTCTCATCTGATTGCCAAACTGCGAGTTCGATCAGTCGTGACAGAAAAACGGCGCCAATAATTGTTAGTTACATAACTAATCAATCTGAAGTTGCAGATTACTCGACAGTAGATCAATATTATATCGTACTTTAAATTATGAGGAATATTAATTTTCAAAAGTGTACAAACCGTTTACTAAGGGGTCGATCGGATATAGAAGCTTGCAAGCTTGTTCTTGTATAAGGAGACAAACACTAGACAAATTAAGCTATTTTGGCAACACGTGACCGCGTATGTCGACGGAAATTTTGTGACCAGTCTTGGTGACAGTTAATTGCTCTGTAAGGACAAGTTAAAGCTATCAATTAATGACACAGCGATTGACAGAAGTCGACCACAATCCAATGGTGAAATTATCTGCACCGTACGCAAGTACGACAATAGGCGGTAAGTCTGAAAGCCAGTAAAAGTTTATCCTAATATGGATATCACAGGAAGGTCTCTCTCAATATTGCTGCGATTTGTGTAGCCAGTTAATTTTCATTTTGTAATTGACAATTATATATCTCAAAATGTTCAGTCGATGCGTTTGATATGCACTCTTTGGAGACTTGAAGTACGAGTGACCATATACACATTGAACATATAATAATCACATTATTCGCCATTATGCATTGAACAAAACAGTGAGGGGCAAGCCGCCATGGAGAATTTTGCCCCATTTTGCAAGGGGTCTTAATTTTACTTATTGCCCCCAGTATAATTATATCTGCATTATCTATATATTTATATTATTATTATTAATTAATTGTCTACCTATTTTGCAATAATGAAAGAAGATATATGCATCACTAATACATATAGCCACAACTACACTACGTCACGACTAATCCACATATAAAACAGAACAGTTAAAAAAATAACACAAAAACATTGTCCGAAACATTATACCAAACATATATGTAATATGTAAAAAAAACTATAACTATTTTATAATCGTGTATTTTACCTGTAGCAATTATTTTGAGCAATGAAGTCACTATTTTGTTTCCAACATAGACAACTCTACAACCAGCACAAACTAAAATTGTAACCTTGGAAATAAGCCAACGACTGAGGGCATCTTAACCGAGTTTACCTCGTTGCCTCACCTACCCTATTAATCGAATTATTTAAACGTCCTTATTTAAATATGTATTACAGTGCTAATTGCATGCATTATTTTTATGCAACAACAATAGTCATTGATAAAAAATCATAAACATTTGCTAAGGAATTAACCGATTAATAGTTGCATAATGAGAATACGAAACTTGAGAGTGATCGGATCGTCACGTGATCAGATTGCAGGCCCGCCATTTTGTTGGAATATGCCGGAAGAGAGGTGAGGTTTTTTTGGTACCAATAACACTATATTTTACGTTTAGTATCCTTACAAGAAAACACACTTTTACATTAGTGATTTTGAATGAACTTTCTAGCATGTATCTGTCAGTTAATAGAAACGGTTCCGAGTGCTAATAGGTTTGTTTTGTTGACGCACGACACATCACATGTGCACGCATCAGAATCATATTCAATTTCGGTTTACCTCAATTTCAGTCCTTCATAATTTTATTCTTCTTTTTCCATTAATGACCACCGGTCAACTTGCTAACCATAATTGTAATTGGTTTTAAGAGTTTTCCTTCTCTAGAATTAGTGAGTCTACTACAGGTTACACATTTTACTTCCTCTAGCATAGTGATAGTCACAGTGATAGTCAAGACTCAAGAGACAGAGAAGGTTCCCGGCATAGAGTACACACCAGATACGAGATAGAAAGGACCACCAACACCAGCTTTTTAGTGTCTCTTCTGAAAGACACAGGCAATTTAGTTTGATATATGTAGTTGAAGGGTGTGACGCTCTGCACAAAATTTTTAAAATGTTGTGTTTCAGGACCCGAACCAGCAAGTGGGACGATCCACTCGACCATGAATTCCCGCGAAGCAGTCTGGAGGCAGCTGCAGAGGCAGCAGCAAAAGTCAATGCGGTGCTCATAGCAAAAGGCAAACTGAAGCCATCACAGCTCTCCAATCAGGCCGTCAAACAAAAGGTGGCCTTTTATTGCAAAAGTCATCAACATCAGTTTTTTTATATTATTTTAAGACTAGAAACACCCTGGTAAATTCACAAATGCATGAAAAAAGTAATTATCAAATATATAGGTACTGAACTTTTGCATCAAACACATGCCAACCGTTACATTACACTCCATAACTGCTATTCTGCTACTAATAAAGCTAAAAAAAAAAGTAAGACCAACACAGAACTTCAGCATTTATTTGACTACACAGCTTAGTTATTAGGCAGGTTTACTAATCCGCCCTTATCTTTACTAGTGTGCAGTCTAGTGGGTAGTTCATCTACTCCTGGTTATGAAAACTGCTCTGCTGGACTGTATTGTGGAAATAAAAATATCACAATAAAGAAAATGTGTAGACATCAAAAAAACATTAATCTTAAAAATAATGCTAGGACAAGTTCCAGCTGGTGGCCATGCCAAATATCATTTATCAGTAAATTAAGATGTCACTGCTGTAGCCAGTTGTTCACTAGCAACAATTTATCAATGTTTTAATGACGGGATTCAATTACATCCAGGCCTGTGGATGGGTTAAGGTTAGGGTCACTGACTACAAACGCTTGATTGGGTGCTGTAGGGTGAGGTGGATGACACGTTGACCTTTTCTAGACCACAGGACTAGTTATTAGGCAGGCTTACTAGTTCGCCCTTATCTTTACTAGTGTATGGACTACAAGACCTTTTGTGTTCCTTATTTTTTAATCCATCCAAATGATAGGTGGACGATATTTTTAGCCATCATTTGTAATTCTTTGGATAGTTTCATGTCTAAAGGTGTTTTTATGTTTTGCAGGCAGCCCCAGCACCAAATGTCCTGCTGGTTGCCGAGGTAGATATCAATGATGTTCCCGCAGCCTGTAGGAACCTCCTCACCAGGGGCTCCACACAGGATGAGGTGGGTTCATGGGAGAGAGAGACGTGTGTGTGTGGTGGGGGTTACGTTACTTTTACAGCACACATTTATCTGCTTAGAATAACATAAAATGTACATATTTAATTACAAATGTGATTACTTAGTGATGTGGGGAAAGGAAATGTCCAGTGTTTAATGCAATGTTTCAAACAGGCAATAATGTTCTTTCATTTTGATTAAGATTTTTGCCATGTAATCATGATCATATTAACAACTCGGTTGTACAAACATTGTTTGTAGATAACTTGTCATCAGGTTTTGGCTTGTATTTATGATCACATTAACAACTCAGTTGTTATATTTATGAACAAATTTACATTGTTACACGTAACAATTTGTCTGATGCCAAGTGTAGGATATTATTACAAAAATAGTCAGTGCAATTTTTGCATTTGATCCAGATCAAATGCAAAAATTGAACTGACTATTTTCAAGGCAATACATCCTCACGTGCCAGGGGTCGCTGCTGCAGATTATGTCAGTATCAGGCAAAAGTACCTATGGCTGATCTCTGCAAAACTCTGAATGTAAGCTCAGGCAATGAAATCACCAAACATGAGTGTGGTTGGTCTCTAGTCATGTGATATAATTTTGGCCGATTTCAGCCACACGCTGACTGTGTTACATGCAATGTTTGGGACGTGGAAGTAAATATTGTAATACACAACCATTCGGCTGCTCCTACGATTGGGTGAACATGTCATACTGGAATTTCCAGAATCATTTTATGCATCTTCAAATTGGGATGAGTATTTGCACTCATGGCTGGTTTGACTCGGCTAATGCCCTCACTTATATATGGAACTGCCAGAGCTATTGGTGCAAGGCAAACAGACCTGGCTTGCAAGGATGGGGCAGTGTAATGAAATAAGATTATAACTGAATGAAATATAGTTATCAACAAAATGAACAAATGTTCAAGATTACTGGATGGAATTGCTTGAATCCCTGCCAAATTTGTAGATATCTAAGATGTGTTCTGCGGCTGTGTCAACAAGGGGTCGTTACATTAGTCCCGATGAGCCCCGCAGATATTCAGGGTAAGTGTTGTCTTGTGTGAAAATCATGGAATACTTTGTGGTTGTGCTTTGCTTCAGTATCCACTCGTTTGTTACGCTGTTTTAATTCATTCATCCTGTTTATTCATTTTAAAGTACGTCCTCGTATCTGACTAAGGACATGTTATGTAGTGGCACATATAGACATGACAGGGTAGTGACAAGTATTGCCAGCAAGATTAAATTCAGATTGACCAGGAAAACAAATTACGAATTGGCATTTTATTGATAAAAATTGAAACATGAGAATTTGAAGTCTGCAAATTTGGTTGAGTTGAGGGTTCGATTTTACTGGGAGAACTGTCAAATATATATTAGTCAACAGTACATCTCGAACTGTGTGTTTTTGTATATTTTCTTACATATACAATTATATATAATTATATATATATATATATATATACTATGTAAGAAAATATACAAAAAGAAACAGTTCGAGATGGACGCATTCAATTGTAATTCAATTGTAATTGTAAATATAATTTTAAAATGATATTTTAGTCCTCTTATAGTGTATGTCTATTTTTAAAGGATATTTTTTTAATTATTTATTTATTTATTTTATTAACTAATTTACACCACAATTATTGTTAAATAGATAATCTATTATTTTAATGTTGTCTTTAGTTATTTACTATATTAAAATATTTTTTTATTTTATTTTAAAGAACATATCATGTACAATGTATATTTTATATCTATATTTTATATTTGTTTGCCGTGTTCTATTTTACTGTATATTTAGGCACTATGTAAGTCAACGCCAGACTACATTCCAATTTATCATGTAACTTTTACACGTTGAATATGGCAATAAAGCTTTATTATTATTATTATTATGTACTGTTGACTAATGTTGAATTTCATAAAGACACCAGACTGATATTAAGGTAGGACACTGGTCGGGAAATGGATTTTGATGATATCTCAACAACCAGAGCAGCAATCTTTCTAAAACTTTCAGGATGTGGTTCTGGTGGGAAAAGATGACCAATTGTAAAATTTCATCTCATTTGCATAACCGTAACCATGGCAACCGGCTTTTCTGTGAAAATAGGTACGCATGATTTTGCGGGAGGTCTTGCAGTAAAACTATGCGTATGTTTCTTTCTTTTTTGTTTGTTATGATCCACTGAAGTGTTGTAGAGTGCAATGATGCTGTTTTTGATCAACTCCTTACAATATTTATTATCAAAAAGAAATTGCAAAGATTTTTTTCGTTTTTCCAAATATTATAACAACTTCAGTCATCAATAAAAATCTTCATATAAAAGCTATCATGTTTAAAAAGCATCATTGCACTCACTGCACCATTGGGAATACATGGTAACAAAATCAGACTCCTAGGTTTTGTACTTTTTCCGGGAGACCTCCCGCAAAATAGCAATATTGTCGAAAAGTAAGTTTTGAGAAAACGGCAAAAAACCAAATGAACATCAAATATTTTTAATAACACCAGTGTAAAGTCACCATTATGACTGTTTTTCATACCAGAAGCATGTGGTAACTATATAATGAAAGTGTGTGAACCATATTCAGTATATATATATGGAATTTGTTTATAGTTTACACAAGCGGCGGCAGTGAATAAATTCATCACTGGCCAAGCATACTCATACATTGTATATGTATTATGTAATGTTGTCTTTTATGAAATAAAATTTGATATATATGTATATTATATATATATATATATATATATATATATATATATATATATATATATATATATATATACATATATATATGTAAGGCCTATACATATATATATACACATATTTATATATATATATATGTATATATATATATATATATATATATATATATATATATATATATATATATATATATATATACATACACACACAAACATCTATTACTAAATAATTGGTCAATTTCATGCACACATATCATAAATGATAAGCATACTCTGTCACAATTAATGTTTAATGAATTATTTAATGTTAAATAAATTGTTTAAAAATTTAATTACCTAAAATACTTTTCATATTTGATAAGAAAAAAATAATGCTAGAAAAGTAAATCCAACAACAGTACCACCTTTCGTTTTATGTTAATTCCACATTGGATTAATATGAATGAAACAAATTCAGTCAAATTATTTTCTGTAATAAATAAATAAATGTAACTTCCGACTGATACTGATAGAGCGACAAACTTCGGCAGCGCCAGCGCCGCTGTCAGTGACAGTCCGGGTGGTCGGCGGCCGGCGGCCGTAGCCGCGTAGCAAGGCCAGCCCGACGTCGCCGTCGGCATTTCTTTCCCCGTTCGCTGCCGCTTCCGCGAGTCTGTTGCGCGACTGAACAGCATCATGCAGGCTGTTCATGCTATCTCCCGCGCATTCAGCTTATTTGCGTTTATTATATCGTTTCTTTCTTTCAAATTGGTAAACCGTACGGATCTTTCGTCGATCCGACGCCATGACACATACAGGTCATTCATCTTGAAGCCGCACCATGATTGGCTGGCGTAGTTGCATAAGGTCAATTTTAATTAGCTACGTGGCCGCGATCACCATATATGGTTCGCGTGAGGTCGGGCTGCCAAGCAACAGCTGAAACTGTTTGTGATTGGATAGTTTCGCGGCACTTTCGGCGCCGATAACTAATTTATGTACGGATGTCGCCGATTTTTGACTTCGGTAGCGTACGGAAGGGATCATTTCGAACACGAGGATACCAAACATGGCCGCGTTGCATGGAGCAATGTTTACGTTTGAGCGCGCTGAAAGTTGGCCCGTTTTCGTCAATTTTAAAGGCCAGCCGCCATAACGACATTAGCAGCTAGTTGGGTAACGACATAGTTAATCCTTTTATTGGTACTTTTAGGACGAATTCAGTGAAATAAAGTTAGCAACACGTGCGCAAGACATCGTTCGTTCTGAAAATCAAGTTTATTGAAATTCCCGACCCGCGGCATACGTTAAATGGAAAGAATATTTACCTACATTTTATAATTTTTCTTTAGATTTGAGATATGGGAGCTAACCAAGGTTTTTGCTAAGCATTCTATTTTTGATTGTTCTCTGTGTTGACAGGGATCAGCGACCACTGTATCTGTGCATCCAGGGCCCCACGCAAGCTAGCATTGACAGTAAGTTGTCACCGAGATGTCATCGTCATAATTGGTTCTGCAGATATCCTTAGAAGTATATACTATCAGTCTATCATGGCATGAATGTTGTGTATGTGTGGGCGGTAAGAAGGCGGCTTAGCAGTAGATGTGCTATGCTGTTGATACAACCTCCCTAGAGCAAATACAGAAGTAGTTATTGTCCCTCCACCTTCCATCTCATGTTGACTGGAGGACACACTTCTGCAAACAGGTCATTCAATCCACATAGTTGAGAAGCTACACCTTGTGAGATGTCATTTTAAGTAGCTTTACATCGTAGAAACTACTTGTACTTGAAAACAAAATCAGGTATTAAATACTAATCAGTTTGCGTAATGGTAATCAGATAATTATGACACAGAAAGAGTATAGCTTTTTGATAAAAAAAAAACGGGGTTTTAATATATTAATACAAAATATTTAAACCAGCATTACAGTTACAAATCATAGGTTTACCAGAAGTTTTACTCTTTATTCAGCCAAACTAGTGAGCTTGAAATGCCTGCTTACATTTGATGGTTTGCTTATTACAGAAGCTGTTGCCAAGGTTCACGAGATAATCAACAACAGCTACAAATCTAAGATGCCCCGGTTCAGTGGCCCACCCCCCGGATGGCCCGCCAAGGTACCCCCTCCACTGCAGACAAACCAACCTCCCCCTCTCATGTCGTTCAGTGCTGTGCCGACAGAGGTTAGTGCCAGTTCACCCCCTGGATGTTCACCCCTTGATGTCCACAGATACGTTGTCGCGTTTAAATTTTTCCGGTCGTTAAAAATGTTCCGGTTGACGTTTCTGCGCATGCGCAATATGAATAGGATTTTCTGTATAAATGCCACGGGCTGTTCGTTAACTCTCCTGTGATAATTACTTTGAAGAGTTTCTTAAAATGTCGTTCAATGCAATAAAATATTACGTTTTTTATAAATCACTGTCACGGATTATGGCGCACTACTGTCGCGTGATTTACGCTTGCTATCAAATGCCTCAAAACTTGTTTGCCTCGTGTTAATTTGCGACAAATAACTTCGCTGAGATGTTATATACATCCTTACGAACAACCCATGGTATTTATGCCATAAATGCTTTGTCCTTTCGCTGCACATTGATGATTTTACATTTATTGCACATGCGCAGAAACGTCAGTCGGAACATTTATAATGCCGGGAAAATGTAAGCGTTACAACGTGATTCCTGTTTTACTCATAAACCTTGTAAGCTTTGTCGCTGTTGTCATAGTAACATCATAACTTGCTTCAGTATTGATACATTGTGCTTCTAACAGTTGTATTATGTACTTTTCTAGTCCTCTGGGTTGAAATGCCATCACTTTGCGAGCACCGTCCATCCTTAGCTCCCGGATCTTAGAAACTGTTCAGGATATATATTTCTCATTTAGCATATATTTGGGCACTGCCACTATGCATAAATTTATATTTGATTGGATTGTTGATCATCATTCTAAAGGTGTCCCAGGCCCTCAAGGGCCCAAAATGGGTACATTTTCAGTTTGATTTTATTTGTAAATCTGAAGACGAGAAATATTTTTAACAATGAATTGTATGGTACTTCATGATTCTCTTAGTCAACTTCAAGTTTTGCTTTAATTCTAGGGACTTATGTTGGAAACAGTTGTAGGACTATCTTGTATCTTGACCAACAGTTTATCTGTGATTCTGTGTTTATTTCAGCTATTGCAAGACAAAATATACATTGGTTTGGATCATGCTCCACCAGCTTTTGATGTGAAGAATAAAATCCTTGGAGTTGGTGTAAGTGCCTCTTAATCTTCTCACACTATTTTGGGTAGCTTGCATATTTTCAGAACACAATTCAATAAAAAAAATCTGTTACATTTATTGTTTTAAAATGTGTGTGACGTAAATGTGCATACAATAAACGAATTTTTTTTCTAAAACATCTTTTGCTGTCTGGGTAGCTACTTGAAAAACTATGTTGCATTGCTATTTTTATGCATAATCATAGTCATTTGACTGTTTCAGGGCTCCTATCTACAGCATGTAGAGACAGAGACTATGGCCCGGGTTACATTACGGGGCAAAGGATCAGATTTTATTGAGCCAGCAACAGGCACGGAGGCCTTCGAACCCATGCACATCCACATTCAGTAAGTACTCAGTCAGCAGTCGGTTAATTTGGAAACGGAAATGTCTCCTTAAACTGACACATGGCAGCAGTTTTCGGTGACCTTATTCAGTAAAATGTAGAATATACATATCTATTTCAGGCAAACTCCAATAGTTTTGTTAGAAATCTGTAGGTCGTCAGCTGCTGTAACTTTGTCATTTGAATTTATGTCATAAATATCCACAATACGTACAAATTAGTTAGTTAATAGAACATTGCTGAGTGTTGGATGAAACAGTTAGAACTATTTTTACAGTAAATCGGTTTTACTTAAAACTCATACTAGTCATAGTCGTATTGTATAAGGATGTTGATACAGTGTCACAGGATTATGCTTCACCTTTTCTGGCATGTACGGTGAATTAATTGTTAGTTGTGTAGGTTTACAAAGTTCCAAAGCTGGTGTGTCAAAATCCGTCACATGGTCTTCCTCTATCATAACATCGATACTTTATTTCAGGTGTCACTAAATAAGCGACCTTCACAAATTCTGGTTTCATGCTAACCCTAAAGTAACCGTAATCCTAAGCTAACTTCAACTAAGTCATGTTGGTGATTTTATTTTGTAACCTAGTGTGTGTATATGAATACATATATGTGAGGAGTAGTTTGGCGGTTGTAGTCTTTTTCACGGTTAAGTCAGAAAATAAAAGATCACCCGGAACCAATTTTGCGGTGGAGGATATGAAGGAAAATATTCGAACGATATTTTTTATAGGTGCACATTTTTGAATCGAATAGCCGGAAAACGTTCAAATATTCAAAATTTACAATACGAATTGAATATTCGTCCCATCCCTAATGTCTACACATGTGACATGTATTAGCCATTGCACCGGCTCCTGTGAGTGTTGGTGGTCACTCCTTATGGTTTTGTTTGCCAGACATCCCACCCTTGCTGGTCTCCAGCAGGCGAAGCAGCTAGCAGAGAACCTCGTACAGACGGTAAGTGTACAAACTGCTCGTTATATACAGGTTTACACTGTGTTCATCATGCAAGTCTGTGGTCCGCGTGTGACTTGTATGTCTATGAATGTACTCGTTTTCATTGTGAAGCATCTGAATCGTTTGTGCCTTGTGTCTTATTTGAAGATGTCAGCAGGGGAAATGTTGTGTCCCGTTTGTGTATCTCTGTGTCTCATTCTTGTTCATTGTATTATCTGTGAGCTGAGGTAGGTAAGACGGCCAATGTGAGAAACTGTTTGGACACTTCCGATGCAGTTATTCTATACACCGCGAAAGGGACACAACATTTCTGACTCAGCAGTGCTTGGGACAGAGTACTTGTCTAGGTGGTTGCTTTTCAATTCTAAAGTCAGTTCTTTCTAGGGGATGAATTGAGAATTTTATTTAGTCTTTCCAGCAACACATTAATGAAAGATGGAGAGAAAATACTACATTGATACCGTATTAGTGGAGTAGATATTTGTCGTAATCATAGATGTTGATTTACAGTTTGGAGTAAGTACTTTGACAAAGTACAGTCCCAAGCCTGCGTAGGTCGACGATTTTTCTTTATACTGAAGTACTCGTCTGTTTTGTTTCAGTGGTGTTTGCAAATAAAATACTCGATCTATTGATATGCAGTTCATTGATGTGTCAACGCTGTAGAATTTAGACATGGAAACACCACTGTAATTTTGCAAGTAATAGAATTTGTGTTTACATTGTAGGTTTTATGTAACGACTTCATGTTTTACAAAAAAATTCACAGGTGAACGTCAGGTGATATGCAGATTCTATGTTAACTTGTGTAATGTCTACTGGTGGAAACTATGCAATGTAACAGAAACAAAGAGAGAAACGAAACTGGAATATGCAAGTTTTGGAATGAAGGAAGATTGTTGTATAACAACACTCGTCTATTCTGAAACTTGCATGTCATTTTGGCGGAAACATTCAAACCTGAAAATCCTCATATTGTAAATGTTTAAAGAGTTAAGCAATTAATGGTGAAAAATAGTATAATATACAGTGTAGAATAAAATAAAATATTGATAAACAGAAATCACAGTATTTCAAAATGGACATGACCAATTGTTTTAATTTTTGCTGGTATAAAAACAGTTACACGCTCACGATACATTGATTTGGTGTAGCAGTTTAAAAAAATGGAAGAAATGTCATATTTTATGGTTTACATTTCAGTGTATGTTCAAGATTGTGTTCCAACAAGAGTTTGTGTGTATGTTTAACCAAAATTTACCTTACAGTTTGACTTTTTCACCTTTCCTATGTCATGGCTAGTCCGAAAATCATACAAATCATGCAAAATTAGTCTTCCAAAACGGTAGGAAAATTTAATGAACACAATATTTATAATGTTTTGTTTAAGCGCAGTAGCCAGTTGAATACTTTGTTATCTGTGCAAAAGCAAGTGTCTACATCAAATAACTGAAAGAAAAGATTCGGTTAACTGTTTAACTGGAAACACTGGCTCTGAGACCACACATTAAGCAGTTTATGGAAAGGCATGGTTTTCACTGCAAATATCTGACAATACATATTATAACTTGAAAAGGCAGTGTAGTTGTAAGTTTGTTAACATCAACACAGGCCAAACAATTTGGGTCAAAGGGTGACTAAAACTGTAACTGGACAATATAGTAACATTTTTTTATGTCAATGCAGTATTGCTGAATTTTGAAGCAAAATACAACTGATTGGAAACATTTATTTATGAAACACGACACTGCCTGTATTTGTATTCAAAGATTGTTATTGTAATATTTTTAATGCACACATTACTAGAAAACAAAATACTCGATGACTTGTCCGATTTCGTTTTAAATACAGTCCTAATATTCTGTGAAGTCGGCCCTAGAGACAGTTTCAAGGGAAGCATAAAATTGTGTCGTTAAAACCTAAAACATTTCCTCAGCTTAAAAATGGCATCACTTTGCTTCAACACATGCATTGATGCTCACAAATACAACCTTCGAATAGAATGTTGTTGTGTTCATTAATAGCAATAATGACTGCCCATGAACAGGACAACTTGGCAGGTTATTTGTAAGAGTCGTGGTACAAATGATCAAGTAGTTTAGTAGGATAATATTAGCTCTACCATAGTAACATTACAAACACAGTGGAATCAAGTAGTGTAGTAGGAAAAGCTCGATTATGGTAACATTACAAACACGGTGGAAACCATGCCTTCCTGCTGCGTGCCGTTGTTCTTGCGTTCCGAGTGGAGGGATCAGGTAAGAGGAAGAAGCGATCGAAGGAGGGACTCGTCGGAGCCAAGCGACGGAAGCACAACAATGGTTGATTTGTTACTTGTAGGTGCAGCAGGAGTTCGCCCAGTTTCAGTTGGCGTTCACCACGATGCCCCCTCCCAGCGTCGCGCCACCGCCTCAGCTGCCGGGAACGGCGTCGCTGTTCGCCATCCCGCCGCCGCCTCAACACCAGAGTAAGTCACACGCCACTCACATGGTGGCGCCACCTGTGCACTGCCACACCCCCCGGTCGAGTCTCGCCTCTTTACAGCCTCGTTCGTTGTCCTGTTTTAGCCGTTGCTTCTAATGTTCGTTTGGGTTGTTGCTAACGATGCTTATACTTTCAGGAGCGAGCGCGTGCCAGTGGAATGTTATGTGTGTGTTCTTTGTCCCGCGTTGGGCTAGGTCGGGGGAAATGTTGTTAAATATATATATATATATACACGTGCGTTGTTTTGCACGTATACCCGTTCACAGGTTGCATTGGGCGTATCTCCGTTTGGAATCTTAGGTTGAAGGTGATCTGATAAGGAAATGGTTGATCGACCTCCTTCCTCCATTGGCCAATTCCCTATTTTACGGTCAACAGTTACATTGGGTCAGATGAAAATGACAAGCACAGCGTTAATTCATGTATGTGTTAACCAAGACATGATATTTATTTAATTAAATATATTTTTTACATCACTGAAATCCCGTGAATGGACAGAAATCCATGTTATTGTGAATCTACGAAGTTGCTTGTCATGTTCGTCTGGCCTTGATTTGTGATAAATTTGTTTGTTGCCATTGCTCCAAATGTTGTTCTGACTTAGGAAATTGCTTGGGTCCCAAGAACCACAACTAAATGTTTCTGTGCCAATCTAAGGATATGCGTTCTATAGGAAGAATGACTACACATACACATGATTTCACATTACCTTATAACTTTGTTCACTGAATCTGTTGAATAAAAGTAATGAGGAAAACTGTGTCTTGACGATGTAGTATACGAGTGGGTGGTAAGAAGGTGGCCAGGTAGAAGCTATATTTGGCCACTGATACAACTCCCCTAGAGCAACTGTGGGCAGCATTTTAGACTTTCCTTCGCTAGTGATGATGGGAGGCTATGTCCCTGTGTACATGTCTTGTAAGAGAAATTGTCTATGACAAGTCACGGAGTCGATCTAGCGAGTACTAAGAGCAATTATGACATGGTGACTTTCAGGTCTGTGCCGTCGACGACTCTCGCTCAACTGGTGCTTCCAATGAGTGGCAAGTTTACTCTTATTATGTCTGTTGCCGTGGCACGTACGCCAGAAATTTCGTCCCAGACGGCCGTTGCATGTCTCGCTGCACTGATTTGTTTCCGTGCTGACAGGTGCTCCCCCTGGTGGCAGTATATCACTGCTGGCTCCGCCCCAGGCTCCACAGACAACTACTTACATCACATCGATGACATCACCACAGCAGGGCCTCACAGTGCTAGGACAACAGTCGCAGCCGTCTCTACCTTCCCCTGGTGGTGTTGGTGAGTAGTAGTCGTAGCTCATTCACCTTTTCATCCTGCAGTGTCCGAACAGGGCCTTGAAAGTCTTGACAAGCCTTGAATTTGATTGGACCAACTTCAAGACCTTGAAATCATTGAATTTTACAAAGTAGTCAGGAAAAGTCTTTTAATTGTGGTCAATAAAATTTTGTTTTGACTCAATTGTTGTGATGAATAACAGCCAAAAAAGAAAAGCCTATGCACAAAAATATAATTTGTGCACATTGGGCAATCGGCATGTCATTAAAAATGTTAATGTTAACTTAATTTACTGCGCAAAAAAGTACATATGTCGTTAAAACAGTCTTGAATTTATTTTTCAAATAGCCTTGAAAAGTCTTGAATAGCCTTGAATTAAAAATATCCGGATGTGTATGGACTCTGCTCATGACATTTTAATCACATGCATTTCGGTTCAAACAGCAGATATATATATCTCTTCTATAAGATGTTTTCAGACCGCACAGCTTCAGAAAATGATGACACCAAACTCATAATGGGCACACAGTGAGCTTGTGTGTTGTGTTGTAGGCATGCCAGCAGCAATCGTGTCCAACCCAACAGTGCTGGTGAACACAAGTGTCCCTCCTCCCAACTTCCTTCCACAGGCCACGTCCATTCAGTCACATATCATCCAGCTTGGTACGTCTGTCTCTGTGTTGTCATTAAAGAACCTTACTTACATATGTGTATATCTCAACGATATGAGTCCTGCTGCTAATGGTCACTCACAAAGTTTGTTTTTCCTTGCGGTTCCTGTGTCTTTAGTCCATGCATCAGGGATAATATTTCTGCATGTCATACCATTTTTTGGTGCATACATGTTAATAGGCCAGTTGAGATTTGTGTTATGATCTGAAATAAGTCACAAAGACACCCGTTTTCAAGGCATAACTTACAAACAATATCTATGATTTGGGGAGAACTTTTGTTATCCTTATTTTTTACCCGTCTACCGCCCATCCAGTGATATTTCTACCCATCCACACCGGATTTTACCCGTCGAAATAAAACTGCCTAAATACTAAATGAAGGTGTTCTATAAACAAAGTCTGTTGTGTTGAGACTGACCATGACTACGCCCCCGTGTTGTAGGTAACAACCCCTCCCAAGGCCAGCCTCCAGACGGCTTAGGGCTTCCTCAACCTCAAGTCCTGCTCCAGCCGACGGTCAGTCTCCAGCCAGCCACGCAGCACATCACCCTGCAGCCTGGCGCCCCTCACACGCCCCAGCCCGGGGCGATACTCCAACAGCAGCCACCCCAGCAACACATCATGGTGTCCCTGTCCCAGCCAGGAACACCCCCTGTCAGTCAACAGACTGTCTCGCTACTCCCAGGGGGGTTGGTGCCTCCCTGGCCCCCTGGGCAGCCACCCCAGCAGGCACTGACCACCACATCCCTCATGCCCCAGGGTTGGGTGCAGGCCCCACCCCCGGGGCAGGTTCTACAGGTGGTGCACCAGCTCGCGCCCCCTGGCGTGGGAAGTCCTGCCCAGGGCCCCCCGCCAGCTCTACCCCCGCCCCCTCAACAACAACCACAACAACAACAACAGTACTGGCCAATGGTGATCAACCATCAGGGACTGCCTCCGTCCGTGCAACTGACACCAGGTGGCCAGATAGTGGCGCCACCTCCAATGTCGCAGCCGATGCCCCAGCCCTCTCCCCCTAGTCAGCAGCCCCCCCAGGTGGTCGGGCAGACCCCCTACAGCATGGGGCAGATCTACAACATACACTATGTGTCGGCGTCGACGACAACGTCAAGTGTGTCACCGTCGGTGACGACGACACCAACGTCTGGCAGTCAGACGCCCTCACACAGCGCACCGACGCAGCCAGTGAAACGACGCTTCACGGAGGAGAAGCCGCCGATGACTGACAACGAAAACCTGCTCGGGTATCAGGTGAGTTGGTGGCTCCATCTTGTGAGTTCACAGGGTTTAGAAAAACGTCACGTTGTGTGTTGGTTTAGACCACCACCTACCTCTATAAATAGATTGAGTAGCACGATGGTTTTGGAAACCATTCCCATTACATGTCTGTCTGAAAGCTGTTTATGCATTTTGTGTTGAATTCTTTAAAAAAAGTTGGTTCTTGTGTTACATGAACATATGTAACCAGTAATGTTTTAACATCACAATCACTCTTTCCCCTTTGCATTGGTAATTTATATATAGAAGGCTTATTTTCCAAATACCAGTCAAAATATATGTGAATTCAGTAATTAGATGTGCTCTCATGTATGTATAGTTATTGATTTTGGGAGTGATGCTGTTGTTTGTCAACACCAACTCCTCTCCTTCAATCAGCTGCACCTCGCTTCCAGACTCCCACGTTTCCAACTGCATAAAACTGTTGTGCTGTTTGTACGAATGCATACTGCCGTGTTATTGTTGTAACCAAGCTTCAAACGTCTACTGAACACATTTTTTTCATATTGCGTTATTAGTGTAAATTGACATGAACATTATTATTATTTTTCTAGATTAATTGGTAATATTATCAATACATAATTATACACTTATTTGACATTATTGTTACGTAATTATTATAATTATTTTAGTTTTAACATATACTAAGCTATTTATTACTAATAATAATTATATAATTCTATACTGTCATTTATCAGTATCACTGTGATGTAGTTATACAGTCGACCGATTATTATGTATTTTTATGACTAATACGTAATTTATTTATTTAAAAGTGCTACGCTATTTAATACCATACTAATTTCATTATTAATATACCTATACAAATTAATTTTTTTACATTTATTTTAAAACAGTAGTTTTGTCTTATTGTATACATATATCTTTTTATGTGTTATAAATTATTGTAATATGTTGTGAAGCGAACGATTATGGATGTGGAGCTATACTAGATAAACATACTACTATTATAACCAGTTGTAACCATCTGTTGGCACTTGTCTTTCAGCATGGCCCACCACACCTCATGAACATGGTGTCCTCAGCACCCACGGCCTCCAGCCCCTCCACAGCCGTACCCCAGCAGTCAGTACAGCAACACCCTCCTCACACCCACCCGTCCCAACCCTTACCCCCACCCTCGGGCGCCCCTTCGACACAGGTGAGCAGCGCTGGTCCATTGCTCAACTTTGACGCAATGGCTCCACCCCCACCACCCCCGACAACTGAGGAAAACAGGTATGATGTTTCTCAAGGGTATTTCACTTTTTTTTATAAATTATTTATTTTTTATTTTTGCATATGTATTTTAATTTCAGGTATTTCAGTACTACAGCCATCGGAAGCTGTGATCACTAAGTGCTGCATTCCCAGCAACATTGACATCAAAATTGACTGCATCACAATCATTATTTCCTTAGCATACATAATTTGTTATGCTTCACTAATAGGAACAGTATATTTATTATGAAAGTTGAATAATCAACATGTAACATAGTTAAACATTTTAATTTACTTTGGACTTCAGAGCCTTTTGGTCCTTTGGACTTCAGGGCCGTTTGGTCCTTTGGACTTCAGGGCCTTTTTGTCCTTCGGTCCATTTTTACAAACAGGAAATAATATGATTGACTTTTTCTGTATTTCTGATTTTCAGTGTTCCAATATTGTAATAACGAATATGACACATTCAGTTTTTCTTTATAAAATCAAGAAATAATGTCCTTTCTCTAATAATATTATGATGATATGATTTTTTATTTTGATAAATATGATATTTGCCTTTAGAATTTCTGCCAAGTTTAGTATTTTACTTATATTCAGTCTCGATGAAATAACCTTAGCAATAAATACATGGAAAGAGAACACATTGCACTTGGAATAGTTGGAAGGTGAAGACAGTGGGCAACTGGACAGTGCAGTTGACCGTGACCATATCACCATCCTAGAGCAAACTGTTGGGAGAACAACTTTTCTCTTTCAAGAACTAGAGAGATGCTGCATTCCAACAGACAGCCATTGAATTCAGTGTATTGCACAATTGTGTTGACTGGCGCGAGACATGGGGTTGGGGTGGGGGGGGGGGGAGGATGAGGGGGTGGGGCACACCTAGTGAGTGAAACATGTCACTGTTTCATAATATTGCAACACACTGAACACAGCATATAGGCTCATGAAATATCGCATTTAAATTTGCGTCTTTTCTTTAAAACTGCTTATCTCGGCAACCAAAGTTGCAGTATCGAATATATGTGAATAGCAGGTGATACATTGAGTAAATTTTCGTTATAATTACCATGGTAACCAGATAATTCTTGGACATTCTGACAGATGTACTTTTGTGGATAGTCGCGCAGAAATTTGAAGTGCTATTTTTTATTTATTTAATTCAATTACGAAATTTCACAATGAACCTGCCCCCATCTCCCCACACAACATATGAGAGATTCTTTTGAAATACTTGATGTAAATGCCAGCTGTGACATTTTACCTTGGCAGATAATGGTAGTAAAATAGATATTTCCTGATCATTTACAGTCTTCTAAGTAGAGCACACGTTGTCTACATTGATGATCAGTAATAACAACGTAATAACTGCTCCTTATCTGACCGTTGTGTTTCCTTTCAGACTACACATCAAGCAGGAGGTGGGCAGGGACGACTGCAAGGGCGGGGTGATGGCCATGCCCATGCCCCCTCTGCCCCCTCCCCTGTCTGGGGGGGTGCAGCAGCAGGTGACTGACCTGGACAAGAAGTTGATGCCGCCCCCTCCCCCTCCCCCCACCAGTCACGACCGCGGCCAGCCGGAGCGCAAGAAGGCCAAGGGCGCCCTCGGCAGTGTCGCAGGTTTGTCTCACACTCACAGGATCATGGGAGGCACACAGTCTAGTTAGAGCGCAGTGGCTCAGGGGTAGAGCTTTGGACTCTTAACTATGAGAACCCGGGTTCGAATCCTGTGCCGCGGTTTTAAACCTTGAGCAAGTTTTTTCACTCTATATTGCTCCAGTTCACTCAGCTGTATAAATGAGTACCTGGGTATAGACAGTGGTGGATATGTGTACGAGCAGCCTTCGCGCATTGATTGTTGATTGGATGCTTCCCAGAGAAGCCGAGATGGTGTCTGAGTGAACAGGTCTGTGAGGGAAGTAAAGTGTAAAGCGCTTTGAACGGTCCTGAGGACTGGATACTGCGCTATATAAGAACTTGCCTTTTTTACAGTCGACTCTGTAACTGCAGGTTTTTCTTAGCTAAGCAAACGCCGTTACTTCTGCTTTCTATAAGTGAGATAAAGGTCTATAGGGTATGTCGTACTATGTACATGAACAAAAGTAATTGACAAATTCAAAATAGATCTAGGGAGTCTGTCTGTTTGTGTGTATGCATGCGCGCGCGCGCGTGTGTGTGTGTGCGTCTGCATGCGTGCGTGTGAAAATAAAGTTCCGATGAGTCTGGACAAATTGATTTGTAATTTAACAAATCGTTTGTTCCATGCAGCAGTCTATTCAGTTGCTGTATATCGGTCTGTGTGATGTGTCATGCTCTGTGTCAGCCTGCTTGTGTATTGCTATTTGTTGTGGTGTCAGCCTGTATCATGTCACTTCAACTGTGTCATGCTCTTTATTGGCAAGGGTCATACCTCGTGTTGGCCTGTATAATTTTACTTCCTATGTATCATGCCATATATCAATCTGTTTTAAAGTGAGGTATGGGACCTAGATAAGACATTTTTTTGAAATGCATAATTCATGTAATTTTTTTTGTCCAGGTTGTAGGGAAGCTTTTACTTAATAAAAAATGTATGGGGATTTGTTTCTGCCAGACCCCCCCTTTCCATGGCAATAAAGAAAATGGCTGCCAAATGATAGAATTTATAGCATATATAGAAAAGAACAACATTTTGGAAGTAAAGCCGACATGGCCATGTGGTTTGGATTGTTGTGTTCTTCTTTATATACTCTACAATCTGTATAAAAAAACATTTCAACTTTTCTAATATTTATATTTGAATTTTTATTTTAGTGTTATTTCCTTCAAAATGCGACATTTTTCAATACTTTTGTATTGATTGCTACATTGCCATTGTTAGTCTACATCTTGCCATGCATTGGCCTGTAAAATGCTGTGTACCAACGTGTATCGTGCACTGTATCGGCGTGTATCATGTTACAGCGTACGGAGGAGAGGAAGACGATGATGACACCAAGACGTGTCTGCCACACCAGCCGGAGTCAGCCTCCTACTGCTTCAACCAGTACTCCAGCAAGCCGCAGCTCTACGTGGAGCAGCCCGGCCTGGTCTCGGAGACGCCCATGCAGTACTCAGTGTCCGGACTCGTGGCGCCACCGCAGTCGTTCGACCAACAGGGGGCACCACAAGTGATGTCGCAGCACCCATCGAATGCTGTAACAGTCAGCCAGGTGGCGCCAGTGCAGAACGGCGGCCGGCCGACGATGATGGTGTATCAGGACGCGAACGGGGTGACCCACCAGTACCAGTCGGACTATGGTCAGCCTGTGTCCCTGCATCAGGGGTACGACGCGCCCTCGTACCCCCGACCCCCCGCGGGGCAGCCTGTCATGTCGTCACAGTCCCCCGAGTGTGCCCAGCCGCCCCCTGCAGTATACAGTCTCGCCCCCGGGGTTTCCGTGACTGCCACGCCCCCTCCCCCACCCCCCGGACCGCCGCCACAACAGCCACAGCAAGTGAACCAGTATGTGGGGGTGTGGGGCATGCAACAACAGCAGCAGCAGCAGTCACAACAACCATTGTCGCCCCAACCACCTAACTGGGACGGGGTACAGAAAAGGGCGCAGTTCGCCCCGCAACAGCAACCCCTTATGCAAAACATTGGACAGTTCACCCAGCCACCCCCTCCGCCACCGCCCCCCACGTCACAGTACTACCAGGTGCCCCCTTATATGCCGCAGTATTGAGGTTCCTGTGGAGGCTGCTGTACTTGTGTTGTTGCGTCTGTCTGCACAAAGCTACACCCTGTGGCCAAACGTTGGTTGTTGCTTCTCGAGATCATTCTGTTTTAAACGGCTGTTTTGTCTGTTAGCCGATGTGATCAGTTGCGTGAAAAACGGCACAGACTTTGCTTGAATGCTTTCTTGTACGTCTCTGGTTGCGATATAGAGACAACAGTTTTACCTCTGTTCAATTTTAGACGGACGGCAAATGTGGAGAAGAGCTTCTGGGAACGTTTACTTGCTGTATATAATTATAACCTTGTCTATTTAAGAATACAGTTGTTGTTGTTATTTCAGTTGTTATTGAGTGCAGGAGTCTGCAATAACAACATGGAAATTGTTGCACTTTCTCCAGGCTATTTTACATAATATACAAATTTCGGTGTTGAGCGTATAAATGCACAGATGAAATATTTGCATAAGAATGCGACCCTTGAACATTTTATTTCATGTATTACCAGAATATGAAACGTTTATTTTTTATTTCAATATAAGACATCAGTAGAATTATAAGTCAAGTTTAATTCCATTTGAAATGTCATTGCTAATCTAAAGGTTGTGCAGCCAAATGTCACATCGCAGAGCAGTAATATCATTGCATAGTAATAAAAATGTAATCGCATCACAAAGAAACATGAGTCATATGACAATAATAAGAGTATAGCACCAGTTCAATTGAGAAATGCTCTTCGACATTGTACGTACATCATTCTATTTAAAAAGGTGTACTAACCAAAAAAACATATAAAATGCAGCATTACCTTGGATATAGTTACCAAAAACAAAATGAGAGAATAGTGTATTAGGAAAACATTGTTCAAACGGTGTGTTCTCTGTTAAAATTATATTTATAAATGCGATAATTTCATAAATAACTCCACCATGATCAGTTAGCGGAGAGGCATAAATATGGTCATATCGTGTCGGAGTAACAAATACATTCAAATTTCAAGCAGTTTTGTTGGATGAGTGAGGCAGGCATGTATGAGAGATTCATGTGTGTTGAAAGGTAAGTTCGTTTATTTAGCAATATCCAATCCTTATAGGCTTAGCCTTAGGCTTAAAACGGGTTTACTCCTTAGCAGACATACTCAACTGAATACCATCTCGACATCTCTGGGAAAAATTCAGGCACTCTGGGTCTCTGCAATTAATGCATGGAGACGGTTTGTATAGAACAAGTATCAACCATTGTCTAAAGCCACGTATCCATTTATTAAATATATACAGCTGAATGAACCTCCCCAGCCCAGGTTTAATATGACAGCAGAGCATTCCAACCAGAATTGTGTTGAGTTTGTAGCCCTCGTCACTACATAATTTTACATAAAAATAGACTGGGCAGCGGAGAATGCATAGATCAATGTTGCAGCGTTGATGTAAATAATGCAATTTTTCATGAATGGGACAAAAACATTACATTTTCATGTGGCTAATGATAAGCTTCATGTGCTGCGACAGAGCGATTGGTAGGAAACATGTCAAAATTATATAAATTGAGAGCAGGTTCTAAGTTCGGCAGCACATGAGGAAATATAAGTGATTGCTGTCCTGGTTATACACTCTATGTGTACAAACACTTAGTGTGCAGTGATTTTAAGTCGAGGTGATGTTGGAATGAACAGACAGTCAGGGAGTGAAGTTAAAAGCAATTTTTAGTAGTCCAAAGGCTGCAGCAACGCCCAACAAAAATGTCCATAAACATTTCAGTAGATTAAATCCGTTAGGTGGCGTCACCATTTTCTAGTTGCAAACCTTGTTTAATTATTATACGATCACAAGCAAGTGTGCCGTATCAAGAACACAATAAATATAATACATGGATACCGACGTTAGTATCTTTAAAAAAAGATAGTAAACATTTTACCCGCAGATTCGATGTTTCGTACCATAAATCACGTTTAAAACATGTCGGAGATGATTTCCTATCGATCACATCGATTGAATACTCCTGTGTTCCGGCTCTGAGTCACATCGGCTTCGTGGGTAATTGGCTTTTTTAACAACGATCTTATGCTTCCGGGACGGGAACTTGACTGCTAAAGTTGCGGATTTACCACTCGAGTAACCCTAAATCCTGCAGTTATGTGAGAGGCTTTTCGATCGGAGACGGAAGGCACAAAATCAGCGAAATGGTGAGTGGGTTTTGTCTTTTCATATCATTTTGTTATTTTGAGCAGGCGACAATACAGAGTTGGAGCTACACTTAGACAGCTCGGGACGCTGGTTAACTTTTAGTGGTTTATTCTTTGTCAGTCTTAGTATGGCACAGTTATTTCCCTGTTCCTCATCGGTGTATACATTACTATGTTAAGGTGCAACATTACACTCTATATAAACTGCAAGTAGCGGTGGGAGGCGGGGCAAGGTCTCGCTGTCTGAAGTGCCAAAACAACCCTTCCTGAATTTCCGTGCCCAGACCCCTGAGCCGAGGCTGAGCTGATTGCTGAGCATCCGGGACAAGTGTGTGTACACTATAGTCTACATCGTACTTTAACTATGGTTGGCACTTAAATGCAGAATTCGGACCCACCTAAATTTTGCCATTATAACTATATTTGCCTATATATATTGGATACCTCACATAAACTCTAATTCTAAAGGACTAAACATGATCAGTCAGCATTCCCATGTATGTTTCACAAATATTGCATTTTGACACCCAAATAGCGCTCAGATTTGGGTACTTTTGCAGTTTAGACCCGCACCTCGAAAAAAAACATCAAAATGTCCACCTACGGCTACGATGACCAAACTTCGCATGGTGTATCTACTACACCTTTACAATGCGTATACACTTGTCACATGATCCACAAATAATTATTAATGTCTGAAATCTATCAAAATGTGTACGTAAATAAGGCGCTTTCCTCTGCGCCACCTGACGGAGTTCACTGTGACAGTAGTGACTCGACGAAGAAAGCGCATTATTTACGTACACATTTTGATCGATTTCAGGCATTAAATGATTAATTATTATTTTTTGATCACGTGACAAGTGCATACACGCAGTATAGGTATGTATAGTAGATACACCATGCGAAGTTTGGTCATCGTAGGTGAACATTTTAATGTTTTTTTCGAGGTGCGGGCGTAAACTGCAAAAGTACCCAGATTTGTGCCAGTCGCAAGCGCAGCGATGCATGTGTCACTGCGCTGTGCATATGGAATGAATGATAAACAGTTTGTTTATGCCGACCGCGCGGTCTCTTCGACTTCAAAAGTCTGCTAAGACACGCTGATTATAAAACATAGATATGCGCAAGATTATGTTAAATGATTGAATTAAGAAAATCAAGTATCAAATGTTGGCAAAGATACAGTTATAATGGCAAAATTGAGGTGGGTCAGAATTCTGCATAAGTACCCTATGCTTTCTCAAACATTAAGACTCTTCACCAGAGCTTAGGTGGCCGATATTTATGTGGTCGTTGGTCATGTTTGGTGGGTGGTCACCCTCATCTATGTACATATATATATTATAACTGGATGTGGTCAAATAGTCTGGGGTATTATTCGTCCGGATACGGACAAATAGCTCAAGTTTGTATATACACTATTTGTCTGGATAAATATAGACAAATAGCCCAAGATCGAGCATACACTATGTGACTGGACAGATGAAAAATCATTAGATGCAACTTGGAAGACAAGGGTACCTATATCTTCTCATGAATGCATGTTAACCAATAATATAACCGCACATGGTATTTCGCCAAAATTCAACATTTGAAACCATAAAATTATGTTTGCACAAATTGAATCAAATAGTCTAAGTGCTATACGATAGATTAAGAAAGTATGTTTAAATTGTAAAATACTGCATTTTTTATTCATTTGTTTGAATAGCTGGCTGGCCACTGGCCAGTATATATATATGTCACTCAGACAATACTTGATGCAGATGGGAGCCACGCCCATGTTTGTAGCCTTGTTATATTTTACTTGTCAATTTCCGTTTTTGTACAAATATGGCATAATATGAAGACCATAACAACGTAACTTTCATTTGCTGTTATGCAAAAAAAAACTATTAAGTACAGTATGTCAGGTTCTTAACAGAATTGCTGTCTAGTTAGCTAAACTGGGCAAAAGCTGTGACTCATGACGGTGTGAATTCATGAGAGGCAATGCTATTAATAGAAACATCAGGGCTTCAAGACTTAATATAAAATACATTTCATATTGAACAGCACAGCTCACTGGGTGGAGCCATCCTCGCACGGCGCCAGGGGTCGCTGCAGCTGATTATATTAGTATCAGCCCTTCTCTGCCTCTGACATATCCCTGTCAAAAACTCCTCTTATCGTTAGCCAATGAAATTACTCACTGGATATGTGGTTCAAACCAGGTCAGCCAACCGAGATGCAATGTTTAGCATGCAAACAAGTCGTTATATTGGTATTCCCACCAGTTACATATCCTTTTTTTAAATTTAAGTGAGCGTTTGTGCTGTTCCCATGGCTGACGCAGTGCGGTGGTGCCAACTGGCGAGGTCAATTGCTATGATTTTATAGGTCACTCCCAAGAATTCTGGAGACGATCAGCCACGGGTAGAGTAGCACAGTGTTGTGGCCCCTGGCTGAGGATCAGGGGAGCTTACCTATATGTTGACATACATGCTGCCAGCATATTGTGATGTCATCATGTGAAAGTTGACATTGATAGAACTTGCAGCTGTGACACTATATGTACTGTGACTGTGCTTTACTGACCAGAATTACTGTGGCCATAAATGGACTGTTGACAACATGATATCATGTGATGAAGTCACACCCAGTGTCAGACAGGACATTATTGTGACAATGGCCATGAGGTGTGATGATAATTGTGACGTTTTACCTGTCTGTTGTAGTGATACTGTGATAGGCTTATCATATCATAATGGTCCTAATATTGAGTGATGTACACGTGTCACAGTTACAATGTTGTGAATAAGACTTGGTGGATAAAACTACCCCATTGGCAGAGGCACAATGTCGAACAGCAGTTGTGTTCACTGGTCATAATAATGAGTGTTGACAATGTCTGTTTCAGTAGTCATGTCAGATGGTTATGGTCATATTGAGTGTTGACACTGCTTGAAGTAAATGTTGACAATGCCTGTTTTGGTCATACCACAGGGCAATTGCTATCACAATGTCAGGCAGTAGTGGTTATAATAATGAGTGTTGACTGTTGATACATCCATGCTACTTTATTAGTCACATGGCAAAGAGAGTCACACATAGTTTATGCAGAGACCCGCCCACCCGTCATTTGGACGGGTAAAAGCGAATATGGACGGGTAGAAATATATGGGTGGACGGGTAAAAAAATGAAGAGGAAAAGGGCCAAAAGTTAGTTATGCATTGAAAGTGAGTGTAAATGGTGTCACGTGTGTGTTTGTAGTCCTTTTCAGGTCAAAAAAATACTTTTAAAGTTTGTGAACTGGCTTAACAGTTAACATCCACATGTCCACCAAAACATGTGTGACTCACTGACTGGCACTAATTTGATCCTGCATAAAGCCCCGGAGTCACACATTAATAATAATGTGTTGTTGACTTATGGTCATATTACTCAGTTGACAATGCATGTTTCAGTCACACCACTAACAGTAACAGGGTCACAGTGTTAGACAGTAGTTGTTGTCATGATGAGTGTTGACATCGCTGTTTCGGTTGCACAATATACTGCAATAATTCGAAACAAATTTCATAATTACACAACTAGCAATGTTCGACTTACTTAGAACAACGTTTTGACCACCATCAGCGGCCTTCTTGTGACCACTGAACATTCAGTTCCTGAAGAAGGCCGCCGATGGTGGTCGAAACATAGAAGTAAGTCAAACATTGCTAGTAGTGTAATTATGAAATTTGTTTCGAATAATATACTGCCAACTTGATGAACATTTTCACGAATACTGCAATAATGTTGTGACTTGTCATGGTTGTAAAAGTGGATGTTGACAATATGTTGTGTTTCAGGCGCACCACTGGCAGAGTCACAATGTGCGCCAGAGCGGGGTCGAGGACATGGTGCTTCTGCAGAAGATCACAGAGGGCGCCATTGTCGAGAACCTCAAGAAACGCTTCATGGAGGACCAGATCTATGTAGCCTTTATGCAGCATAAATTTTACCGGTCAAGACTTGTTCAAGCAGATAATAATAATAACTTTATTGTCCAATGCATAGAGCGGAAATACATTTTGCACTTTGGAGGTTGCATAAAAACACTATATTTAAGTCACATAGTAACGCATGCATACAGTAAAATCAAGTATGTAAATATATAAACGTTAGCTAGCTAAAAATGTAAATATAATATATATTGGAATAAAGAAATATATTTACTAAACAATATGACAATATTATAATAAGATAAATTAATAAAGATGATAAAACAACATGGTAGAGAATGTGATAGTTCAAGGATTATTTTGTGGCTGATTCAGATACTTGATGGAGGATGGAATGAAGGATTTAAGGGCTTGCTGGGTTTTTACTGTTGGCATTCTGTACCTCCTTCCAGAGGGGAGAAGGTCTTATTGGTCGTGTAAGAAGTGGGTGGGGTCAGATAAGATTTTGTTTGCCATTTGCAGTGTTCTTGACTCGTATTACATGCAAGTTTGTGTGAGAGTACAGTGACTACAGTGACTACAGTGACTACAGTGACTACAGTGACTACAGTGACTACAGTGACTACAGTGACTACAGTGACTACAGTCCAGTCCGAATGCATATATATAATTTATGTATTATGTACATGCAAAACTCATATTGTATTCACAAGTGTGAGATACATTTTAAAAGTGTAACACTAATTTAATTAAAATAACTGTGAAAGTCACAATCACTAGGACATACAATATAATTTTCTAGTGTGTTACTACGGGGCAGTGAGTGTAACTGACGTTCTTTTTCAGTCGCATAGTTTTTTAATTCAGGTATCTTTACTTTTTCATTAATTTCTTTTGCTATTTTTGTATTATTTCTTTGTTATCTTTATGAAAAGTGCATTGTTAGTTTACTGGGGTAGCAACATATACTGTGTTTAATTCAAATTCTAACGACTTAAATTTGGGTTGTTTTTTTATTTTGTCAGACTATTAAACCTTTTAGCGGAGTAAGCGGACTAGTAAACATTTCACTTTACTAGTCCCGCTGTCTAGTAAAATAAATGCCGAAGTTCTACCCCTGTAGCCACATCCAAAAGATGAGTGGACAGGTCTCAAGAAATAGCTATGTTTTGTATAACACGTCATTACGAAAAAGATACTGTAATGTACCTGCATCCTAAAGTGCTATTTATGACCCCCAAAGCACTTTAAGTTGATTTGGAAGTAAGACATTTTGGGGTTTGGTAGAATCTTGTTCTTTGTTTTGCTTGGTGTCCAGTATTTATCACTCTGTGTGCATGCACATGTTTAAAATACTCTGGAATGTCATACATTTCCTTAACAACCTGCCAGACATATATTGGCCCTGTGCTGATATCTGTAAACCCCTTCAAAGACCTGCCAATCTACACAAGCAAGGAAATAGACATGTACCAGGGAGGGGTGAGTAGAATTGTTCGTTTGGTCAAATTTGCCCTTTAGTCTGGTGGAAAAAGGCTCATTGCGATTTTGGTATATATATATATATATATATATATATATATTATTAATATATATATATATATTAATATATATATATTAATATATATACCTACATATATACGTGTGTATATATATTAATATATATATATATTATAAAAAAATCTATATTTACTTGTCAACGGTTCAGTAACTAGTATTTAATTGGTCATATCTTCAGTCAGTATAACCACAATTTTCTACCCAGAATGCAGTTGTATAGAGTCAAGTGATTTCTGTCTACAGGCATCGTATGAGAACCCACCCCATGTGTACGCCCTCACTGATAACATGTACCGCAACATGCTTATTGAAATGGAGAACCAGTGTGTGATCATCAGGTTAGTGTTGCCCCATTACATACATACAGCCCGAGGCACTGTACATTGTGTGTGTGTATGACTACACTGTACTATGTTTACGTTATGGCAGAACAAGCACTGCTTGGCATAGCCCTATATACAGACCTGTCCATTTATTATATGGATGGGTAAAAAACATTTTGGAAGGGTAGAAATATCGCGGGACAGACAAAATGGAGCATAAATGTGTAGATATTGTCAGTTAAGCTTTGAAAATGGGTGTCAAAGGTACACACGTCGACTGGTTTGTTGGTTTGTCAGTTTACATGCGTGTGTACCAAAAAAGTTTGACTGGTAAAAAAAATATCTTGCACAAAGACCTGCTGCACACCTTTTGTACTAGTCTACACATGTCCCCACGTAAGATTAGTTTAGTTGTGACAGACTTGTGACATTAGGCTGCATGTGTCATATGCCATTAACTAACGAGCATATCTTGGAGGATCTTTTTATTTTATTTAGCGTAAACATATTTTAGGGTACTGCCACTATGTGCAAGAAATCACAATTTAATTCAATAGTACATTTTCACAGTTTGCCTACTTTTTTCTTCAAAAAACTGTTCAGTGACTTTTTCTATAATATTGAATAAACATATTATCTTATGTGTTGTGTCACTGCACACAATACATTTGTAGTTCCTGGTCTTTTGTAACAGTTAGAGGCTATTGTGGTTTCCTAAAAAGCTAAGTGGTGGGCAGAAATAAAGTTGAATAAAACTATTAGCAATAAATTCACAAGAATTCAAGAAATAAAGTCAGAACATTGTTTTTTTTAAACACAAACTATGGCACATTTGATTGACAATTGAGATATGTAAGTGACTTGAGCAGTCATGCAGTGACTTTTGTGTGTATTTGTTTGCGTGTATTTTATGAGAACGGATATTTAAAATGTTGTTATAGATGTAAGTTGTTTGAATCTTAATCACACATGTAAAAAAAAAATTGGGTCTAAAATGACGGGGTATATAGCAAGTGGTGGGGTGTATTAGTAAAATACTACTGGTCCGTGTGGTTTTCTATTTAACCCTGGAGTGAGAAAGTAGTTAGTTTGATTACACACTGCCATCCCTTTTTACATACAACTTTAGGCTTATCACATTATCACTGATTGAAAGTTAAACATAAAAAAATAATGATTACATGTGTACTAAGATAGTAATGTGTTTCAATTATTAGTATTACCCCTGTAATTGATCCTACTGTAGTTTATTACCCTGGGGTGTGTCTTATTGCCAATACACTGTATTCATTTCTCACCGTTTTAATTATTCCATCTGTCAAACAAATGGCTGACTCAGTGTTGTAGGAGGGGAAGGGTTACAGTGTTGTAGGAGGAGAAGGGTTACAGTGTTGTAGGAGGAGAAGGGTTACAGTGTTGTAGGAGGAGAAGGGCTACAGTGTTGTAGGAGGGGAAGGGTTACAGTGTTGTAGGAGGAGAAGGGTTACAGTGTTGTGGGGGGGGGAGGGTTACAGTGTTGTAGGAGGAGAAGGGTTACAGTGTTGTAGGAGGAGAAGGGTTACAGTGTTGTAGGAGAAGGGTTACAGTGTTGTAGGAGGAGAAGGGTTACAGTGTTGTGGGGGGAAGGGTTACAGTGTTGCGGGGGGAAGGGTTACAGTGTTGTGGGGGGAAGGGTTACAGTGTTGTGGGGGGAAGGGTTACAGTGTTGTAGGGGGGAAGGGTTACAGTGTTGTAGGGGGAAGGGTTACAGTGTTGTAGGGGGGAAGGGTTACAGTGTTGTGGGGGGGAAGGGCTACGGTGTTGTGGGGGGAAGGGCTACGGTGTTGTAGGAAGACAAGGGTTACAGTGTTGTAGGAGGGGAAGGGTTACAGTGTTGTAGGGGGGAAGGGTTACAGTGTTGTAGGGGGGAAGGGTTACAGTGTTGTAGGGGGAAGGGTTACAATGTTGTTGTGGGGGGGAAGGGATACAGTGTTGTTGTAGGGGGGAAGGGTTACAGTGTTGTTGTAGGGGGGAAGGGTTACAGTGTTGTTGTAGGGGGAAGGGTTACAGTGAAATGAGGACTAATTACTGCTGATGTGTTGTGTAGTCCTACTTGATCCGGCTACAAATGTTATAATGAGGTTATCTGGTTGGAAGTGTTAACTTGAATATAAACTGACAAGAGAATACTGTGACACATTGAAAACACTTCTTTTTAGATGAATGTCCATTAATGTAGCAGTTTATTTGTTGATGAGACATAGAACATAGAACAATATACATGTAATGTATATTGTTACCCAGCGTGGCACAAAAGGGAAAGACATCTAGCAACAAAAAATTCTAGCTGAAATCGCATCTAAACCAGAGGCAGAGAGATTATGGTTAGATACAGTCATGAAGACTAGGATTCCATGAAAATACCTGAGCTTTTTTGTAATAATAATAATAACGATGACTTCTTTGTAGATTGAATATTCCTGAAACCCAGCTAATAAGGCTGATTTGGCCAATGATGGCAACTGCATAAGAGTCAGTGGTTCTTATGTTTGAATGTTTAACATACATTACAGATATGTTCATTTCCTTCCAACCCTATTGAATGTTTTGGCAAGCCTCATGGGGTGTTGTACTCACCCCTGTGTGTGCCAGTTACATAAGGACCATGATGTTGTTAGAGGCCAAGGGCCCATTTAAACATCTTAATCTGCCACTGCAACATTGCAGCATATATCCAGCAATATTTGTAGATTACTTTTATCTTTGTAGATTATTTTATTTAGTGCCACATAGCAAATAATTTAATTGTGAGTTCATGCATAAAGTATCGAAGTGTGGAGTTAGCCACAGATTGAGTAAGAACAATTCATAATCAGTAAATCACATTAGCTAGCATACACATCTGTATTGGAGTCAGTCATGTGCAATTATAGATACACAGACCTGCAGGCAGCCCCTTGAGTTAATTTCATGACATAGAAATAGGGAAAATCAGAAGTTGTCATGTTGGCTTACTGAAAGTGAAAGTGCTCAAGTAACATTGTCTGTCATGTCACTGCCTGTCATGAACCATAGGCTGTCATAATTATTAACACCACTACCAGGAACTAGGATGTGATTATGACACCACAGTGACCACTGCCGGTCACAGTAACACAAGTGTCTGTTCACCAGGCTGACCCTGTTTAATGTAGCCAACAAGAAAAATATGTTGATTTTTGCGGCCCTATAAAAAGTAAACAAAAAACAAATGCTGTCTGAACTTTCAAAATAATTTTTAGTGACTATTTGTAAACAATTGTAATAGAGAGTTTATTTTAAATATTGAGATTAATTATCCATACATATATCAGTTGAAGTTGAATTACAAAAAAATGTATACCAGACATGGGGCCGAGTACATTTTCATGAGTATGCATATGATTACAATAATTTACATTGCTGGTGGATGAGTATGAGTACATTGCTAAAACCTGAGTACAAGTACGAGTACATTGTCATGAGTACAAGTATGAGTACATTTCTGAGAATGTGAAATAATGGTGTATTTTAACATTATTAATTAATCTGATTGATATAATACATAGTTTACATTACATATTACATACATCCCCATTCACAGTACAGTACACATATCCCCATACACTACACACAAGCACACACATGCATGCACACACACACACACACACACACACACACACACACACACACACACACACACACACACACACACACACACACACACACACACACACACACACACACACACACACACACACACACACACACACACACACACACACACACACACACACACACACACACACTGTAATCAATGACACAGTCACACAGCAACACCAGTATCCAACCCAGCAAGTAAGTAAAAGAGTAAAATTGTAACCAGAAACGGAAACATCATTGAGCAAGGCCTCACAACCTACTGACAGGGACAGGCAGCGAGTGCGTCCTTATTCCTTCCCACTCTGCATGTGTTGTGGGTGTTCCCTGTGCCTAATTCACACATGGGTTTCTCCCCAGGGGGGATGAACCATAGCCTTCAATGTTGCTTTCATCAATCATAGATCACTGCTCAGGATCCAGGGAGTGATTAGCCAGACTGGAGCAACTGCTCTGGCTTTCTCCTGCTCCTAGGGGACAACTGGACAGATCTTCTTCATAGACAAAACACCTTCATAATGCCACCGGAAGACGCAAAGCCTGCTGTGAATCTGGGACATTATAATAATAAAAATCTCACAGTAATTGCTGTATTATAACATACCATACCATTTCTACACAACTGTGATCCCATTTGGTTAGTCTCATACATTTTTCAGATGTTCCCAGTATCCTCAGGTATCATCCGGTTTCCATCACTGTTTGCTATAGCAGACATGCTTTCCCTGTAGCTGCGACCATAATCAGGAGTCAACTATCATGATAAAATCATCCAAAACTGTAGCCAATACCCAGTATGTATATGTACACAAATTCATATATCCAGTGAAATAGTTGTAGATAGCATTTATAATTACAATTACATATCATGTACAGGTAGTACAGTGTACAGCCTTTTAAATTATTGAGTCCCCCAAATTTTCTGACTGCTCGGATGCATTTAGAAAAAGTCTAAACTTATGCTAAAGGCAAGTGATGTGTAAGCAGGGAAACCCTGTACATTTTTAAAATCTAAAAACACTAGGTATGTGTATTATATTTAGGATGCCCATTTAGAGTATCAATGTATGCCAGATATTACACCACAGTTTCTGTAAAGAATAACACCATTGGGACATGACTGGTTGAATTGAATGGTGAGGTAGCCATGTCAGTATGACTAATCTCCTGTATTTTTTAGTTATTAAAAAAAATTGGGACCAATGGGTGAGCTTAATTGTTATGAGTGCATGATATGGCTGTATTACTGAGGTGACCTTAATGCTAGTACAGGTACAGCTACATGTCTTGCCTGGAGTGACCAGCACTGTGGTCAGTTAATGACCGTAGTAAATGAGTACCTCATTAGGATTGGCCAGATGATGTGTTAATTCATTACTGTTTGTGAAGTCAATTGTTGCTTCAGGGCACCTATTGTTAATGGTGCTAGGTGTGTGTTTAATGTGACTGAATTTGACATGTTTTGTTGACAGCTGGTTTTGTTGGCTGTTGGCAAGAACTAAGTATTGATTCTTGGTTACCCAACTCATGCTGTGCAGTGTAGCTTAGATATTTAATATAAAAAAAAAGTCCTCATAAAATGTATTTCTGAACCTCTATAAAGCCTCTGTATACATAAATATGTGTAATGTAATGTTCAAGGGTCTAAGGTTTATAGCAAGAATTGAACTTACAGTTTGAAATATGCAACATGTTGAATCTTGATATCTACAACAGATTTGCCTAGGTAGTTCTCATACATGAACTAGATCTGGTGTAGATATCATGATTAAACATTTGTTTTGTATAAGTTAAATTTTTGTTTTCTAAAAAAATCTGTGCTGTCCGACTTCATCTCTAGCTGCTAAAATATCATTAACTGTTTTCTTTTGACATTTTAACACACAAAAACAATTACATGTACCATTAAATTTCTCAAATATCATTATCTCCTCAAATATTTCCTTCAATCAAATAATATGTGTTTACTATTGTTTCAACCTTTCTCCGCTAATACATGGAGGTGAATTTGCAGTTTGTATTCATGATCCAAAATTGCTATTGTAACCATAAATTTGTCGTCAATTTGCACTGAATATTTCAGACTTTTCAGTCGCTGTGTGGTACCCCTATATCGGTATATATTTCCAACAATATACAGTGACTGACACCCCCTTCTCCCATACACAATGCTAAAGGTATTTTGGGAATTTGCAAATTAGGCAACCACCGCTAAGATAACTGGTAGTACTATTTATGTATTGTTCTGTGGAAGTGTGGGTAAAGATGACCTTAATGTTTTCCTTCTGTACATTTTCCTGCACTGTTGTCTTCACCCTCATCTTGTGAAGCAGGTTAATTTCAACAAACGTGTCACATCAATTTAATTTAGGGTGTTTTGGAAAGAACGGGATCATTGTTTAACAGAAACACCAATGTGGCCCCATCGTCTGGTCAAACCACCCTGGAGGTACACAACACACCCCTGGTCTAGTCCAGATTTAGTTCACATTCAGGGGTGGCTCAGGGCCAAGCAAAATGTGAGTGTGTATAGCTAGAGGGATTGCAAGTGGCACTTTCTAGTAGTAGTGGGTGACAGGAGCTGACAGTGACAGTGACACTGGCTGTGTCTGAATCATTTAAGCCTTTACGCTAGCTCAACCCACATTTATTTATTTTGATGGTTTTAAGAACAAGCAATACATATACGGTGATGGGTAATAATATACCAATTTCTAAAAACTTGGTTACTTGCCAGGTCAGTAAAATGTGAAAGTAAAAAGTGAAACCTTGAGGTCAGAGTTAGCCTGAAAAGTAAAAAAAATACACTTAGCTATGACGGGGTCTATCACATGATTGCCCTATGATGTCTTATTGGCCACATACCACCAACCGTCAGGTTATGAAAAAAAACCTGCACACACCAGCTGACTCATCATTGGATATAAACCTGGGGCACCAAGTTGTCACCGGATACCTCCTTATCAAATGCTGACTGCGGATTAACGCTGACTGCCGATTCAACATCTGAATCCACGTTAGTCAGCACGATGAATACCAAGTGCCACTCATATCACTGCAGCGTTGATCTCATTGGTCCGTATGTTTTACTGAGCGCAGCCTAGAAACCCCATTATGTTGATCTTACGCGCTCGTGATTGGTCAATAGCACCGCAAAACTGGGTTACGTGTATCGAACTTTGACATGGCAACGTGGTCCGTGCAACTGAAAACTTTCTCTTTGAAATTGATCGTCTGTCAATCTTATCAAGCTATTGGTAATTAAAAAAAAACTGGCTAATTAGTCATCAACCCTCAAAATAACAATAACTGTCTCCACTGAGCATGGAGTAGAACCCAGTGATTTGGATCTCTAAGGACGACTACGTTCGGTTTTTCTCATAACGATGTACCTGGTATGTAACTTGAACAAAGATTGAAAATGTTGCATTTGTTCCAGTGGCGAATCGGGAGCAGGGAAAACTGTTGCTGCGAAGTTCATCATGGGCTACATCACAAAGGTGTCAGGAGGTGGCAGCACTGTGCAGGTACGTCTGGTGGTTAATTTTTATGTCCAGTCAAAGTTTCATTATCATTCACTGCGGTATAAAAGTACGTTTTTGCAGAAAGTTATAGTTGAAAGATTTGCGAGTACAGTGTATGTGATGCTTAAAGGGATTTTCTGTAAACATATATACATTTGAGATGTACTGTATCGAAACGATAGTTTCCCATTAATACTTTCTTTGCTATTTATGCATTGCGTATCTATGCATATCTTGGGTGTTAGCTGTGCCAAAAATCTGATAAATAATTGTGTTAACGACAACCAATTTTAGCTTGCTGCCATGTGAAAGCTATACACAAAGTAATTTGTTCAATATAATTTTATAATCAAGGTAGTAATTAGTAAAACGAAATTCTAATGAAATATAGGCATAGAATTACATCTACAAAACATGAACAAGTGTGTTGTCATAGCTTTATGCAGAGACCCGTCCACCCATCATTTGGATGGGTATAAACCGTTGTGGACGGGTAGAAATATGGGTCGGCGAGTGGTGGACTGATAAAAAATGAAGGCGCAAAAAAGAAAAGGTCTCAAAGCCATAGATATTGTCAGTTGTGCCTCAAAAGTGAGTGTAAAATGGTGTCACATGTGTGTTTGTAGTCCATTTTAGGTCATCAGACACATTTAAAGTTTGTAAACTGGATTAACAGTTAACATCCATGTGTCCACCAAAACATGTGTGACTGGCAATAATGTGGTCCTGCATAAAGCCCTGTGTGTTGTATATATACTGCCAGTCAAATTGCATTTAAGAAATCTGACAATTTGTTTGCAGTTTAAAACATGTAACACCGAAATGGTAAAGTTGTAAATAAAACTTAACAGTCAGATTATAAACATCTCCTATAGCAAGATTGTGTAGGTCAGCCAGCTACTGTAGACCCTTTTAATTTGATATCTGGCAAATTCATTGAATTTGTACAGAAACGTACAGGCCCTGTATAATATAATACTAGTACTTAAATGTTGTTACATATCTCTGTAGGCACATACAGTGACAGTTTAACTAAAATCTAGGTTTCAGAATTCAGTATAACTGCAAAATAAACATTATATTATGACCAAAATGAACCACAAGCACATGTGTGATATCCATTTTCATAGCATAACTGACAACATCTATGATTGATGAAGACTTTTGTTGCTCTTTATTTGTGAACCAGTCCCATCCATCCAGTGATGTTCCTACCCTTCCAAAATGGGTTTTACCTGCCCAAATGACGGGTGGACAGGTCTCTATGTAAAGCTATGCTTGTGCACATAGCTTTGTGCAGAGACCCGTCCACCCATCATTTGGACGGGTAAAAATGAATGTGGACGGGTAGAAATATGGGTGGACGGGTGGTGGACAGGTTAAAAAGAAGGAGCAAAAAAAGGTCTTCCAAAACCATAGATATTGTTAGTTATGCCTTGAAAGTGAGCGTAAATGGTGTCACATGTGTGTTTGTCGTCCTTTTCAGGTCAAAAAAATACATTTAAAGTTTGTGAACTGGCTTAACAGTTAAGAACCACATGTCCACCAAAACATGTGTGACTGGCAATACTTTGATCCTGCATAAAGCCCTGCTTGTGCGTGGGGTGTATGGTGAGATCCTTCTGTGGCAGTCTGCTTGGATGAGTTTGTAATCACCTGCCTGGTGCATAGACACAGACAGTGTCAACTCAGTCCTATCACACTGTGATCAGTTTGTCTCAGTGTGTGTCAGTGCCAGCTGTGGAAGTGATAGATCTGTTAGATCAAACAATACCTAGTCAGCACAAGTGACACAACACACCTTGTGTCATCAACCAGTGTCCCAGCTGGTGACAGTGTAAAACAGTGCTCTGTGCAGTATGGTGACACGTGGTATGTACCGTGTAATTTTAGTCGTACTGTACAGTTATACTCTCAGATGTATTCTGGCACATTTATTGTTAGTAATAGTAAAAGTTTTTTTATTCTGGAGGTAACCATGTCATGTGGTATATCATGATTTTCAAATGGCCATCATCACCCAACACACGTATGTATATACGTGCGTACGTACGTACGTATATACATACATACATACATATATACACGTATGTATATATGTACGAGTGAACGACATACGTACATTCATATATATACATCCATATGTTTGTACGTACATACTTTTGTACATACAAACAATAAAACTTTAGATAAAATATATAGTTCACAACAGTACTAATAAAATAATAATAGTAAACATAAATAAATATTTAGGAAATGTGTAGCTAAGCTGGAGTTATTCAAAAACTATTATACATGTATATAACAAATATTGTAATAAATATCATAAATGATTATGTACGCCCAACTCAAAATGCTTGCAGTATATTGTTACAAAACACGTGGAAAAAACCTACCCACTCATCGCATTTGTGCAGGCCAAACATTGCTCATCCCTAGGAAGTTCTGCTAGCTTTGGGCAAGCAGGTGAACATTAAGTTTGATATCTGCTTATTGGCTGTAAGCAGGGATCAAACCTAATGCTCACTCGCTCGCCCTAGGCTAGTAGAAATTCCAGGGGACAAGAAACTTTTTTATTTTCACAAAATTATTCCCTGTCAGTTGTTTTTCTGCCCTTGCCATGTAAGTTTATAAGATATCAAGGAGCTGACTGTAGGCATGAACACTGTTTAGAACTGTGATTTTCATTTCAGTACATAAAAGAGATTATCCTGGAATCGAATCCACTACTGGAAGCATTTGGTAATGCGAAAACTGTTCGAAACAACAATTCAAGTAGATTCGTGAGTGTTTTTACATATTTGGTGTATAAATCTGATGGTGTTGAGTCATGCATGAAGTAGAAGTTGCACATTTTGAAAGTGTCCGTATTTAAAAGTTACTAATGATTTTAATATTAAAAAAAATTATGCTAATTGATCAGAAAGTCATTTAACCAGTGATATGAATCCTGATGAAAAGCAGAAAAATACTAAGAAAGAATTAATTGTTTACAGTGTCAAAATTGTGTAGAAATATCAGGTGTATTAATAATATATGTTATATTCCCAGCAAAATGTTTTTGTAAAATAATTGTTGAAAATGTGTTACTTTTTGTTCATGACGTTTATTTTACCTTTGTAACATTACATTTTTCCTGTAAAAATCCTGTTACTTTGAATACTTTGAGAACCAGATGATGAATTGTAACGTGTCAGATACAGAAGATGATTTCACATGTTCACTTTGTATCTGTTGTAGGGAAAATACGTTGAGATACAATTCAGTCGAGGGGGAGAGCCAACAGGCGGGAAAATATCAAACTTCCTCCTCGAAAAGGTATTTTCACACTCATTTTGAAGGGTTGTATTCACAAAACATTTGAGTTTTACATGTGACTTTATAGGTGATAAATACCATCATGCAATATTTAGTACTGGTAGTTTAATTATTATTAAAACCTCAATATGGAAATTTTTGGTCAAAACAGTGAAAGTAAAAACAATTATCTGGTAGTGCTGCCAAACAGCATGGAGAATTTGTTGGCGAGAATTTCCATGATGTCTGATGTGAGGGGTTTTAACAGCTGGTCAGTACTTTAACAGCTGGTCAATACTTGTGTTTTCAGTCACGTGTTGTCAGTCAGAACATGGATGAGCGAAACTTTCACATCTTCTACCAGTTGTTGGCTAGTGGCAATGCTGAAATGACAGGTGCGTCAGTCGTTAACAAAAGTGAAAGGTAGATGGTGGAATGGCACCTACTGGAATTACTGTAATGGTAACATTTTCAGCTGTCCAAAAAATATTTTGTTGATGTGTGAAAACATATTTTATATTTCATGAAATAAAATCCTCCCTAACTCTGTCCCTGTGGCCCACTACAGGGTCCTCCCTAACTCTGTCCCTGAAGCCCACTACAGGGTCCTCCCTAACTCTGTCCCTGTGGCCCACTACATGGTCCTCCCTAACTCTATCCCTGTGGCCCACTACATGGTCCTCCCTAACTCTGTCCCTGTGGCCCACTACATGGTCCTCCCTAACTCTGTTCCTGTGGCCCACTACATGGTCCTCCCTAACTCTGTCCCTGTGGCCCACTACATGGTCCTCTCTAACTCTGTCCCTGTGGCCCACTACATGGTCCTCTCTAACTCTATCCCTGTGGCCCACTACAGGGTCCTCCCTAACTCTGTCCCTGTGGCCCACTACAGGGTCCTCCCTAACTCTGTCCCTGTGGCCCACTACAGGGTCCTCCCTAACTCTGTCCCTGTGGCCCACTACAGGGTCCTCCCTAACTCTGTCCCTGTGGCCCACTACAGGGTCCTCCCTAACTCTGTCCCTGTGGCCCACTACAGGGTCCTCCCTAACTCTGTCCCTGTGGCCCACTACAGGGTCCTCCCTAACTCTGTCCCTGTGGCCCACTACAGGGTCCTCCCTAACTCTGTCCCTGTGGCCCACTACAGGGTCCTCCCTAACTCTGTCCCTGTGGCCCACTACAGGGTCCTCCCTAACGCTGTCCCTGTGGCCCACTACAGGGTCCTCCCTAACTCTGTCCCTGTGGCCCACTACAGGGTCCTCCCTAACTCTGTCCCTGTGGCCCACTACAGGGTCCTCCCTAACTCTGTCCCTGTGGCCCACTACAGGGTCCTCCCTAACTCTGTCCCTGTGCTGCGAGACTTTGTCGGCATTCAGAAAGGCACTAAAAACGCACATTTTCAAAGCATAGTACTGCTGACATTTTAAATATTCAATGACATTTTAGAATTTTTTTAAAATATTTCATCTTATCTTATTTTTTTTACAAATATATGTATTGAAATTTATATATGCCATCATTTAGTATGTGTTTTGTATGTAAATAGAGTATTAATTTATTTTATTTATTTATTGGTTTATTCATTTGACTCATTGTCGTTAATTCTATATAATATTTAATTAACAGTTGTAATATGAATAATTTAACTTTTGTAAAAAATTTTAAAAATAGCTTTATATTTTATTGTACATCGCTTTGAACATATTTGGATATTGCGCTTTATAAATGATAAATATTATTATTATCTACAGAGTTCCTCAGCCTCACAGAGCCTGCATACTTTGACTACCTCAACCAGAGCGGCACGTTCAGGGTGGACGGAATCAATGACAAGGTTGAGTTTGATGCAACAACAGTGAGTTCTTATGTTCACTTCTCTGACCCTCTTAGTATGTCGTTGCTGTACAATCTTTCAATCTATTATTAAATTAAATAAAAAACATCTTATAAAATGTCACTCTCTGAACTAACATTAACCATTTGTTATAGCAATATGGCTTCCACGATGGAAACGGCTTTTCAGAAAGCATGTTACCTAGACATTACGTGGTATGGTGATAGAAATAGACTTCCTTCGTGGAAACTGTTTTTCAAAAAAGATGTTACTTACATTTGCAGCACGCCATGACAGTGATGGGGCTGTCAGTAGAGAGTCAGTTTGACGTCCTCTCCATAGTCGCTGGCATCTTACACCTCGGCAACGTACAGTTTGTGGAGCAAGGAAACTACGCGGCCATTGCAGATGACGACAGTAAGTACAGTTACTTTGAACTCACGCCACAGACACAGTGGCCAATAGGCACTGGCTCCTGCCACAAGTAACAGCATGAATGATAAGTCCTGTCCAAAGCACTGCGCTATATAAGACTAGGCTAGCGCTGTGCCTAAAATCTGTTTAGCCAATTTGGCTAAAGGTCAGAATTTTTTTTAGCCAAATGAGATTCTCTTTAGCCATTTTTTTAGATCAATTAAATTACCCGGTATAAAAATGCAAAAACAAGACATAATATAATATAAAATTCTATACAATATTCACATGAAAAAATGCCTATTAAAACTAAACATTTATATATTTTGCTAAACATATATAACGCAAACAAACATCCAGTATAATTTAACAGAACATTGTTTATCCATAAAATAAAAGCTGAACAACTGTTGGGAACTTTGCTTACCTATCTTAAAACATCACTTAACTGCTCAGAAATTGATTAATTAAATACAGTAATTCACCAAATTAGTTAACTGTGGTTGACTGTAAAACGTGTAATCCTGGCCTGGGTGATGCAGGCTATATTTGATAAAATACGTTTTTGACATGCATCTTTCTCTCTGTAATGTTTCTGCATGGTGGTGAAACTTGTCAAACATACATGAATTACAATATATATTGGCATTTTATTGAATAGTTACCAGATGGCACATTGATTAATCACTGACAATGCCATGTGACTATGCCGATACTGAGCGATAATATGGAACATATCAGGTACAGTGTTGTACTTGTCTCAAACTTGTAATTGGTGCCATCAGGCAGGTCCCCATTGTCTAGTAAACACAATTCTTGATTGATTTAAGACCCCCTATTGTCTGTGAGCATGGCTAAGTGGAGGGATTAGCGACCTATTGTTTACCCAGCGGGTCACGTTACGCCGCCTGGTTATTTGGGTCAGTTGGATGTGTAATCATTTAGGCAACTTCAACAGAGCCAGGTGTTGAATAATGCAGTCATGTATTGCTGATAACATCAATAATAATGACAGAAATAACGTTTCGCCAATTTGGCGAAGAATTTAAATTTATTTTCGCCAAATAGCAAACCGTTTCGCCTATGGCGCAAATGGCGATCGACAGCGCTAGCTTAGTAAGAACTTGCCTTTGTTGAGAATGACTCAGGAATAGCCAAACGCTGGGCTTGTCATCATAAATGCCTGAGATGCATTGATATGAAATGAATGTGAAAATTACTAATTAGAGGTGCAAATAGTTGTAAGAGAAGGTTTATGTTATTGAAATACAGTAATAGATTGATAAAACAAATGCCAGTGTCACAATGAAAAGGCACGACTCGCACACCAAAAATATTAAATATTGAGTTTAGCTGCCAGTAACAGCATCATATAAAACATACACTATATGAACAAATATCAAGGTAATAATAATAATATGAACATTTATATAGCACCCTTTTCGGTCCAAGCTGCTCAAAGGCTTCGATCATTAAAACGAATGACGTTTAAAAATCAAATTAATTCTTCCAGCTTGTTGAATGTTTGGACTAATTCTGCCTTGTGTTGACCACACAGAGCTGGCCTACCCTGTCCACCTGTTCAGCATCGACAAGGAATATATGCGGAGGAAACTGACCAGTCGGACAATGGACAGCAAGTGGGGCGGTCAGCAGGAGAGCATTGAAGTAGCCCTGAACACGGAACAGGCCATTCACACCCGGGATGCCCTCACGAAGGCCCTGTACACACGTCTCTTTGACTTCCTTGTCAGAGTAAGTGATCAAGGCCCTGTACACACGTCTCTTTGACTTCCTTGTCAGAGTAAGTGATCAAGGCCCTGTACACATGTCTCTTTGACTTCCTTGTCAGAGTAAGTGATCAAGGCCCTGTACACACGTCTCTTTGACTTCCTTGTCAGCGTAAGTGATCAAGGCCCTGTACACACGGCTCTTTGACTTCCTTGTCAGCGTAAGTGATCAAGGCCCTGTACACACGTCTCTTTGACTTCCTTGTCAGCGTAAGTGATCAAGGCCCTGTACACACGGCTCTTTGACTTCCTTGTCAGCGTAAGTCTCCTAGGGCCCTGTACATGTGTCTCTTTGACTTCCTTGTTATTAAAAGTGACCAAGGCCCTATATAAGCATCTCTTTAATTTCCTGGTCATTAAAAGTAGCCAAGGCCCTGTACACATGTCTCTTTGACTTCCGCGTCAGCATAAGTAATTAAGGCCCTGTATTTCTTTTACTTGTTATTAAAAGTGTACAATGTCTGTGACTTCCTTGTAAGTGTCGGAGCCCTGTACTATTTTACTTTCTTATCAGTGTAAAAGTGACCAAAGCCCTGGAACATGGCTGAATGCTTCCCAGAGAAGTGAAGGTGTTGCTTGATTGATCAGATCTGCCCAGGAATAAAGTGTAAAGAGTTACAAAACAGGAATATTCACACCTGGCTACTCTTTACTGTGATCCTCGTTTTCTTACTATTATGTCACTGTTGTATGTGTAGAACCTGCTAAATACAAAGAGCATGTGACATTTCAGACTGTCAACAATGCTATGGCAGTGAGTTTGGCAGATGTCAACATTGGCATTCTGGATATCTATGGATTCGAGATCTTCTCTCGGAACGGCTTCGAGCAGTTCTGTATCAACTACGTCAATGAGAAGCTGCAGCAGATCTTCATAGAGCTGACACTGAAGGCTGAACAGGTGAGTGCATTTTGCAATCTGACCCCACTGTAGGCTACAACACATAGGAAGCATAGCAAGGTACATCTAGAAGTTCTCTGGTTCAGGTGTGGTGCAGCAGTACAGGAGTAAAATATGACGCTTTGTTGGTTGTTACTGTTCACAGTTTGACGTCAGTGGTAAATCAGTTTGTGGAGATACACAAATACTGCCATTGTGTACTTAGTCATACTGTGTATGCAAGTACATGTGCACGCACGCAGCCACACACACCTCACACACACACACGCACACGCACACACACACACACACACACGCACGCACCTGACACATACTTCACACACACACATACACACCACATCAACAAACACTCCTCACACACGCCTCACACACAAACACACCCACATACCCACACATATACACACACATACACACCTCACACACACACACACACACACACACACACACACACACACACACACACACACACACACACACACACACACACACACCCACACCTGACACACATACACACACACATACATACACACACACATACACACATACATACACACACACCTGACACACATACACAGTTACACACACATACATACACACACCTGACACACACACCTGACACACATACACAGTTACACACACACATACATACACACACACACCTCACACACACACACACACCTAACACACATACACAGTTACACACACATACATACACACACACCTCACACACTCCCCAAGTGACAGAGTGCCTGTCGTGCACTCAGGAAGAGTATGTGAGTGAGGGCATCAAGTGGTCGTCCATCGACTACTTCAACAACAAGATCGTCTGTGACCTGATAGAGAGCAAGAGTCCGCCAGGGATGATGGCGGTGCTTGATGACGTCTGCGCCACTATGCATGCGGTGTCGTCCGGTGCAGATGAAACACTGCTTCAGGTCAGTCCCTCTTCTTTCCCTTTGTTTCTGTGTGAGGGGGGCTACATTCCATTCCACCCTTGTGTGCATATGTCATCCCTCCCAGTCATCTGCTAGCCTTGGTTACCCAGGCTCTGTGAGGTAGCAGTACCTTTTAGCCCCTCAATTCTGCCTGGGGAAAGAAACGTTCTGCATTTGTTACCCGCCAGGGCGGCCTTACCCCAGATTAGGGTAGACACACGCTGATTGGCTCTCAGGCCAACTATGAAATCAAAATTAAAATAACGATATACTTTTACAAGATAATTATATCCTATGAAAAGTATTTAAAATTGAAATTATATTAACACAAAAATAAGTAAAAATTCAAATTTACAGTTGTTTATAAAATAAGAATTACGGCAGGATTAACCAGTATCCATGAAGTGGCAGCATTGTTTAGTCCCAAACGAATAACACACAAATTAAATAAGCTTACCTTTTTATCAAATAATGCTGTATTATAAAAAGTATTCAAAATTAAATTTATATTAACAAAAAATAAATATAAATACAATTCAAATTTACGGCAGGATTAACCAGTGTCCGTGAGGTGGCAGCATTGTATAGATCACACGGATAAATATTCAAAAGCCGACTGACTCACCAGACTGTCTTCTTGGCGTAGTTCTGCAGCCGACTGACAGTCGGTTAAGCGAGACTAAGTCATCTGCATGAATTAACAGGTCGATTACACTGCACTTTGCCTGTGTCACAATCAAAAGTACAGTTGACCTCCCTGAAGTTTTGCCTCTACTATGTGTATTACATTGTTGTGGTGGCGGGACATCTGCTAGTTCAATCCTTCTATGCAGGTCTTGCTCAGACAGCCGTGGTGTGAGATAGCTGTAAAACTCTCAACATGGTGTTTTATGTTTGTCTTGAATCTTGACGAACATATTGTGATGGGTTGATGGTTTTGCATTTACTAGATTACAACAGTACTCATTTACTAGTTTACAGTATATAAAGTATTTGTAGTCTTATGAAACTTGTAATAGCTTTGGTGCCCTCAATAACTTCCAGAGGTTTTTGTATACTTATCATTGCCCTTGATAATACACAGTTCTCTAGAGGAATGATGCCTAGATATGTTTGTTGACAGAAACTAAACAATGGTGTGGGGTCTCACCAGCACTACAACGGCCATGCTAGTGGCTTCATCATTCACCACTATGCAGGACAGGTGAGTCGAGTAATGATTGGAAAATAACTCGCAGGAAAAAGAAACGGGTTCTGTTAGGAAAAAGTCTAGTAAAGAAAATGACACATTTCTTTCCAAGAAATAGTATCATAAATAAAAAGCATGTTTTCTAGACATCTTACTAATTGTAATTCATTCTCACCAGTTTTTTGTTTTACGTCGAGGTTCACCACTTAATTAAAAGAGCAGTTTTTTGTATCATTCTTTTTACTCAGACCTCAGCATATGTCAGCTTTTCATCGTCAGTCACTGGTGTTCATTAAGCCAGGGTGCCTGTGAGGATGAGTCACTGTTGATATATAGTGTGGTAGGGTCAATTGGGTGTAGCTCAGTCATCTGCCTGCAGGTGTCTTACGAAGCAGATGGCTTCTGTGAGAAGAATCGAGACGTGCTCTTCCCGGATCTCATTCAGCTCATGCAGTCAAGCAACAAGTGAGAATTTTTGGGCAAATTATTAAGCACTTCATTCACCAGACATAGTTGCTATCACCATCAAATCAAAGTTGGAGGGACAGAAACCCTGTTCAGTTGCAGTGTTCCCCGTAAGGAAAGCTCTCAATACTGCAGCATCTTTTAAAAATGTGTGTCGGCTAATCTGAAATGTGGCAAATATTGATTTCAGTTACAATTAATTTTCTCTGTGATATGTGGGGGTGAGAAACACCCTACTCACTCGTACATAATATTATACATTTCTTGAATTCAAGGATTTTAACATCACTGAATGATGATGTTTTTGAGTCTGTGAAGTTTTCGCTGAAAGGTCTGTTCCCTGTTGCAGTGCATTCATAAGAAGCCTGTTTCCGGAGTCCACTGTGACAAAGACAAGACCAACCACAGCCAGCAAGAAGATCAAGGTCAGTACAGGTCAAAGGTCAGCCAGTCATGGGGAAATTGATAAGCTGTGTTATAGGGGTCTGTGAATAAATGTTCAGTTGAGTGGCATGGTATGTGTATGTTGGTTGTCTGTAACAGAGTGACATGGTCTGTGTGTTTTAGTTGTCTGTAACAGAGTGACATGGTCTGTGTGTTTTAGTTGTCTGTAACAGAGTGACATGGTCTGTGTGTTTTGGTTGTATGTAACAGTGTCATGGTCTGTGTGTTTTGGCTGTCTGTAACAGAGTGACATGGTCTGTGTGTTTTGGTTGTCTGTAACAGAGTGACATGGTCTGTGTGTTTTAGTTGTCTGTAACAGAGTGACATGGTCTGTGTGTTTTAATTGTCTGTAACAGAGTGTCATGGTCTGTGTGTTTAGGTTGTCTGTAGCAGAGTGACATGGTCTGTGTGTTTTAATTGTCTGTAACAGAGTGTCATGGTCTGTGTGTTTTGGCTGTCTGTAGGAGTGACATGGTCTGTGTGTTTTGGCTGTCTGTAGGAGTGACATGGTCTGTGTGTTTTGGCTGTCTAACAGAATGTCATGGTCTGTGTGTTTTAGTTGTCTATAACAGAGTGACATGGTCTGTGTGTTGTGGCTGTCTGTAGGAGTGACATGGTCTGTGCATGTTCTAGACGCAGGCGAATGAGCTGGTGGACACGCTCAAGAAGACTGTGCCCCACTACATCCGCTGCATCAAGCCAAATGAGACGAAGAAACACCGCGACTGGGAGGAGAGCAGGTGGGAGACTTTGTGGGTCCAGAGTGGGAAGGCTTCCTGGGTCCACAGTTAGAAGGTCTTAGAGGAGGCTCCTGACCCTACATTGTGTCAGTGATATACACTATTATCATGTTTGCTGTGATTATTATATTTATTTTATTCCCAGTTGTTTGACATGGATGTATTGTATGTGTGTATTGTTTGACAGACAGGTCGAATGAACATAATTCTTTTTCTTCCTGTGTCCACAATGGGAAGGCTTCCGGGGGCACATTGTTGATATGTGTTCTTCTCAGTGCATCGTGACAGAACCCATGCCGTCCCATGTGATGTAACACATCAATGCATTGTGACAGAACCCATGCCGTCCCATGTGATGTGACACATCAATGCATTGTGACAGAACCCATGCCGTCCCATGTGATGCGACACATCAATGCATTGTGACAGAACCCATGCCCTCCCATGTGATGTGACACATCAGTGCATTGTGACAGAACCCATGCCCTCCCATGTGATGTGTAACACATCAGTGCATTGTGACAGAACCCATGCCCTCCCATGTGATGTGTAACACATCAGTGCATTGTGACAGAACCCATGCCCTCCCATGTGATGTAACACATCAATGCATTGTGACAGAACCCATGCCCTCCCATGTGCTGTGTAACACATGTCATGTACTCACTCATAATGACAGTCATTTTTGTTCTAGAGTGAAACACCAAGTGGAGTATCTGGGCTTGAAAGAGAATATTCGAGTGAGGCGGGCTGGATTTGCCTACAGGAGACCCTTTGACAAGTTTCTCCGGCGGTTCGTATCATAAATAAACCATTAAGTCATGTGATAAGGATACAGTGTATCAGTAACAGTCAAGAAAAGAAAAGAAAAATACATCATATTTTTAAGTGAAGAGTTTGGACTGGAGTCGTGGCGTGTCAGTTTGTCTCCGTGACAGTCTCTGTGTTGTCTCTGCAGGTACTTGTACTGGAGTCGTGCCGTGTCAGTTTGTCTCAGTGACAGTCTCTGTGTTGTCTCTGCAGGTACTTGTACTGGAGTCGTGGCGTGTCAGTTTGTCTCAGTGACAGTCTCTGTGTTGTCTCTACAGGTACTTGTACTGGAGTCGTGGCGTGTCAGTTTGTCTCAGTGACAGTCTCTATGTTGTCTCTAGGTATGCCATCCTCACTCCACAGACGTGGCCCAAGTGGCGGGGTGGTGACCAGCAGGGCATCCACCACCTCATGGACAGTGTGCGCATGGAGCAAGACCAGTACCAACTGGGCAGGACGAAGGTCTTCATCAAGAACCCTGAGTCGGTGAGTTGTCGCCTCTCACTGGCAGATACAGTAGGAACTGGGGACCGTTTCATTCAGATAAGAACTAATAATTTTTTATTAAATAATGATATTGTTATCGTAGTTAGCTTTTCTTGTGGTTTTTGTTAAGTCGATTTACCTTCTCTCAGATCAGTTGAACGAGTGGGTCAGATGTGTTCAGCCAGAGCTGGAGGAGTGTTGTGAGTGATGGTTGGTTTGTCTTGCAGCTGTTTCTGCTGGAAGAGTCAAGAGAGAGGAAGTTTGACGTATACGCACGCGTCATACAGAAAGCATTCCGCAAGTTCAACGCTGTGAAGCACTACATGAGACTAAGGCAGGAAGGTAGGACTAGGGACAGACGTACACTACATGAGACAGGAAGGTAGGACTAGGGACAGATGTACACTACATGAGACTGAGACAGGAAGGTAGGACTAAGGACAGATGTACACTACATGAGACTGAGACAGGAAGGTAGGACTAGGGACAGATGTACACTACATGAGCCTGAGGCAGGAAGGTAGGACTAGGGACAGATGTACACTACATGAGACTGAGGCAGGAAGGTAGGACTAGGGACAGATGTACACTACATGAGACTGAGGCAGGAAGGTAGGACTAGGGACAGACGTACACTACATGAGACTGAGACAGGAAGGTAGGACTAGGGACAGATGTACACTACATGAGACTGAGACAGGAAGGTAGGACTAGGGACAGACGTACACTACATGAGACTGAGACAGGAAGGTAGGACTAGGGACAGACGTACACATCTTCACCATACTCTGTTCCCCACTAGGGGGAGCCTGGTAATATCTGACGCATTCTCAAGGTTCGTCATAATGTTTAACGACGCTAAAACTCCATCCCATTAACCATGGTGTAGACATTCTGAATGGTTTATTTATAATGTTAAACATTTCGCAGTTTTGTGGTTTTTGGCAGACAGTTTATTGTTTATTCTAGCTATAAGAACATTTCATTGACGACAGAGGAACAGACAGCCTTGGGGTAGTGACATGCCAGACCAGACTGTTCAAAGGAGAATGGTTTTTGAGACTATGTTTATACATGTTTTTAATCTGTGTGCCAGTGCAGGTGAGAAGCGATTGTTGTGCTTCACTGTGGCTGATAACTCAAATTCTAGGGATTATTGACTGGGATAATGTGCTCATAAGAAAACTGCATCATTAAACAACATCTGTGACACAACTGAAGGACCTTTTATATAATGCAAAAAAGCGACCAAAGTATGACTGGGGACAATATTTCCGTGACACACAGTTTCCCAGCGGCACATATGGGTGTTTTTATTTTATAAGTTAAAGGGATACTCCAGTCAGTGAGAAGTCCACAGTATTAGCTTACATATGTATACTATATTGGTTGTGCCTAGTAATTGTGCACAAAGATCGTTAATAAACAATTAGTTATAGTTTAATGGTATCAAAATCAGGCTATCTTAGATTCAGGGCACTGCCATCTTGAGACTTATGCGCCAATGACGTAAGCCAAATTGTTTACGTCACTGTTGAAAAAGGCAAGGATTGGCGGATTCTTTGCTAACAATTGTGATAGTGACGTAAGTAATCCGCGACGTACTGGATACATCAAATACCATTGGACAGACATAGGATGTTCGAACGTGCATGCGCCAGTGACGTAAGCGGTTTACATCACTGGCGCACAAGTCTCAAGATTAATCCAACATGGAGTGTTTCTGGTATAATTATTCTATAATTAATTATTTATTAACCATCTTTGTGCACAAGTACTATGCACAACCAATATATTATACAGATGCAAGTAAATATTGTGAATATCTCACTGACTGGAGTATCCCTTTAAGGATAAAAATAAATTTTAAGAGCAAAACCAGGCTGATGAATTTGTGAGAATGTTGATGAAACGGTGATGGGAAGATTAAGAAGCCACCCACCCTGTGTTTGACAGCCGTAGACCTTCTGTACGGCAAGAAGGAGCGCAGACGCTACAGCATCAACCGCAGCTTTGTGGGTGACTACATCAACTGTGACGACAACCCCGGCCTGAGAGCACTCATGGACCGGCGCGAACGCGTGCTCTTCGCCGACACTGTCAACAAGTTTGACCGCAGGTTCAAGGTCAGTATGGGAGGTCTCATTTGTTCACTGCACCGGGAAGGGGTTACGTGTGGGTGGGTAGATGGTGGTGGCGACACATACTGAGTGGAACTTGCACTAATGCACATTGTTCTTGTTGTGGATGTTGGAAGTAGACAGCATGGTGGATGGTGTTTTGGTAGTCAGACCCCAAGGCCGACTTCGATTGAGCTACTCAAGTTACTTGCGTAACCCCAACGTGGTATCCGGTTTATGATAATTTACACCGCACACGCAGTACTACGCGCGTAATCCAATAAGATCACCGATGATCGCGATCACAGACATAAACCCCTTAAGAAAAAAAAAGTAGTCAGTTGTTCAGTGTGTAAATTGTGACGTTCATCTTCTTGGTCTTAAATTATAATTCATAGAATGTGGCGACTTTAATCCATATTTAAATGATTGCGTCATGTAATGTTTAAATAATTTCTTATGCAGTTATGCAGTAGGGGCCTACGTTCCCTATTGGCTATCACTGTTAATGACATCAGTTACTCGAGTGAATCCTATAAAACTCGCGATCGCCTCGAGTAGCGGCCTTGAAGATTCACCTTGCTAATCTAGGTAAAAAATGGTCATGTGCTTGAGTGATCTCGGCTGTTCGATTGGGACTTGGGTTACGCGAGTTACTCGCATAGCTCAATTGAAGTCGGCCCAATAGTTGGAGTCAACAGCTGTGGTTTGGGGTCATGGATAGTGACACGCCCAGGTGGAGTGGGTTGGTAGAGTTGTGGGATAGTTTAAAGTTACCTTGTGGATGTAAAATCATGACAAATACATTAGATTTGTTCGATAAAAAATACCACGCATTGTATCATATTCACCAGGCTGTCGGTTGGTAGTTAATTACTGATGTTTGTTGTTCTTTTGGTTGAGCTTCAAATAAGTAGACACTGGATGGGGTCATTCGAGGTAAACCGACCAATCGTGTAAAGTGAACCAGGCAACTTCTATGTTACCTGAATGGGTTCGTGCCATCTGGTGGTCATTATAAACACTCACTACTAATATGTATTGTTGACCAGTGAATCCATGCAGCTAACATAATAGTTTACTGGTTCACTTTACGTGACGGTTCATTTTACCTTGAACTACCCTATGATATTGATGTAGGATTACCTAATTTTAATATCTGATACACAATCACAATGTCAGTAGACTATCTGGGATGTTGAAAATGGGAAATTTACTATCCTTAGCCAAACTAACTAGCAATGTGTTTCCTTTGAAGTACGTTCTCCACTCAGTACATTACCTATCAAAAGTTCTTGTGTTTGGTGAGTCAGTGGCTGTTCTCTACTTCAGGTTTCCAAGCGGGATCTACTTCTATCTCCCAAGAACATCTACCTTGTTGGCCGAGAAGTGGTAAGTAGAAATAACTGGTGGAAGGATACATGGTGCTAAGGTTGTTCTATAAAATAGTGTCATTTTGCGTAAATGATATTTATTCTAACATCCTCACTGGCCAAATGTGTTTTAGTAAAAACAATTATATACCTTACTTTGGCCACAGACCACCTGACAAAGAGATGTATAAATAGAAACAAGAGATGGGATACACCAGGAGAGAGATGGCCACGGAGAGAAAACAGTGGCATTCCTATGCTCCCAGGCACAAGTAAAGTAAAAGTACTTTGGCCATTCTGTAACTGGAATATTTGACCTCAGTTAGCTTCATCCACAGTATCGGACAGCATGACAACAGGAACCCTATGTGTACACATGTAGGCATTATTATATTAATGACCATCAGCGCCACCATGGGTATAGAACCTGTGACTTCCAATCAATCGATTCAGTGTCCTTTTGTTCAAATAAACTGGTCAGTAAATCATCGCAAATATTTTTTACCAAAATTATAAATAAACTAGATTCGCAGCAAGTAGACTGCAGCTGGGTACGGTGAGATTCTGTGGGAGAAATAAGGTAACTGAACTTTCAAATCAAACCAGATTCAGTTTTTGTACACTAGCACGGAGCCTTCAGTCTTATGAGACATGCCGACAATGTGAAATACAGCCCGGTACACAGCTAGAATGCTATGATATGGAAATGTGTCCATTTTCCTGTCCATAAGCAATTTTTCAGGCTATTGAAATCCTTAAAAAAGTCATCAGTGGTACTTTATTTGTAATCGTAAAAGAACCAATGAAAAAAATGACTGATCCCCAGTTCTGTCGTTGTGGTGGCACTGGAGCTCAATGTTTCTGATGGTGTGGCATTGTTTGGAGCAGCGAGGTAGTAATGAGCATAGTGGACGACTTGACACATGTCGTCTTGCAACTGTTCTCTCCCTCCACAGGTGAAGAAGGGACCAAAGAAGGGTCAAATGCAGGAGGTCGTCAAACGGAAGATTCCACTCGGTGAGATACAAGGCATCGCACTAAGGTTAGTTGTGTCACTTGTGTCCATATGTCTATCGCAAGAAGGATATTGATATGCTAGAAAGAGTACAAAGGAGACCAACTAAAATGATACCAAAACTCAGGAATGTCAATTAGGAAATGCGTCTAAAGGAATGTGGTTTAACAACACTAGAAACCAGAAGATTGAGAGGAGATCAGATTGAGGTGTTTAAAATATTGAATGGGTATGAAAATATTGACAGAAATATTTTTTCCTTGGTCAAGGAAGAGAGAAGGACTAGAGGACATGGAAGTACTTTAGCAAAGAAGCAGTGTAGACTAGATATTACCAAATTTTCATTCTCACAAAGAATAGTTAACGAATGGAACAGCTTATCAGCTGATTGTGGAGGTGGTAGTAGTGTTAACATATTTAAAAATAAAATCGACATATACCTAAGACGGGCGGGGTAAACTTAGATAGATAGGTGGACTCTCGATAAGCCAAAAGGGCTTCCTAGTCCACCTGCCATCTAGAGTTGAATCTCTAGGTGGCAATCTTGTAAAATCTTGTTAAAACGTTTCTCTTAACGTCTGCTGCTCACGCATTAAAAAAAGTCTACAAAACTACTGAAATGCCTCCAGTACTTCAGCACATATCAGATCATTTACACAGAGCACTACACAGGTTAAGGAAAGCAAAATGTTAAATATGTATGTTTAGTGGAAATTGCTGATATGTTGGTGAATGCTTAACTTTCGTCCACATTTGATAGAATTCTGTGATCATGACAAAACTCGTTTAATAGGAGAAGTTACATATTTCATGAATCTTATTTTAGCAGCAACACATGCCAAAAAATAATACTGACAACTTTCCTGGAAAAACAATTATTTTTCGAACCAGTGTTTATACTGTACAGTTACATGATTGATACAGTCACCCTTTAAATTGGACAGTCACAAAAGAGAGAAATATAAGAGAAAAGTGTAGGAAATGATTAATCTTGCCATTAAGGTCATCTGGTAATTTGGGACACTGGTCTATTCCAATGGGTGATATTAACCCGCATTGAATGTTTTTATCCTGAGGCAATATATGAGTTTAAAAATAGGAATCAGTACAAAATCAATGCTGCTTACCTTGCCATACAATGTTAATTTGTAAAACAAAACATATATTTAATATCTTTTTCTGCATTTAGTTTGTGGATTACTGTATCATAACATAGGTGGTAAGCAATTTTTTATTTATAACAATTTAAAACCATCCATTCTCTAAAGATAATAAACAGTAAAATTGCATTGTAAATGTGTCAAGTAACTTAGGAAATACCAAAACTGTCATGTTCAGTGTATTGCAGTAAAAATGTAGACAGATATTGAAGATATTGTTCATGGCTCCAAGAATGGTTTATTGAATGATTTAACTTACTTTTGAGCATATATTTGTCGATGAGTACGACATTTCGACTCTTCAGCTGCAGGCCTTGTTCACGTACTGTTGTCTTGTGCATTGGCTCAGAACATACTAACCTGGATAAACCAACAGGAGTAGGAGATTATTGCCGGGCCACAGGACACTCAGTGTCCACGAAGAACACTAAAGTACTGACCCGTGAATCCAACTGACACAAGAGAAAAGTGAAGGAGGCTATATATATCAAACAGAGATCAGGGATATCATCTGCCTGCCATCTACAACCAAATTATCCGACCGAAATCTGAGCCAATACACGTGACACCAGTACGTGAACAAGGCCCGTAGCTGACTGGTCGAAACGTCGTACTCATCGATAAATTTAGGCTCCAAAGTAAGTTAAATCATACAATGTAGACAGATGTGGACAAGAACACAGTTGTGAGCATGACTGGTGAATGTGTTATGTGTTACAGCACGAAACAGGATGACCTGTTTGTGGTGTACGTCACCAATGAATACGCCAGTCTCCTGGAGTCTGTCTTCAAGACAGAGTTTGTCACAATGCTTGCGAAGCACTATAAGCAGGAGGTCGGTAAGCCACTGCCCATGCGGTTCAACGACAGGTCAGTGTCAGCGGTCGCCCGGCCATTTAGAGCAACAATGTGCACACCTCAGTTGTTAGAATTTATTCATAATAAAGGCAAGTTCTTATATAGCGCAGTATCCAGTCCTCAGGACCATTCAAAGCGCTTTACACTTTACTTCCCTGACAGACCTGTTCACTCAGACACCATCTCAGCTTCTCTGGGAAGCATCCAGCCATATGACACAATTAATGCGTGAAGGCTGCTCATACACATATCCACCACTGTCTATAGCCAGGTACTCATTTATAAAGCCGAGTGAACTGGAGCAATGTAGAGTGAAAAAACTTGCCCACGGTTTTAATACCGCGGCACAGGATTCGAACCCGGGTTCTCGTAGTCGAGAGTCCGGAGCTCTACCCCTGAGCCATTGCACTCTACTATTCATGTACTATTCATGTACTGTTATTGACACGGGAATAAATATGTTGATGGTAAATAGCTCAAACATTTTTTATTCATGATTAGCATAATGTCAAATGTTTTGTGCCCAAGGGTACTTCTTGCATAATAAAACATATTCGATTTGTTCTGCCTCTGTTTCCATAGCAATCAACCAAATGGTCATAGCCGATCTAAAAATTTGCAACATTTGAAAAATTATTTATTTTGATCAGTTTTGTCACGTGGTTGTTGGTTTTGTTATAGTGTTGAATTTCAAGTGAAGAAGGAGGGGTGGGGTGGTGGGGGGTCAAGATCGGTCAAGTTTACCCAAGGCCAGGGCGAAGTGAGGCAACTGAAGGTGTCCGGTAAACAGATGGTTGTCTGTATAGGTCAGGGACTGCCCGCGGACTCGAGTAAGTATCTAGAACACACTTGTAGACACTTTCACAACTCTCTATTAGTATCTTGAACACACTTGTAGAAACATCACAACTCTATATTAGTATTTAGTAAACATTTGTAGAAACTATTACAACTCTATTAGTATCTAGTACACACTTGCAGAAAGTGACAACTCTATTAGTATCTAGTACACAGTTGTAGAAACTATCACAACTCTGTATTAGTATCTAGAACACACTTGTAGAAACTATCACAACTCTATTAGTATCAAGAACACACTTGTAGAAACTATCACAACTCTCTATTAGTATCTAGAACACACTTATAGAAACTATCACAACTCTGTATTAGTATCTAGAACACACTTGTAGAAACTATCACAACTCTATTAGTATCAAGAACACACTTGTAGAAACTATCAGAACTCTGTATTAGTATCTAGAACACACTTGTAGAAACTATCAGAACTCTGTATTAGTATCTAGTACACACTTGTAGAAACTATCACAACTCCGTATTAGTATCTTGAACACACTTATAGAAACTTTCACAACTCTGTATTAGTATCTAGTACACACTTGTAGAAACTTTCACAACTGTATTAGTATCTTGAACACACTTGTAGAAAAATCACAACAAGTATTTAGTATACATTTGTAGAAACTATTACAACTTTATTAGTATCTAGTACACGTTTTTAGAAACTATCGCAACTTTATTACTATCTAGTACACACTTGCAGAGACCTTCACAACTTATTATCTAGTACACACTTGCAGAAACTGACAACTCTGTTAGTATCTAGTAAGCACTTGTAGATACTATCAAAACACTGTATTAGAAGAAGTCGCAACTGTTCTCAAAGTATCTAGTATGCACTTATATATTCTCTTGTATAATAATAATACCAATGAAAACAATATATATATAACAAAAGAGTCAGATGTTGATTTTCAAAATTGAGTTATTGGCACCTTTGAAAAGAGCACAGCTTCAGATTTTCAGAAGTTACGGCTCGCCAAAACATGTGTGGGGTAAAAAACTTCAAACTGAGAAAACTGCCTTCAAAGTTTCAACAACTTTTTGTTGTGTTTCTTTAAATGTACCTTAGTTACCATGGACAGATCTTACTGAAATTTGGAACATGAATAGATAATGGCATGCTGGAGAATTTCTTTTAATATGTCATTGTTTACACAGCGGAGGCAAACAGGTCACCCTTCAAGGCCTTCTGTGGGTCACAGTTCACATTTATCAACATAAATTTGCCAATATTTGGACCAATGACACGCTAAGCTTCGTCCTGATGCCCGATTTGTAAGGGATCGTCCTAAATTTGGCGGGAAAGACAGCGTGCAATTAGCAGCTTTTTCAGTCCCTAGTAGTACATTGACCTGTGACAGTGCCCCAGTAGTACACTGACCTGTGACAGTGCCCCAGTAGTACAGTGACCTGTGACAGTGCCCCAGTAGTACAGTGGCCTGTGACAGTGCCCCAGTAGTACACTGACCTGTGACAGTGCCCCGGTAGTACAGTGGCCTGTGACAGTGCCCCGGTAGTACAGTGACCTGTGACAGTGCCCCGGTAGTACAGTGACCTGTGACAGTGCCCCAGTAGTACACTGACCTGTGACAGTGCCCCAGTAGTACAGTGGCCTGTGACAGTGCCCCGGTAGTACAGTGACCTGTGACAGTGCCCCAGTAGTACACTGACCTGTGACAGTGCCCCGGTAGTACAGTGGCCTGTGACAGTGCCCCGGTAGTACAGTGACCTGTGACAGTGCCCCAGTAGTACAGTGACCTGTGATAGTGCCCCAGTAGTACAGTGACCTGTGACAGTGCCCCGGTAGTACAGTGACCTGTGACAGTGCCCCAGTAGTACACTGACCTATGACAGTGCCCCAGTAGTACACTGACCTGTGACAGTGCCCCAGTAGTACAGTGACCTGTGACAGTGCCTCAGTAGTACAGTGACCTGTGACAGTGCCCCAGTAGTACACTGACCTGTGACAGTGCCCCAGTAGTATAATGACCTTTGACAGTGCCCCAGTAGTACACTGACCTATGACAGTGCCCCAGTAGTACACTGACCTGTGACAGTGCCCCAGTAGTACAGTGACCTGTGACAGTGCCTCAGTAGTACAGTGACCTGTGACAGTGCCCCAGTAGTACACTGACCTGTGACAGTGCCCCAGTAGTACAGTGACCTGTGACAGTGCCCCAGTAGTACAGCGACCTGTGACAGTGCCCCAGTAGTATACTGACCTGTGACAGTGCCCCAGTAGTACAGTGACCTGTGACAGTGCCCCAGTAGTATACTGACCTGTGACAGTGCCCAGTAGTACAGTGAGGTCTCTGTCCCATAGGACCTGGGCGAAGGGAGAAGTACGACATGAGTCAGCTGCCACGTGGCCTACACATTGCCGTGGACAACAACAACATTCCAAGACAGGGCTACGGGCAACAACCAACGCATGGCTACGGGAACCAGCAGGGACTACCCATGCCGGGAAGAAAGGCACCTGGGCGGCCTATTGCTCAAGTACCACAGCGTGAGTAATGCCTGGCTACATCAGTCCTTGTTATCTCACACATAAGTACCACAGCGTGAGTACTGCTGGCCACACCAGTCCTTGTTATCTCACACATAAGTACCCCAGCGTCAGTACTGCCTGGCCACACCAGTCCTTGTTATCTCACACATAAGTACCCCAGCATCAGTACTGCCTGGCCACACCAGTCCTTGTTATCTCACACATAAGTACCACAGCGTCAGTACTGCCTGGCCACACCAGTTCTTGTTATCTCACACATAAGTACCACAGCGTCAGTACTGCCTGGCTACACCAGTCCTTGTTATCTCACACATAAGTACCACAGTGAGAGTACTGCCTGGCCACACCAGTTCTTGTTATCTCACACATAAGTACCACAGCGTCAGTACTGCCTGGCCACACCAGTCCTTGTTATCTTGTACATAAGCTGGCATCTTACAATATAAATTAATAGTTAACACTTGTTTACGTCGATGTACATATTAAGACAAATTCAAGATTTTGCCAATTAAATAGTTGGCTTAGATTTTGTCAGAACAAAAAAAAGAGTTGTGTGCAGTTTTTAAGAGACGACTATGCTGTCCAGAGAGAACCCATCTGGCAATCGAGCAAGGATGTCTGTGACATATTGAGAGAGTGTGATTTGTTTTCTATTTAATCTGCCCTTTTGACAAATTTACAAAGTTTGTTTACATTTTTTTGAATAGCTATATTCTTTAACCCTATGCCAGTTCACACACACATTTGCTGAAATCCTTATCATAGGGAAAGTGCTTATCTTCTTGCTGTGCAGTATTTGTATTACCCAGGACAATGGTCACCTAATTGGCTGTCAAACAACATCATTTATCTCAATTATATATTTGCTGTTGTGATTTAAAATGGTGAAACAATCTTGTATTGCTAAAACTTATATAATTATATTCAGGAAATTCCGTAGTTTGGATCCTTGTACAATTACTGACATACATCTTGTAGCCTATGAAGCACGGGTATGTAAACATTTATTTTGATTTCATGTAGAGTGCTTCTTAACATGCCTTGAATATATGACAGTAATCAATTTTTATGAGCTTTATACATAAATAATAACATCCTAAATTAGAAATATGTTCAGTTTTTACTTAATAACGTTGGCTTTGAATGAATTAACACATAACAATCTCTGCATGATATGTCATTCCTAGATATTGTTCTAGGAATACCACTACGGCTATATAAGCTGAAATGTGGGCTCTGGTTCCCCTTATTGTTTCTTGCATAAATAAATTTATATAAGCCTTATACATAAATAGTAACATCCTAAATTATATCAAGTATGTTATAATAATAATAATAATATATTTATTTGGTATACACTGTAGCGCCACATAAAAAAAGGCAGTTCTTATATAGCGCAGTATCCAGTCCTCAGGACCGCTCAAAGCGCTTTACACTTTACTTCCCTGACAGACCTGTTCACTCAGACACCATCTCGGCTTCTCTGGGAAAGCATCCAGCCATATGCTACAATTAATGCGCGAAGGCTGCTCGTACACATATCCACCACTGTCTATAGTCAGGTACTCATTTAAACAGCTGAGTGAACTGGAGCAATGTAGAGTGAAAAAACTTGCCCAAGGTTTTAACGCCGCAGCCAGGATTCGAACCCGGGTTCTCGTAGTCGAGAGTCCGAAGCTCTACCCCTGAGCCACTGCGCTCCACATCCATAATCGTTCATGGCGCTTCACAACATATTACAATTTAAAAGACATAAAAAGATATATGTATACAATAAGACAAATACTAGTGTTTTAAAATAAACGTAAAAAATATATGTATAGGTATATAAATAAATAACAATTGAATGGTATTAAATAGCGTAGCTCTTTTAAATAAATAAATAAATTACGTATTAGTCATAAAAATACATAATAATCAATCTAGTGTATAATTACATTACAATGATACTGATAAATGATGGCATAGGTATAATTATTATTAGTAATAAATAGTTTAATATATGTTAAAACTGTTAAAAAAATTATAATAATTACATAACAATAATGCCAATAAATAAGTGTATAATTATGTATTGATAATATTACCAAATAATCTAGTAAAAAAATTATAATGTTCACGTCGAATTACACTAATACAGGGTGTATACAATATGAAAAATATGAAAATACAAATAAAATATGAAAATACACAATATGAAAAAAATGTGTCTTCAGTAGACGTTTGAAGCTGGTGAGATTGTCACAAGTCGTAATGACCGTTGGTAAATTGTTCCATAGGGACATGTTCATAACAAAATCACTTACTTGATCTTGCCACTCATCTGCAGCTACGAGTCCAATCAACAAGATGCCGGAGTTCTTCAAGCGGAAGTCTCTGGAGCGAGGCCAGAACCTGAAGACACCAAGGATACAGCCCGGTCATCACGCCATGCCCCAACACACCCACCCACAGGTCATGTCCAACCGAGAGTTCCTCAAGACGCCTGACCCAGGGGTAGCAGGGTAGGTACTGAGTAGGGTCAACACCCCGCGTTCTCACTGATCATCTAGAAACTGTTTGTAGGTGTCAGATTACTTTGGTCTTGTTGGGTTACTCAGGAAGTGATCCACTTGGTTAGTTAGTTAGCTGGTAGGGGAATCACTTCAAGTGCAAGCCAATACGCGAATAACTGATATGCTAGACTTAGGAATAACTGAGAAGTGTTAGCCAGTAGAGGAATAACTTAGAAGTGTTAGCCAGCAGGGGAATAACTTAGAAGTGTTAGCCAGTAGGGGAATAACTTAGAAGTGTTAGCCAGTAGGGGAATAACTGAGAAGTGTTAGCCAGTAGGGGAATAACTGAGAAGTGTTAGCCAGTAGGGGAATAACTGAGAAATGTTAGCCAGTAGAGGAATAACTGAGAAGTGTTAGCCAGTAGAGGAATAACTGAGAAGTGTTAGTCAGTAGGGGAATAACTTAGAAGTGTTAGCCAGTAGGAGAATAACTGAGAAATGTTAGCCAGTAGGGGAATAACTGAGAAGTGTTAGCCAGTAGGGGAATAACTGAGAAGTGTTAGCCAGTAGGGGAATAACTGAGAAGTGTTAGCCAGTAGGGGAATAACTGAGAAGTGTTAGCCAGTAGAGGAATAACTGAGAAATGTTAGTCAGTAGGGGAATAACTGAGAAATGTTACCCAGTAGAGGAATAACTTACAAGTGCTAGCCAGTAGGGGAATAACTGAGAAGTGTTAGCCAGTAGGGGAATAACTGAGAAGTGTTAGCCAGTAGGGGAATAACTGAGAAGTGTTAGCCAGTAGGGGAATAACTGAGAAGTGTTAGCCAGTAGAGGAATAACTGAGACATGTTAGTCAGTAGGGGAATAACTGAGAAGTGTTAGTCATGTAGGGGAATAACTGAGAAATGTTACCCAGTAGAGGAATAACTTACAAGTGCTAGCCAGTAGGGGAATAACTGAGAAGTGTTAGCCAGTAGGGGAATAACTGAGAAGTGTTAGCCAGTAGGGGAATAACTGAGAAGTGTTAGCCAGTAGAGGAATAACTGAGAAATGTTAGTCAGTAGGGGAATAACTGAGAAGTGTTAGTCAAGTAGGGGAATAACTGAGAAATGTTACCCAGTAGAGGAATAACTTACAAGTGCTAGCCAGTAGGGGAATAACCTCAATGTTTCGGTCAGTACACCATATGGGCAAAACCCAAAAATGTCTGTACTTTATGTACAGAGCAACAAAAGAAAAGTTGTTTCTGTGACCTTTACAAAATAAAAAAATTACCTGTGATTTTCATTGGTTGTCAAAATGCATAGTTAAAAAAATTATTTACAGGGTTTGCAATATTGAATAGAAAGTGAAATTTTGCATACATAATTATATCACATCGAATATAATAAATTATATATGTGAGAAGGGTTTTATATATATATATATATATATATATATATATATATATATATATATATATATATATATATATATATATATATATATAAACAAACCAATCTAATTAACCAGTTGTTGTGTATCTGTCTCTGGAGTCTCAGTACCCAGCGCCTCCTGGTGGTTGCCTTGTACAGTTTCACACAAGTTCACCAGTAGTTGCTCCATGTTCAGATGCCAGCAGTGTTGAGCCAGTCAGATGTGATTTTCTCTCTCCATATTTCCTCTGTCCACTCTGTCACTACTGCACTTTCAGACAGGAATTAACATGTAAATCTAACACAAAAGTTTTGATGAAAGACTATGTTAGTGCAGTTATTCTCTGTAAGTACTTCTAGTTGAGGGTGTGATATTGTTGTTAAGTTCCATTTCATGTTCTGGCAGTCTTTTCACATTGCGTTGATTCAAATCTGTATTTTTTTTAAAGGTTAAATAATCCAAAATGTTAAACCAGTCAGTATAGCATTCCTGTTATGACCACATAGCAGGCTACAAAACAGTTCATGTTGAACAACACATTTTTTTTTTACACATACATTTTTTCAGTTGACCCTTATTGGTGTGTGAACTGATCAAAGCATTGTGGAATTTATGAATATTTTTGTGCAAACCTGTTACGAGATATGACTGTATTAAAATAAAATAAAACGGCTATTGTTGTATATGAATATGCACATGATGTGATCTGTGAGACAGTCTAGCGCAGGGTACACTACACTTCCACCAATCTCTGATGTTTCCATTTCTCCAGCAAAGATTACAGTCAAGACAAGTGAGAGACCTACGCATATTTCCTTCCCTTGTGTTGCATGTTGTGCACCTGAGATTTCTGTTTGCGCTGGCTGTTTACACCTGGCTGCCATTGTAACTACAATTTCCACTCTTCGTGAAAATGTTCATCAAGTTGGCAGTATATTATTCGAAAAAAAATTCATAATTACACAACTAGCAATGTTCTACTTACTTCTACGTTTCGACCACCATCGGCGGCCTTCTTCGGGAACTGAATGTTCTGTGGTCACTGCTCATTAGATGGCGTGGCGAGCAGACTGTCCCACATGTGACTTAGTCTGTAGCCCCCCAAACACCTAAAACATCGGCTATGAATATTCATGCCCTTATGATATCAATTGTTTCAAAGTAATTCTAGTTTCTTTGTTGTAAGTAAACTTGTGTTTACGGGTGAAATGCAACATCTTGTATAAAGGAGACATGTTTGCCAAAAATACCAGAAATGTTGAGCTGCGTGCTGGTTACATTTCCAACACAAAATTATTGTTTGTTTTTTGTTTGTTGTTCATTTCTGCTTCAAAATGGCTAACTGTTTTCTGTTCTCTAACATTTAGAATGTTTCCTGTAACACTTTTTGTTTATGTGTTCCTTTTAACACTGAGTGTTAGTTAAGATGTTGTTTCTGTGTTTCTCATGTTTTGGCATGCTTTGTTAGTTGTTTCCATCACGATTTCTGCTTTGTCATTTCTTATCATTATACTGAATTTATTTGTATTTTGATGTGCGTTAATGTATCATCTAAAAATCATAAACATTCCTGCCTAATTGTTGCAGGACTTTCCAAAATATATGACGTTTAATGCAGTATTTCAGAGAGATGACAGTATTCATTCATCTGTGTAAATTTGTTCGTGTAATCACATTTTACAATGCAAATTATCAAATATTATACACACTACAAAGTCGTGGTCAGGTATGTTTTTTGAATAACTTACTACGCAAATTTGTCACCGAAAGACCTACATTCCTTGATTTACTAAGATATTAAAGCATTTTTAGATTAGTTTTTTAAGTTGTTTCTTTTTTTGTGTTAGTTAAACTAGTATTTAATCTTGTCTACCTCACATTGGATGAAACTGTAAAGCAATGTTATCACACAGGAACCAGTATTTCTATGTCTGGTGATTTCTACCAGTTTTGACCAGGTCTTTCAACCACTGTTCCATAATAATCTTGTCCATCAAAATGATGGAATCATGTTTAGACATACCAAATAAAACATTCCTTTTTTGTGCTCTCAAAGTATTGGATTTGCTACATTCAAATTTTCACCAGGGGAGTGTCACATGATAGTTTCAGTTTCAACTTGTGCTTGGTTGGATTTATCTAGGTCCACATTTAAATAACGCATTTCCTTTGGGAAATTGTAAACACTTCTGAGGGTCAGCTTAAATGAGTAACTGGGGACACAATTAGTATCCAGGTGTCGCCACCTGTATGGTAAAATGGTAATTCGTGTTGCAGTATGCAGCGACGGCGAAGTAGAAAGCACGGCCCAACACCTGGTGGAGGCCGACCGAAGCCGCAGCCGAAACCAAAACCACAGCCGCATTTCCCGTGCGGCCGCTGTCTGTACGCCTACGACGCACAGGACACAGACGAGTTGAGTTTCAACGAAGGAGACATCATCGAAGTGATCAAAGAAGGTGAGGAACCGAGGATACTTCTTCCTACTTCACTTCTGGGCCACCCACTGTCACTTATGGGTCACCACTGTCACTTCTGGGTGACCCACTGTCACTTCTGGGTCACCCACTGTCACTTCTGGGTCACCCACTGGCACTTCTGGGTCACCCACCCACTGTCACTTCTGGGCCACCCACTGTCACTTCTGGGTCACCCACTGTCACTTCTGGGTCACCCACTGTCACTTCTGGGTCACCCACTGTCACTTCTGGGTCACCCACCCACTGTCACTTCAGGGTCACCCACTGTCACTTCTGGGTGACCCACCCACTGTCACTTCTGGCCACCCACTGTCGCTTCTGGGTCACCCACTGTCACTTCTGGGTCATCCACCGTCACTTCTGGGTCACCCACTGTCACTTCTGGGCCACCCACTGTCACTTCTGGGTCACCCACTGTCATTTCTGGGTCACCCACTGTCACTTCTGGGTCACCCACTGTCACTTCTGGGTCACCCACCCACTGTCACTTCTGGACCACCCACTGTCACTTCTGGGTCACCCACTGTCACTTCTGGGTCACCCACTGTCACTTCTGGGTCACCCGCTGTCACTTTTGGACCACCCACTGTCACTTCTGGCCACCCACTGTCACTTCTGGGCCACCCACTGTCACTTCTGGGTCACCCACTGTCACTTCTGGGCCACCCACTGTCACTTCTGGGTCACCCACTGTCACTTCTGGGTCACCCACTGTCACTTCTGGGCCACCCACTGTCACTTCTGGGCCACCCACTGTCACTTCTGGGTCACCCACTGTCACTTCTGGGTCACCCACTGTCACTTCTGGGTCACCCACTGTCACTTCTGGGTCACCCACTATCACTTCTGGGTCACCCACTGTCACTTCTGGGTCACCCACTGTCACAGACTACACAGTGTCAGCAGCAGGGGTTAGATTGAACCATCAGTCTTGGCTGTTGTTTGGTTTTTGCAATCGTCAATTGCGACAGTGGCGCTATCTGGAGAGTTGCTCACTCAGTGTTGCCTTCTTTCTCTGATGGTTGGAATCCATAAGTAAATCTAACTACATGTGTGTGAGTGTGCATCAAACTTTTTGTCCTCTATGTTTTCATATTTCTGGTGACAAACTATCAGGAGTTCCTCCACTATTCTGTGATGAGCAGAATCCATTGTTTTTTTAATAAGCATTCTGTTGGTTAAGAGTTCTTACTGGTCTTAGTGTTTGTACCAAACGTTAAATGGATTATTCGTAAAAGTTCCGCATCATCGCACCTGTCTTATATACCGTGAATGCTCTGAATACATATCATAAATTACTGTTTTCTTAGTAAGTGGGTCAAAGGTCACCACAATTTGATGTTCTGTTTCAGACCCGTCTGGTTGGTGGCTCGGCAAACTAAACGGCCGACAAGGACTGTTCCCGGAAAACTATATCAACAAGATCTGACCACCACTAGGGGGCGCTGTAGGACATCGATCCGAGCAAATGGCTACAACAGGCGGCAGAGCTTTCACGAAGTTCGCAACACGAATCGGATACACCAAACACGCACATAAATTACTAGATAGCGATGTTCATGGCATGGAGGACGTTACCCAGAATGCACTGGGTGGCACTACTAACACAGACTGGGGTGGGCAGTGTGACTCACCTGCGTAATCCTCAGCCACGTTGGCTTCGGAAGTGAAACTTGCCACTGTTTGTGTCTTTGTGAACATACGCATTGACAAGATCAGTTTGTGTGGCCTTACTGCTGAAAAGCCAAATCAGGGTTTGGGTCAGTGTAGCTAACTCTTGCCATACCGTGTGAGTGGACACTGCATTGGGGACTGACCCACTGCCCACCCTACATCTCTGTCCTCTGTTGGTCAGTAGTACCACAGATGAGAAGGGGCCATGACATTCAGTTTCTCGTGTGCCTTCGTGGACAAACTACAGCCACTTACATACTGCGACTATCATGTCTTATGCAAAACAATTACTGCATTGATTAGAATATATCATATCAAGTTTGCATCACGATGCAAATTGTAGCTGTTTTTATATCTTAAAAATGCATTCCCACTACTCGGTGGTGTGAGGAGACAGGCTCTATCTACAGCACTTGTCTGACAGTCAGCTGTTGGATACGTGTAACACAATTAACACAGAAGCAGTGTACGTTTTTATGGCTGAAGTTTTACATATTTTATCACAACTAACATAACACAGAAGACATGTACAAAGTCTGCCTGCAAATGTTTACCTGCCACCTAGTTGGAATTATTAGTCATTATGCCTTCAATGTTATGGCACGTTGACGAAAAAAGCATTTCTACATATATTCCACAAACAAAACCCAACCGATTTGAGAACGATAGTGTAAGTTTGAAGACACTACAGTGAGCAATCCATCTGATATATACCAAGACATTTCTTTTGTATCAGTTTGTGTACACCTAGGGAATAGCTATGCAGATAATAGTTGTACGTAGCCATTTTATAGATATTTCCCTAGTGGAAGCTGCATTGCATGATTACCAGTGATTAAAGTAAATTAATTTGCATTAATGGTTCGATCCAACGTTGTCTGTGTATGAACACAGTGAAGGAAGTGACACAAGAAGTGGACAAAGTTCAAACATGTTTAGTACTAATTCTAATCATGTACTTCCTCTTCTAAATACTTGGAGAATGACTTCAGATAATGCACACCATGCATGACATGTGATGGTCATTTCTATACTAAAATATAATCACAATACACATTGTACGTAATGGTGGGGCAGGCTTGAGTGACACGGTAATCAAGATGTACCTACTGCCTGGTTCTGTAAGCTGCAGTTATATCCGTATGTATCACTGTGACTTTGGCTTTTCACGCAGTGCCACTTGAATGATTATTTCTTGTGACATATGACACGAGCAAGCAATCACTGTGTGCTGTGTTTGTTTTGACGTCATCAGCTTTTGTGGCCATTCCTGACACAGCAACGCAAAAAACTATATTGTGCAGGTCGCAATGTCACGCCAGGAATAGTTACCTACATATCCCAGGAAGCTGTGGTATAATTTCTAAGCAGAGCACAAGAAACTGTAACAAAATGTATTCTGGACTGGCATCCAGAACTAACTATAAACCAGATATAAGAATTGGCACCCAGGACCATCTCATCCCTGCCAATGTCTTACCACATACACTTGTATCAATTGTTATTATTATTAGAAAATAAATATATATTTTGAACAAGGTATGTGATGTACGTTGAATTGATTAGTGGTGTGATTTTTCGCGGTGTGATATTTGACATGATTACCTAATGTAAGATGTCTTCTTTCACAAGGCTCGCTAAATAATTATTTTCTATTATGAGACTCGCTAAATCATTATTTTCTATTCCTGTAACTAATTTTGAATCAACGTAGGTCAACATTAATTCATAAACTTAATGTCAGCAAAACAAAAAAAATTTAATGTTTAATTTTCACTATAAAAAATAAAGAAAGTTAAGCCTCACCTAAGCTTTAATCCGAACTATGCAAAAATTTGACTTCGCCAAAAATTAAAATTTCTGTAAAACCTCACCTCTCCAATTTCGATGTTGCAGAGAATCACACCAGTATCTGCAAAGCTGCATGTACGTCACTAGTTTTAGAATTGTTGGAGATGAAGATTGTAGGTCTCGCCATCACTTAGTAACAGCCAGCATTGGGACAAACCATTTTGATGAGCTACTCATCATTTAGAGTAGCCAGTGTTTCTGTTAAGACATCGTAATGGGTGATAATCCGTCAAAAGCCTAAAACATTGTAAAGTTGCACTACTTGCATTTCACAAGTCTGCTCCATAGTTGCACTTAGCTGCACCATGTATTTAGTAGAAATATTTACGGTGTGGTCCCGAAGTTGAAATATGTACAGTATGCTCCCGACACGCCCACTCTCAAAATTTTTATTTTTAATGTTTACACTGGATATCCTTTACATTCATCATAGCTTGCCATTTGCTATGCGAACGACAAAGGCGGCAGCTAGAAAGAAAAAGGTTGTTCAGACACAGCACAAATACAGGGATTCCCCACCGTGACTTAACTAGGTCAGTTCTAAGTTGATTTAGTGGTGCGAATGCTAAATTGGTCTCATGAAACCGGCCGTAAGCTGCATTGACTATTCACTGTTAGCTGTGACCAGTAGTAATTGCACGTAAAGTTGCACGGCTTTATGAAACTGGGCCCAGGAGAGGTATTTCTTGGGAACGGTGTGGCTCCAACTAATAGGTCTAGCCTCAAGGTTGATACGCATGTCAGCACGGAACATCATGTTCTTTGTAGTACCAACCAATTGACCATCTCCTAGTACTGCAGTCTGACTTAGGCGAGAAATTCACATTCGAGAAGATCCAACTTACATAATCCGACTAACCGAGTTAGGTTTCATTTGAAATTTATTATAGTTCCTCAGATTTCTGTCTATGTTGAGTGAAGATACGACTTAGGTGAAGCTCATTCTCAGTATTTGAAAACCAATGTATCTAATTGAACAAAATGTTATTTTATTGTTATTAAAGTATCAATGTGATACAAATGACAGCATGCTAAACTTAGCAATTACATCCAATACCTGTAAAAAAACAATTGTATTTATACATAGTAGTTTTATATGGTGCACAGATCTGTTGCATTATGGGAAGTCAATCTACAGGATAACTGGTTTTAATTATCTAGTACTTTGTCCGTTACCAACTCGTTCTAAACAGCACATTCCACAGGTACCATACAAACTGTATAAAATAACAATAATACATAAATTAGTTTCATATTTAAAAAAATATACTGAACACATGCTTTCTTTGTTTAGTGTGTTTTCCAATGAGCTACAACACCGTTTCTCTATAATACATCCTTTTTCACTATGCTGGCTTTCATTGGTAGTTCGTTTAGCCAATGAGGAGTTGCCACATAAGTCCTTTTCATTTTGTTGGGACTGCATTGGCACTCTCATTAGCCAATGAGGAGCCATCATACAAGTCACATGTTTTTCACTCTGCTTGCATTCCATTGGCTGTCCCATTAGCCAATGATGTATCGCCAGCCGACTTCTCTACTTCATTCGCCACACCCGACTTGATGCTCTTGCCCGTGGAAACATCCGCTTAAAACAGAACAAAACACCGCCATTAGACACTCAATCTACATCAACTTGAATCAGACTCCGTTTTCTGTCGTTTTGGTGGAGAAGGGCCACTGGAGTTGGAGCTCTCCGGTTTCTCCGTCTTCGTGGCTGACAACTCGGACTGTGGTTTTTGTTTTGAAGAGCCAGATAAAAGAGCCGCTGAAAGGAAACAAAGTATTGCATCACTGACTCGTGTGAAGAGGCTGTCCTACCATGGCGCTGAAACATAACACAGTCAAACACAACATCAAGATAATCCCCAGAAAATCACCTTCAAATAACATCTGCTTTAATTTTTTCATACGACTTCATCATAATTTTTTTTTTAAATCACCAGAAGTTCATAGAATAACTATATTAACGTTTTAATATAAATTTTGTTTTTATATTAACTGTTTTAAGAGAGTACACAACGCCCCACCCCATGCGCACAAGCTTCAATTGGACTTTTAACACCCGGAAAGGGTCCAGTCCAGTATATGGAAGAAGTAGAAGAAATAACAATATTGCGGCACTGGGTCATTTAAATAATTAATTGCAGCAGTAGAAATGATACAACACAACATATTACCAAATATAGAATATATTTGTTCATGGCTCCAAGATTTGTTTTGATAAAAAATTGACTTACTTTGGGCCATAGTTTGTGAATAACCCCATGACCTTGACCAAGACTCATAACTGATTGGTCAAAACATCATGTTTTACAAACTATACTCTAAGGTAAGTATATTTCTTATAAAACAAAAATATCACCACATGTATGAATATTATTTTTACTTAATAACAGTTCCATTTTTTTTAAAAACAAAACAATTCACCCCACAAAATTATTTTTTCAGAGGTTCCACAACTCCAGGTTTCAATGGAGATATTCCACATTTTTAAGAAGACCAATGCAACCGTTGTTTTTCAGTAAAACCAACCAGCCAGACATGTCATTCTATAGACACCATTGCCGTCTCTTGCATAAGAAAATATACAAATGCCTTTCTCCCAAAAAATCCAATTTAAAAACTCAAACACGCGTTATCCTAGCATGTAAAAATTGTTTACAAAATAGAGAGTACCGGGGTAGTGACACTTGCAACGTTCATTTCTTTGAGCAGCCACAATATTCTATTACCAGGCTTCTCTTAACAATCAGTGCTAAAACCAACCACTATTCAGGAGAACATTTACAGAAAACAGACTTAACTATTTCAGTAGGATAAAAGCCCATTCAGCGGCCGCACTGTGTGTGACACTTGAATATAACAGGCTGGCCTTTTAGCGTTGCAATAGTGCTAATCAAGGATTATCGCCCTGTTGATTTTTTCAAGATTTGTTAATTTTTATGTTAAAGATTGAAAAAATCTCAGACTGGGGGGTGACATTACTTGTGTTATTAATGGCGATTTACCAAGTAACAATTAACATACATGTACTTAAATGGCTTTGTTTTTATAATATTAATGATATAATTTGTCGGATACAGCAGATGCTGATGATTGTTAAGTAAATAACACCGGCGATAAGACTTTGTAAACATTTCTGACAGAGGTAAACCTACAACTAACAGCAGCAGTATAGTCAGTCATTATGCTAATTGTGAACGACGTGTTTGTAAGGTTTATGATTATGAAATTATTTATCCTAACTACATTAGTTCTTGAGTATTCAACTTTCAGAATATATGTGATGTTCCTATTGATAAAACGTGTTATTGCCGCTGAAATCTTGAGTTGAAGTGATACAGTCGATGTTCATGTTACTTTACTGTGAATGCAGTATTCAGTGATCACAGCTTCTGAGGGCTGTGGCACAGAAAAGGTTAAATTTAGTTATAACATAGTATACCATGTAATGTCCACAGAATAAACCAAATACAGTGGTAACTGATAACAAACCATCATTACAATATTTTGATTGTTGTCTTACTTATTCCTGCAGTGGCACCCCCTGGAGTAAAACAGGCAAACTAACCATTACAGGTGTCTCCCATTTTTACATTTGAAAACTTAGAATTCGTTAGTTGTTTCCATGCCATTTAGAAAATTCCATGCTTTGATTTGTGACCTATGGAATTTTATGCTATTTGGGGGCGCGTCTGAGGAGTGATACGGATAGAAATATCTCCAGCTTGACTTAGTGGATCTCACCTGTCTTCAGTATGTAGACATCGTTGTGATACTCTCGACACTGCATCGTCTCGGCGTCGAAACGTGACGACCCCCCGAACACAACCAGACTGTCACCAACGACAGTGGCGGAGTGGACACCTCGCGCTTTGGGCACGTCTCCTTGAATGGTTGGCTGCAGCCACTCCCGTGTGTCTGCACAGTAGCGCCAGCTTATTTATTATAATATATATATATAGATTTAAAGTCAGTAAGTTGTTTATATAACTTTCTTTTCAAACGATGTTTATTTACATGAATTAATTGCATATTTATTATACAATCACATCCTGTATATTGCTCATTATTTTATGTTTTTCTACAATTTTACATTTATCTAACTTATTACCTTATTTATTTTTTATCTATTCATTTTTTAACATATTTGATCTCTTATAGGTTACTTAGATGTGCTAATGTATGTACCAAGTAATGTAACGACTGCATTATTTTATTTTACTGTTTCATGTATAGGCTTATAATTATGTTTATATATATAAATATATGTATATGTATATTTATTTATATATATATATATATAAATATATGCATATTTATTTTAATAATTTATCATCCAATTTTAGCTACTATTTGTACATTTATGCAAAGCGCCTGAGAGCAATACTATTGATTTGGGCGCTATACAAATAAATTGTATTATTATATACAGGGTATGTGACCATGATCTAATGATCATGGGGCCGTGGTATATTTTAAATTATTTTTAAACTTTGACATCTTCGGCGCTAGTTACTGCCACTACTCCCAAGCTGCATTTGGTTTGTGTATTCTTCTCGATAGTGTTACCTGCGTCGAATATGTGGAAGTCGTTGAAGTGTTCGTTGCTAGGGCTGCGACCCCCCAGGATCACCACCCGTCTGTCCGCAATGGCCGTGGCCGTGTGAAATGACCGAGGCTCCGGCTGTCGCCCGGCAACCACCAGCTCCGTCTCCCACTTTCGCGTCACTGGAAGGTGACACAATGAATAAGTGACGCGTCAATGTCAATAAACTGACATATAATAATTTAATCAATTTAAAAGACATAAAAAGATATGTATAGGTATATAAATAAATAAAATTAGTACGGTATTAAATAGTGTAGCACTTTTAAATAAATAAAATAAATTATGTATTAGTTATAAAAATACATAATAATCGGTATAGTGTATAATTACATCACAATGATACTGATAAATGACAGTATATGTATAATTATTATTAGTAATAAATAATTTAGTATATGTTAAAAATAATAATAATAATTACGTAACAATAATGCCATACCATCGCCAAGCATCAACATGACATACTCCTTGCGATGCGGCATATGACTTATTTAACAAACAAATCAACAAATTAAAAGGAAAATCTCGTCATATCAGAGAGAGAGAGAAAACATTTGCTCAGACACAAACTGAATATATCTCCAGTGCAAACCCTAGTAACCACCCAACTGTCAGTTATTCTAACTTCTTTATGCACGGAGGTTTTTACATAGCAAGGACTGTTAACCCTTCACCCTCTTCTTATTCCAAAATATATTCAAGATAATTATGATAATCAATAACAGTATTAGTCTATGCCATATCTCTAGCAATAAAACCATTCAGAGGCGCATTACACTTTAAAGGAATATACAGATTACCTTAAAATGAAAAATAGAGACGTACACCTGTAGTTGTAAAATAAATAGATCAGTAAAAATTGTTCAATATAAATAAATAATATTAGTCTTAATAAAACTAAAATACTAATACTGATAAATAATAGTTAATTATATTACAAGTTAAAAATATATAAATAATAAATAAAAGGTAGAGATGTAATTGTAAAATAAATAGATCAGTAAAAATTGTTCAATATAAATCAATAATATTAGTCTTAATAGTACTAAAATACTAATACTGATAAATAATAGTTATTTATATTACAAGTTAAAAATAAATATATAAATAATAAAATAGTTGATAAATAGTAGATATTAAAATATTCGGATATTATAAGATTGGTCTTTTAAAATGAAAACGCTCTTTTAAACAGAAATGTCTTCAGTTGCTTCTTGAACGAACTGAGGCAGTCTGTGGCATCCATGGTAAGCGGCATATTGTTCTCAGTAAGTATTCAGCCACACTGTAATTACCTGTGGGGTAGTGCAGACTTCACTATATTATTGTCCTATTCAGACACTAATCATTGAGGCCACAGGGAGTGATCAAAATTGCAGCGAATGTGTTTGAATCCCTGCGCTGTCACCTGTGGGGTCCCCTAGTTATTTACCCCCTTCCTACTTCCTACCTGTGTTGAAGATGTGCAGGTCGTTGGTCCGCCCCTCAGAGTCACGCCCTCCAAATATGACAAGGTATTGTTTCACGGCACACATGCCATATGCGGCACGGGGGGTGGGAACCCCCAGGTTCATCTGGAGGGGGTTTGACCACGCCCTCGACACTGCAGCAGACATACAACTCAGGAGCACATCTTCTGAAGTGCGTAAACAGCTTGAATCTCTAATTACCCAACTACATCCGAGTCAACTTAACACTGGACGACACTTTAAAGAGTGCATTTTATACGGCATTATAATAAATTAAAAACGTTTAGACATTGAATTTTTTAGTTCTGGTTTTTATGTCAATATGGCATGATTATGACAATTTTTGGATATAAATGTAAAATGCCTTGCAGCTTAACTAGATTTGATATTGTAATTGTTACATGTTTCAACTGGTTATTTATGATGCTGTTTAACAGATCATGTTCACAAATCAGAATTAGTGGTAAATATAAATGCTTTCCTTAAATGTGTAATTGTTAAAATTTTAATAACCACTTTTTAAATGTATAACAATTTAACTTATTTTATACAACACTATGCATCAGTTGCCAAGCCAATGGTAAGATAACAACATTCCATTGGTCATAACAAAGACAGATAACAACATTCCATTGGTCATGACAAAGACAGATAACAACATTCCATTGGTCATAACAAAGACAGACAACATTACATTGGTCATAACAAAGACAAATAACAACACTACACTGGTCATGACAAAGACAGATAACAACATTCCATTGATCATAACAAAGACAGATAACAACACTCCACTGGTCATAACAAAGACAGATAACAACATTCCATTGGTCATAACAAAGACAGACAACATTCCATTGGTCATAACAAAGACTGATAACAACATTCCATTGGTCATAACAAAGACAGATAACAACATTCCATTGGTCATAACAAAGACAGATAACAACATTCCATTGGTCATAACAAAGACAGATAACAACATTCCATTGGTCATAACAAAGACCGATAACAACATTCCATTGGTCATGACAAAGACCGATAACAACATTTCATTGGTCATAAACAAAGACATAACAACATTGCATTGGTCATAACAAAGACAGATAACAACATTCCATTGGTCATAACAACTTCAGCTGTTTCACTTCACTTTTTTAACACTGGTCGCCATGGAAACTGCCCGAGGGCCCTGATCGCTACTAATCCACGACCCACCACCCCTGCGATTAGCAGCAGACTACTAGATAATTGACGGCACGCCCAACTGTACCCAGCATTCCCTTTGAGAAGTGTGGCACGTGTAATCTGTCGACTCAGCCAATCAAATTCCTGCTGATTTCCTATCACCCTTTCTACCGGAGTCTCCTTAAGCTAAATCGCACAAAACACATTATAAAAAAATAACCGTAACTGATGTAGTACGAACCCTAAAACCATTAGCAACCCCTGAGAATTGGGTGCCAGTGATATAAACTGTTTAAGGCAGCATTTCTCAACTGTGGGACGCAACTTTCCACCTTGTGAATGGTGGGGGTTGTGGGGGCAGAGGACCACAGTGAGGGGGGTATTGGGTACATCGAGTTGAGAAACACTGGTTTAGGAGGAAAATGCTAACATACCAATCCATGCTAAGTTGATTAGTTATATTTGTGAGGACAACAAAGCAAGAATATAATGAACTTACCCGTGTTGAAGACAAACAGGTCATTAAACCATCGGAACTGAGCTCCTTCCTTCTCCTCTTCCTCCTCCTCCTCCTCTTCTTCATCTTCTTCATCCAACTGCATCCGTCCAGATTATCACAGATTAACATGTGACAGACCACTACAGATGCAGTTCTCATATATTCCATATGTTTGACCTTTTACGTATTTCAATTAGGATCAAAATAAAAGAATATTAATTTTGAACCAAATGGTCGCATTAGCCAATCAGATGTGTCGTTATATAAAATCAATCAGCCTCTTTTGGGTAATAATTTGGTTAAAAAACCTAAAACTTGAATTACAAATGCTTTGGATATGTTTAATATCCAGAGATATTTTTTGTTTTGTTTATTTGACATAATTTAATGACAGTTCTCTCATAAGTGTAAAAACATAAATATTAAACTGGTTCAAACCATCCCACAATGTTGTGGGAGTTTAAATTTTTTCCATTCCAAAATGGTTTCCTAAGTCACTATCAACAGATGCCAATGTAGCAATTTACTTCACCACAACCCATAGGGGCTAACAAACTAGCACTCACTCATACACAATCTTATGAAAACATTTGTTTTAACTGTTAGATGTAGAGCATATTTATTGCTAGTTTGGCATTATAAAGAAGTATGTCACAGCAGTCATGGGTCCATGTTTTCTTACGTCCACTGTAGACTGGGGCCCAAAACCCCCAAAGATGTAGATCTCATCCCCAATGACTGTCGCGCCATGTTTGTCCCTGGCACTCGGAGCTGTTCCTTCCGTCTCCGCCTTCTCCCATGTGCTGCTCTCTGGTGACAGAACAGTGCATTATAAGCAACTCTGTCAAAACATACAAATTTATACAAAATATTATCTACTGAGGTGTGTGCCAAAACAACACCACACCACACCACACAACGGCAGACACAGGGCTGTAGTAGCAAACGACAGGACTGGGTGGTTTATCCTGGAGGGAGTTGCTTACTGAAACTAGAAAGGAATTGTGATTTGTGTGTGAGTCACAACTCACAAAATGACATGTATCATAACAGTTATTTCACTGCATCAGAAATTAGGCAATCCAAGCCATTCAGAAGCTGTCTACAATCCTGACAATCCTAATTTGTGTGTGTGTGTGTGTGTGTGTGTGTGTGTGTGTGTGTGTGTGTGTGTGTGTGTGTGTGTGTGTGTGTGTGTGTGTGTGTGTGTGTGTGTGTGTGTGTGTGTGTGTGTGTGTGTGTGTGTGTGTGTGTGTGTGTGTGTGTGTGTGTGTGTGTGTGTGTGTGTGTGTGTGTGTGTGTGTGTGTGTGTGTGTGTGTGTGTGTGTGTGTGTGTGTGTGTGTGTCCCCTCTGAATGGAGTTGTAGATATCAGTTATCAAATCTTGTACTTAAACAAATTAATTCACGCAATGCAACATATATAGTATGATATACATAGTACCTAGTTTCTTGCCAAAAACACACCTGTATCGAAGACGTAGATGTCGTTGAACCAGCCGGAGTTACGACTCAACCCGCCAAACAGAAATAGCCACTTGCCAACTGCAGACAACGTCGCCCCTGACCTCGGTGCAGGGATGTCACCTTTGAGCTCTGCCTTCCTCCAACTGCACTCATCTACAAACCAGAAACAGTGGTAACTAACAAAATAATTAACAGTCACATACCCCACCAGTTTATTTCTCTGCTCCGTGGCGTCGGGCCGTGCATTCATTTTCTTCTTCACAATCACAATCATGTGCCGTGGTTACCGAGCTGTGATGACTGTCACTGTGTAGAGGAACATTCCACAGTAGGGAGGTCAGACCGATTTGCCGCCCCTTCTGACAACATGGGGAGACAGGGGTCCGTGTTTAGTCGCCGTAATTTATTATCACAGAACATACCAGTTCTTGTATAATTTTTCTTATGTTGTTATAATGTTAGTCTATGATTCTGCGCCGACAACTGATTTTTTGGCGGTGTTTAAAAGGTGTTAATGATTTTTTCCCTCTCGTTGTTGTATTTCGATTTTCATTGTTTACGTCCGCGGCCATATTGGATGACACTGACAGGCCTCATCTTCAAAAATTGTTTTTTTGCGAGATTATGGTAATGAGTATGGCCATTTTGAAAAGTTGTAATTAAAGAAGAAAGATACATGAACGTGATCGTTCAAATATCATGATAATCCGTCGATAAAAAGTTGTAGTAATTACTCAGTTAAAATGGCCTATGTTTAACGATGTTTTGTGACTATTTATTTTGGTTGCTTCAACTTGCTTCATACGCAGAAGTGTAAAGAATTGTGTGGACGATAATATGATTACAGTGATGGCTTGCTAATTGATAGCGCATTTTGCCACAAAGTCCGTTTATGGAGCCCCTGTCTCAAAAGACATCACCATTTTGCCTTGTTCCCCGTGCGCGCGATGCATCGTGGTATGCAAAGCAGTCTGATATCGACGTGATCGATAGCAGGTGTCTTTGAGTAATACTATTATAAATAGTTAGCAAGTGTCTTATGCTTGCACATGTAACTGTGTAAACTAATTAATTAGTGCCATGTTTAATGTAGCTAATTTACATTAATTTGTTTATTGGTATTATTGTATTATTTCCCTTTTTTAGCATACTATTCATACTTTTGTGTGTTGGTTAGGCTAAATTAAATATACATTTTTTTTAATTAAAATTGATAATTTATCATTAATGTTTATAAAATTATATTATACGTGACTTTTGTATGTCGTTACTGGGGTATTCTTTGATGACAGTTTTACATGAATTATTATTTAGTTTTGAGAATATATGTAATTAGTACTTCCTATTGTTGAAAAATTATGATACTTTATATATATATATATATTAATTGAATTTAAAATAGGTTTGTATTGCCATTAATCATAGTTTACACAAAAATCAGTATAATAAAAAAAATTATCTTCTTGTGATTTAGGTATAAAATAAAATAGGAGAATGTTCAGAAAAAAATAAAACAATTTTAAAATAAAATTGCAGTTTCATTAATATTTAATCTATGTAATTGAAGGCAGTACCATTGCATTTTAATTAACTACTATTCTCAGAAGAAAAAATGAAAGCAATTCTAAAGATTTATTGGCTAGATTAAATCTGTTGGAAAATTAGCGGACATTTTTTTTAATTTGAAATTTCATAAAATTGCAGTTTCCTTAATATTTCATCTACATACATGAAACAAGCACAGTTACACTTCAATTAGTGATTATGACCAGGGGAAAATAGAAAAAAATTAAATGTGTGTGGTTTATAAGCAAAATTACACATATTAGCAAACCGTCAGAAAATGTCATGAAATTTGTAACTTTAAACATCTGTAGTTTGCTTAATATTTCACATAAATACATGAAACAACTACCGTTATACTTCTTATAGTAACTACTATCAGGGAGCATTTTTTGTTTATTTTTTGTTTCGAAAGAAAAATTTGGTCCACAGTTCACAATAAATGACAACAATACAGACACTAACTACTGTATTGTTGTAGTCATGTATTATTATTATATATATTGCAATTGCTGATATGTATGTTTTATATTTTGACATTTTGATGACTTTTTCAATAGGTTTTTGATAGTTACCCCGTCGTCCGATCCCGGCCCCAGTCTTCCGATTAATTTCATTCACCCGGTATTGTGAGTGAAACATTCAGTTACCTCGCAAATAAACCCTCTTACCTGTGTTAAAGATCAGAAGTTCGTTAGATTCAACACATTCAGAATCATCGGTTTGTAAAACTCCGCCGAAAACGTAGAGATCATTCTTGACAGCACACGAACAATGTCCGTCGCGGCCAGGAAATGGGTTATTGCACTGTATTTTTTTCCAGTTTACCACCACGTCATTGTCTAGTTTTTCGCCATACGACATTGACTGAAGACTAGTCTCATTCCCCATGACTTTGCAAACCACTGAATTACTCAAACTTACTAAAATAAAACAATTTGATATGTGACAGAAGTACAAGCTCTCTAAACGCGGCGATTTTCGGAATTTCCCGCCACATTTGTGCTCACGGGAAATACTTGTGGATTTTTACGAAATGTTACTCCTGATTAAAATGTGCATACTAAATGTACCTATTTGTGTCTTATTTAGATGGTCATGTATGTTATTGTATTAGAATTAACGCTAAAGAAAATACGATGTTAAACGACCACTAGCAAGTTGCGGCGTAGATGACGTCATTCAGGGGCCAGCTGATCGAGCGAGAAAGAAATGGCTTCGGAGTGGACGAGTTGAGAGTTGTAGCCTAGTTGAGATAGTGATTGGAATATACTTACTTCGGGTACGTATATCGACATTTATTAGTGCATATGTAATGAGTGCATAGTATTGTGTACATGCACTGTTTGCAATTGCTGATCATATTGATCACATTGCAAATAAGACATGAAAATCGGCGAATTGCAAGCACCGAGATTTTTCGAATCGCCGTTCGTTTTGCTCTAGATCTGTCAATTTTTACCATTTTCTTCCCTTTGTTTATGGCATCGTTGTGTTTCGATGTGATTTACATTGGCTACTCATCGTGCTGACATACAGTGTGCCGTTAAATATAATATGTTCCCCTGAAAAAATAACTAACTAGGTCGAAAGGGTTGACGAAAGGAGAAGAAAAAGCCCCGGCTAATTAATGAGATCAGCTGTTATCACCCGGTGTAGTCTCACCTGATGACCTACATGACAGCTGTACTTGTGAGCATTATGTATTTAAACTTACAATGATAAGACACGCCAAGTCATATTAATTTCATTTTCAACATTAGTTAAACAATATAAGAATTCAGTATGTCAAAAGAAGGACAAAAGCCTGTTAACAGATTTTTGGCTAACTTTCAACTAGCTTTCACACATTTTAAAAATAAGTATTGGCTTTCTATAAAAATTACATTAGCCCCAATTGGCATTTTAGGAATATTTATTTTTACTTAAAATTCATACTTTTCATTTGTAAGTGTTTTGTCGCTACTGCCTGTCTTGGTAATTTGCACATGATTATTTGTATACAGCCATTTAAGGTTACTCACTTTAGTGTAAAATGTGCACTTACGAGCTCGATATCTGACATATTAATATGATAATTAAAGGTAATACATTAAACTATTTATTCCGAGGACATTATTGTAGGGATTTAAAGGTGTCCATGAATCTGGGACTCCTCGTTTCATCTATGAACTTCTTAAATGTCCATTGCTAAGAGTCAATGTGATTCCCCCAGATTTAAAAGATGACTAATAAATCTAGCGTTAAAGTGACTGACGTTAATTATCTAACAATACATTTGCCTGTACACTGCCATCTTGGATCATGTTTTTTTTAAAGAAATAATCATGTACGCATTCATGATTAGCTCAAAAATATGAACAGAGTAGGAATCTGCTGGACACCCACCAAATACCCATATTGTAATTTTTATGTAAAACAAACATATCCGCATTTAGAAATTTCCATTGACATCACTGTTTTAAATTTTAATAAAACTAAAACTCCAGAAAAATCTTCACAAATTTCGAAGGTGCCAAAAACCTTGCATGGCTTTTCAAATTTCAAGTATGAATGCATTCTCCTGATATGTGGGGCTTATGCTTTCGTAAATCACTGTCATTGTGAAGGTTTGGAATTGGTCATTTACGCTGACATTATATAAATGACCTGGTTTTTAATGATAGGGCCACTAGTGTCTATTTTTATCTTCAGCCTTTACCATAATAGACATGAGTGAATAGACATAGCTAAGTTGTACTGCTGTTTGTATAATTCCTATTATTTGGTCATATCTTACAGTAATACAACACTGTATTCTATTATCTTTACTAAATATGTTGGCTTTATAGCTAAATACACCATACTACAGGTCTCTAACAATATAAGTGTTCCATATAGATGTGATAGATATCATTATATCAATATCATATATACTAAATAGTCACAGTTATAGTTGGTGACCCGTGTGTTTGTAGATATGTGTGTCAATTTCTGCGTTGATTTAAGACTAAGTGACTAGTAAACCAAATCAATGAACTTTGCAAACTTATTGAAGTCATATGAATGATCATACAAATGTATGTATGATATAGGATATTGCATTGGCAGAACACAGATCACCAAAATTGTATGCGAACTTATTATTTCTAAGACTGTCATGTTCTTATATTAAGAATTTATGTGTGTGCAGGTTTCTTACCTATATTTCATTACGCTGGGCTCCACAAGTTGTTTTCAGCATCATTTTATTATACTGGGCATGTTGTATAATTTGTAATAGGACATGGGGTTGTCAAATTGTTATTAAACTGGGATACTTGTTGTTTATGTCAAAGTAGTGAAATCATTTCAATGTATACTACAACTATTCTATTGGTTGTTTGGCTTGGAATGTGTTTCATAAACTGACAGGTTCACATATAAATGTATCCATAGATCCAGCTGGAAACTGTGGCATTGTGGGGCCTTTGACAAATGTGTACTAATTGGCAGACTACTGATTCAAGAAGAATAGATTGTTGATTCAGTTACTGAAGTGACCATTGCTTTGATCTCGCGTCCTTCACATTAAGCCAAGTTTGTTTACATCCCCCTAAATGAAGCCATTGTGGTTTACCACAAAGCCACATTCTGTGGTGGATTGGCCATCATCATATACGAGTCCTTTCACCAGTTTTATTTGGCACCTCATGCATGGCTTTATGCAAAGACCAGTCCACTGGGACCACCCATCATTTGGATGGGTAAAACCTGCTGTGAAAATATGGTTGGACGGGTAGAAAATTAAGGAGCAAAAAAGTCTGAAAAATCGTACATAATTTATTGTCAGTTTTGCCTTTAAAATTATAGTGTCATGTGTGTTTGTAGTCCATTTCAGGTCATAAAACACAGTTAATGTTTTTCAATGGGTTTAATGGTTAACATCCATGTGTCCCCCCAATTTTTTGTTTACTGTCAAACATTTGACCCTGCATAAAGGTCTGATCTCATGGTACTGACATTGCTTTAGTAGTTGGCCTCATTGGCTAGTTTGGGCTATAGTGTTGTCGGAAGGATAGGGTATTTTCTGTGACATTAAGATTTTAATTCATTACATAAAAATGTAGGAATAGCACGCAGCACAGTTGCTTAATTAAAAGAAATGCTCAGAACTAAGTTCAGTGACTGCTGGGGTGAAAGGGTTAAACATAATAACAGCAGTCTGTGGGTCTTCTTAAGTTCTTTATGTGTAAAGTTTATTTAAAATTCAAGTAGGCGACTGTTTACATTGCTTCTTGCTCTGTACAAAGTGCACAGAGCCTAGTAAGTGTCATCAGTTTATGTGCTCTTAACACCAGTAACTTGTAGTCTGCGGTGGACAGGTGTGTGTGTAAGCACTCAACTCTGGTGCACATAATCACATAAGAGGCCTTGTGCTCCTTCAAGAGGGGTGAGAAAGGATTTAGTAAGTTTGCTCTTATGCACATGCACGGTGTTGTATATCTATAATATATATATATATATATATATATATATATATATATATATATATGCATGTGCCTATAATCGTACTCATGAAGAGTTAAAAAACTCAATTGTGTTGACATAAAATCTTCTCAGACTATATCGCCATAACCTATGTTTGCACTTTGGCATTCCTACATATGTGGACTTTCAAACTTCTATTTTTTCTGATGGTTTGATTCTTTTCAACTGTTACACTTAGACATTTTATTTTTTACTATTCAACAGTTAGACTGGTGTTTATCAGATCTGGTGTTTATTGCCAGATAAACTTGTTTGTATTCCCTGAAATTGATACCAATGATATTCAGGTATTTTCTTTGGGAGTACCGAGGAAGGATTAACTGGATATGTCTTATGCTACAAAATGTTGGGGTCATAAAGAACTTTCAATGAAAGTGGATACATTACTATACATTTAAAACAACCTGTAAGTAGGTAATGTTAAATATATTTCAACTGCAAACAGGCCTGTTACTTTAAATATACTAATGTTACAATTGACATTTCACTCAAGTTAGTCATATTATATCCTTTGTACAGGTGTGAAAGTGGATAATTTTTATGTTTCTAAGTAGGCTATGTACAGTGTTTCAGCTTCTGTGTTACGAATTTATGCTCCTTACATAATAGTATAGCCACCTGTTTTGAGACGATCCACACTTCCCTTTATCCTAGTCAAGTAGCAGATACATCCAGGGGTGGCGTCATATTTCAGGTATCATTCTGGGTCCAGGGCAGAGTGGCATCCAGGGTTGCCAGGGTGGACATTGCCTCTCTGGCCACTTGACCGACCTGGGCTAAAAGCGGGGTTTTCAGTAAATGCACAGCAGGTGTAAACAACAGTTGAGTGTATGTCATTGTTCGCAGTTCGCACAGGCTTTTGTTGTCCTCAGTCGGAAACGCACACAGAAGCTATTATGGGCTGCATCAGGGTGACAGGTGGGCTGATTAACCCTTAAATAATGAGGGTGTTAGTGGGGTACAGTATGACTAGAGTGCAGGTCAGGCGTGCTCAGGTGATTACGTTTTAGGGAGGGTGGGGTACCTCTGGCTGCCTGTTTAACTGCCCCAGCTGTTCCCAGCAGGCATAATGGACCAGGCTTGCTAGTTTTTTGCGTAGCTTTATTGGACAGAGTAGGAGTGGTTTGATCGGGTTCAGCTGCGGCTGGGTGTCAGCTCTGACCCTGTCCCTGAATATGTGCTGGAAATCACCAAGTGTTTACAACACCACATACACCCGCTAAACGCACTGAAGCTTCGTGGCTTGCCTGGCTTGTGTAGTAGCAAGAGAGTGAGTCTATGACCAGAATACAAGTGTAAAAAGAAGGTATGTGTTTGGGTGCATAATATAATTAACTAAATTCTTAACTGCCCCAAAACACAGTGTACAGATATTTAGTTTTATTGTCCGAAACATACAGTCACTATGACTGCAGTGTATGTATCTAGAAACTATCTATTTGAAAACATAAAATAGTGGACTTGTCTGAAAACAAAAATATACAAAATAGCTAGTTTGAAAACAAATATACAAAATAGTTGTTTTTGTATGTTTTTAGGGTGCGTACATACAGTTGATTAATCGTTGTTGTTGACGTCCGAATACACAGCCATTACACTAATGTCAAAACTGAATGACACCAAATTGCGACTGGTCAAGTAGTTACTTGTCAGTTTGTACCATGACCACCAATGAAGATTTGACCTAATGTAATCTATTCATAAAATAGCCTGGAGGACTGAGTGTGTCATCAGTCATCACGTGTTGACACTGTTGATGTCCATTCAACTCTGGCTGTGGTCCATCATGTCATCAATCTGTGATCTACGAATGGTCATGCATTAAAACAGCTAAAACGTTTATCATTAATAGTTATAAATTTGTTATATTCACTAGATATATTCAGTAGATAAATGAGTGTTCACTGTTCAGTCACTTGCCAGATCACTAAGTGTGTCACAATGTTTGATTTAGCAGGAATTCAGTACGTTATTAACTGCTAGCTACTTACAATTTAAACAACTATCATATTAACATTCACTGCTTACTCATGTAGAAAAACCTATCCAGCTTCAATCATATTCTGATTTACATTTTGTTCGTAGAGTAAATCCTATTAGAAATATGCTTCCTTTTAGTGGTAGATCAGTTGAAACTAACACATATTTTTGCCATCATTAAAAAAAACCTTTATCCGTGTTTCCCCTGAGCACTATATGATGAGTGAGGTTGGCCAACTTATCACCTTGTAGCTGTTTCTTGCTATAAACATGTTTAGATGCTGCTACCTTGTAATTATGGAATATAACATTATACTGGAATATTTGTCAACTCTGAGATTGACCAAAGTCACCAAACCTTTTGTCTTGATGCACCTCTGAGCTTCTAGAGAGAAAGATATCTCCTGCGTTAGCCCAAATTTGGGCTGTTTGGAGGTAAACCACATAAGACAGCTGGGTTTCTAAGGATTTAGGCTCAACAGAAATTATTATTAATTAACCATTTAAAATACGACATCCACCAGTGAAATCCATTCCACACAGACAAAACTTGTGCATTGGCAGGACCTGGTCACAAAAGGGGTGTATTGATGTGTGTCCAGTTTAATTATTTATTAGATGTCATTACTGTTAGCCAGAAGAAATTTAGTGTACAGATGTTGTTGGTTCACTCCTGGGATTCTCCGCGTTCCGTTGACTGTTGTTGGGAGGAAAACAAGTGCTTACTAATTTAAATGTTTACCTGCTGTGTTATAATTTGATACACCGTGCGAAATGAGCCTGTTAAATTATCAACAGACCATATAATGGAATGTCAATACTGTGACTGTAGGTTAATTGTTGATTAATACTTGCTATGAATGTTTAGCAGATCATTTTATTTTTAGACCCAATTTCATGGAGAGCAAGGTAGTTATGTTTTTTAATAAATAAATTTGTTTGATTAATTACATAAGTAAAATTATGTAGCACAGACTATCTATAAGGCTTGCCAATGCCTATGCAGAAGTATCATGTGCAGATTCTTAGAAGACAAGTATTTATAATTATGTCTCAAGAGCTTGTTAGATGTTTTAATAATAACTCTTATGGAGGCCTAGATGGCTGAAGGCATCTCTCCAGTTATTTACTTTACCTACAGTTGTTTGTTGAATTTAGTTGGCCATGTGTAGCAGCCAGAGGCTGTATTTAGAGAGCTCAGTGCCTATTTAGCAGCCACAACCAGCGGGGCTCCAGGTCAACTCATGTCAAGGTCGGCCCATCCAAATTGGGATATCTTGTTTTGCAGTGCAGTGCTGATCCATTCTGATCAGCTGTACTAAGGCCATGTCATGTCGCTTGTGCCAGTGGTCTCACCGGCATAGGCCAGATGTCTGATAATTGTGCAAGTCTGTGAGGCCAGGGGGGCTTGTTGTTGTCAGGTAGATTAATACATGAATCCCAGCAACAGAAGTTAGTCCTGAGGGATCATTGTTTACTGGTGTATCATGTCACTGAGGTATGACTGATAGTGAGTCTTTCAATGTCCCAACCCCCAACCCCCAAACTAGCATAGTTTCAATGCATCACAAGTATGTATAATATACTGTAGCAGAATTGTGTCATTTAAATTTTAGACAGCTTGTATACATTTTCTGATGAATACTGCATATAGTTACTTAGTGGTTAATTATTAATTGTACTTACTGGGGTTTCAGTGTTTGTGATTGTAAATATAGAATACTTTGTATGAGGCATAGCAAGTCCACATTTAATGTACTTCATAACCAACAGCACAGCAAATACACATATTGTGATAAAATAAATTGTAGTTATTATGAAAAGCTTCTTAAAAAACTTATAATATGTTCTTCTTTAAACCAGCCATTATGGCATGTACAGACTATACTACAGCATACACCATCTACCGCTAGTATGTAGTAGTACAGTACATCATGTACTTGTTCATGTGACTTTAAAAATAAAAAAACTTTTTATGTGTCTTTGATTCCTTCTGAATAACAACTGTGCACCTCCCTAAATCTTTTAATATATTTGATTGTTGGCACCCATTTATGAGAAAATGAAGTAGACCATTATAAAATTATGTAACACACTGTTTATTTGACACAAGAAATATTCAGTATTCTAATCATTCTCTTGACAAAGAAAATTTGTTATCCAATAGTTATGCCATATCATAGACTTAGCAAACAGCAACAAAGTGATATAAAACTGCCAAATTTTACATCTGGACAGATAGTCACGCACCAAGATCCAAGCTTACTTCACAAGTTCACTGTACACAGAAAAGCTGAATTGTTTGAAATAATATGGGCAAAATATAACTTGTTTTGCATTTTATGATCATGGAGTGTCAGTCAGTGGAATTGCACATAAATATGATGAAACTTGGAAGAAAGCATCAGTAACTAAAAGGATGGCATAAACAGGACTTGTAGTTGAAAAGCTTGACATCTTGACACCAACTTTAATCCCACAGTAGTTATCTCAGTACACTGGTGACTGGAGTCGTGACTGTTGTCTTGTTGAAGATTGCATATCGCCAGGAGTTCTCTATTCCACAGCCACACAATCAGTAGAGTGCCTCACTCGTGTCTCGTGTCTCGTGTCTCGTGACTTGTGTTATGACATGGATTGTATTGTGACATGTTGTTTGTGAGTTACTGGCTTGTGTTGAGACACAGGTGATTGAGGTGAATGACCTCCTCCAGTAGTTTGTCTCTAGTGAAGTGGGCGCACCAAGGTGTTGTAAACACATCAAAAAAATGTAAGATTCTTATACATTTCTTAGAATTTGTGCATGTTCATTTTTGTGTGTTTGCATGTGTGGACATTGAAGTATATGCATGGGTGTGTGATCTACCAGGTATAATATGTATTTAGTAGAGCGCAATGGCTCAGTGGTAGAGCTTCGAATTCTCGACTACGAGAACCCGGGTTCGAATCCTGTGCTGCGGTGTTAAAACCTTGGGCAAGTTTTTTCACTCTACATTGCTCCAGTTAACTTAGCTGTATAAATGAGTACCTGGCTATAGACAGTGGTGGATATGTGTATGAGCAGCCTTTGCGCATTAATTGCAGCATATGGCTGGATGCTTCCCAGAGAAGCCGAGATGGTGTCTGAGTGAACAGGTCTGTCAGGGAAGTAAAGTGTAAAGTGCTTTGAACAGTCCAGAGGACTGGATACTGCGCTATATAAGAACTTGTCTTTATTCTTTATTTTATGTAAGCTTTCATTCTTGGTGCACAGTCTTAGCTTGAATACCAGTAACTAAGTGTCATTGGCATGGAATTAACGTTATTGGTGTTTTTATTGTGTACACATGTAATGTGAAAAAACATGGTGTGCTTTAAACATTGCTACGCTTCATTTCACATACTGATAGCCTTTAAAATTAGGCATGTGGTGATGTGTGACGGCGATAAATTGTCTGAAATTAAGTCCTGTTGTAGTAGTTGTCAGGTACAGAGGGGACAGCCCGCCATTCTGCACTGACAGGTAGACACAGTAGCCGCCTGCTGGGGTTCACTTATCACTGACATGTAACTCCCACATTAATTACTTGCAACCGCAGTCTGGGGACTGTTTTTAGCTTGTTATTTACTGTGAATCATCTGTTACTCAGGACCAAAGAGTCCTACTGGGACATGAAGAAAGAATGTTTAAAATGTGCAGGTTGTGCATAGTTTAGCGCCATTTACAAATGATCGATGTCTTTATGAAAAATCTTTTGCATGGAAATATTGTAAAACACTACATGTAGTAAATTAAATACTTGAAGGACGGTTTTCTGATCTGTTGTGTGGAAAAATACGTGGGTGGTAATAGAAAATTAGGAGCATAGCCACTGGGCAACTTCAGTGGTGCTTCTTGGTTTGGACATGGGCCTCTGGGAAACATTATAAGTCAGTAACCATGTAATGTATAAGTAACATTTATTTTACTGAATGGTAATGATCGAAAGCGAACTGGACAAAGAGGTAGCAAGGAAAAAGACTAGATACCATACAGAGAAGATCAAGTTTATATTGTAGCTTGTGGAATGACTGTTTATGGCATGCAACAATTCTTTGTTCATGATTGGAGCACTTGTTCTGAAAGAATTTTTTTTTACTACAAACTTGTGATAAAACATCGAAGATATGTCAGTAAGGACTGGAATTAAAAACCAGTAGTGTGGCCATACATGGTGTACTTAGAAAGTGCACCCACTCACCCATATTTATTTCTCACGGAAGATCCGAAACCTGATTTTTCATTGATTCTGTTGATTGCATTAATACTCGAACTTGTTATGATGTACGCTGGCAATGTAGTCAGGGCGGCCATTAAGTGCAAAGCGTGACTAATGTGAGAAAGCAGTGTGGTTGTCTGGGAAGGTGTCGTTATGTAAGGAAACTGCACACTTTGTGGTAGTGATGAATGCGGCCATGCACGAAACCTCAAGTTGGTCTCCAGGAATATGCTGATTACTGGCCCAGTTTCTTCACATGTGACATGACAGTTAAAGCCAATATAAAATTACGACTTTTGGCAACTTGAATACTCTTTGATGCCGCAGTCTCTGCATTGGCTTCCTGTCTGATATCGTGTCATCTTTAAGATCTGTACTACTACTTACTAGGCAAGTAACCTGTAAGTGTAAGCAGCTATCGTATTAAAATTCATTGCTTACTCATGTAAGAAAACCTGTCCAGCTTCGATCATCTAATTCTGATTTACGTTTTTGAAAATACCAATATTAGGACAAGGATTTTTTCAGAAGGCTGCACCTTTTGTTCGTCATTTAAAACATACCTTTATAACCTTTGTCTAGCCAGTAGTCTGGCGTATCACTCAATCTGATGACAACTGGAATTGTTTATTGACTCGGACATTGATTAACCCTTTTGTATTGATGCACCTCTGAGCTTGGTTACAGGGATTTAGGTGCAGTAGAAGTTATCATATTAGTACAATACAATACAACTATATTGCTTTCAACATTGAAAAATTACACATCTGTCGTCAACTCTAATGCTTAAAAAACAAAATCAACCCTCACACACTTAAATATAAAGTATTTTATAGAAGTACCATCCAGTTTGATTTAGAGACTGACTAACCCATGTCTTGATACAATATGTATCATGACGGGAAATTTTGTATAGCGTTCAGTAAAAAGTAATATAAAAGTTAAAATATATATGTAATTGAAACAGTTTCTAATTCAAAATCAAGATTAAAATGTTGAAGCTTTAAATAACTACCACTGTATTTTAAAATACATTGGATATTGATAAGTCAGATGCCAATGGGCCAAGGAAGCCATTGGACATAGAAAAAAAGAAACTTGTTGGCTTCGACACCTAGAATCAGACACTGTCAGACTGCCCCCAGAGTTAACACATACACCAATTATTTCTTCTTCTTCCATATACTGGACTGGGCCCTCACCGGGCGTTAAAGGTCCAGTCGAAGCTTGGGGCAGTGTATGCTCTCTTAAAACAGTTAATATAAAGAGAACATTTATATTAAAACGTTGATAAAGTTATTCTATGTACCTCTGGTGATTTAAAAAATGTATTATTATGACATGAGTATATAGTATTTAACTCATTGCTCCATATGAGTACGTGAAACCGTGTAATAATTAGCATAATAACACTTCTATGCCAAGTTTCCGGCATAAATAGTAATAGATGTAGTATTTTCTTTGGCATTTCCAGTTATTTACAGCTTGAGCAGATTTCTTTGGTACACCTGCATGTGTCTGCCTAGCAGGGCTTTATGCAGAACAAAATTATTGCCAGTCACACATGTTTTGGTGGACACATGGATGGTAACTGTTCAAGCAGTTTACAAACTTTACATGTGTCTGATGACCTAAAATGGACTACAAACACACACGTGACACCATTTACACTGACTTTTTAGGCATAACTGATAATAGCTATGGTTTTAGAATATATTTTTTTGCTCCTTCATATTTCATATATGTCCACCCATATTTCTACCCGTCCACAACAGTTTTTACCCATCCAAATGACGGGTGGACGGGTCTCTGCATAAAGCTATGCTGCCTAGTCTCTAGAATGGGGCAATAGTTGAAGTGTTTTGTGAGTGGCCATGACTGGCAGTTTATAGCCAAGCAGAGACTTCCAAGAAGCTCTTGTTTACTGCTCATAGTAAACTAAAACATACTGCTCTGAATAATTGGGAATGCCCCTGTCTAAAGGACATAAATACATCTGCTATTATTTATCTGGGCAGATGTCACTAGACTTACGAGGATCACTTTTTGCCTGTCCATGATGCAAGACTAGATATGTCTACAGGATGGGCTGGTAATGACCCTAAAATGGTTAGAGATTGGCCCCAAACATATGTCTTAAATGGGAGGTTGGTATCTGAGGGAAAAGAGAAGTTGCCCTTTTGTGTTCCTTTTTTGTTTTTCTAAAATTGATGAGTTGTGATTCCTGATTAGTTTATATTGCAAATGTTGAAGGCAAGTAATGATTTGGTGCTTATAATTATTCAGAAATATAGTATATACTTACATGAGGTTAAGTTAAATTTGACAGCACATAGGTGGGTGAGGGGCCAAAGGGGGGGTGTGCGAATTTGGCTTGCTCTGGGAGCATTCAAATGTAAATCCATATTATTACTCTATTTTATTATATCTAAGATGTAAACAAAACAAAATTTATTGCAGTTTTGAGTATAAAAATTGGAGGGTGGTTCCTAAAAATTATAGGAATATGGCCAAAGAATTGTGGGAAATTGGCGTCTAGACTAGCAGGTTTGAAACCCTTGCCAGACACTCATACACGGATATAGAACCAGTGAAGGTTTCTTTGCCACCACCACCGCCGATCTGACATCAGCTTGCACCTAACAACCCCAACCAAACAGACAGATATTGCGCCAGTGTGGTCAGGTTGTTTGTACTGCGGAGCAGACACACAAGTCACACACGCACACACTTGAAGGGTTGACAGCAGGGGAAGATGACAGTGTCTCACCATCTACCAAGCTCCACAACAGTCTCGTGTGACATTTGGATTGTGTGACGAAATGTGTTGGGTGTCAGGTATGTGTACAGACGTAGAGAATTCAAATAAGAAGTAGTCACAGTTGAATTGCTGATGCAGCAGTGGGGATCGTGTACCGGTGCATGGCGTGGGTCGTTGAAGTAAGCGTGTCCTTGCAGTGGTTATAAGGAAGTGCATAGCTTTATACAGAGACCCATCCCCCGTCATTTGGACGGGTAAAAATATGGATGGACGGGTAAAAAAAGTCTTCCAAAACCATACATATTGTCAGTTATGCCTCAAAGGTGAGTTTAATTTGTTTAATTTGTGTTTGTAGTCCATTTCAGGTCATCAGACACATTTTAAAGTTTGTAAACTGGCTTAATAGTTAACATCCATGTGTCCACCAAAACATGTGTGACTGGCAATAATTTGGTCCTGCATAAAGCCCTGAGGAAGTGCAGCCACAAAATCAGAGCCTGAGTTACCTGTGACATGGCATCTGAGGTATCAATGAATTTATTTGAATCAGTTAACGTAATATCTTAATAACGTGTCAGTGAATGTGATGCAATATTAAGGAAGAGTATGAAATCACTTAAAAGTTAAATGCATAATGCATAAATAGACACATGGACCTTGGGCTTGATATGGGAAACTATCTATGCAACATAATTTTGTTTGTGTATTGGTAGTAACCATTTTGTAAAATGAGGTCAAATCTAGGCAATTCACAAATGCATAGATCTAATTGGTTAATCTCTATGGAGTGATGCAATTATGTGTTATTAAAATGATTAGTTATTATGGGTTAATTAGGGCTACTTGTGACAAAGACAGAACTTTTTTTGTAAACTAGTAAATTGTGAGTGTTATATTAAGTATGATCTGAAACTTGTGGAAGAATGTTTTGAGTGATGCAGTAGTGGGGAGGTAAGTCTACGGGACAGGTTTGGGGTCCATGCTAGTTACATGTGCCATACGCCATAGATGAGTGCTGTGTAATCCCTGCTTGCTAATCTAGCTTTCTTACAGCAAACTAATGCTGTGAAATGTTATCGACAGTTATGGTAGCCACTGAGATAACATTGCAGATACCGCTGTTGGTAGGTTTGTGGGTTTTCAAGGTCAGGGTACTAGGTAGTAACTATTTCCCTCGGACTTATTTGATCTCATCAAATGATGAATATATATTGATATACTCACATTACTGGGTATGTTAAAGCGTGATTTTACCTTTATAATAGATTTAACTAAAACTAAGGAAGTTTTTGCAGAGAAAGCTATTTAGCGCCATTATTAGCAATGATGTAATAAAAAAGATAATTTTAACTGTTCTTGTTTTGTTTGTTATATATATTTTCTGCCATCTTAATTAGTCAAAGTGGCTCATCTACATTGTATTCAAAGTTCAGTTTCATGTGGTTTTCACAATAAAATAGTTGAACCTAGATGCCTGGTCAACTCAGTATTGTGGTCATCATGCAGCCAGTGTTTAGGTTGCACCCAAAGTATTGTTGTATTTGAGTAAACTTTAGTATTTTTAAAGTAAAGAAATGAGTCATGTTGATGGGGTCACCTCTCCATTCAGGACACTTGACCAGTGCAAAGGGTGACCCGTCAGTGACTGAGGCTCCACTGTAGACCCCTATAGGCTGTAGTTCACAATCCGTGTGAAAAATAGTAATGTTTTTTGTTAGCAAATATTTGCTTGGATAAATTCTGGTCAACCTGGTAACATAATTGACTGTGTTTGTTTTTCAAAAAAACGTTAATTGAAGTGCAATTCTGAAAGGTCTTAGAGGCCAGCGTTAAATAGGATATTTACCACTCTATAGGAAATCCATAGGATCCATGGTTCCATGTTTTATTACTTAATTTCGACCATTTATATATAATTCGGACCATCTTTGACCTCTAGCCATACTAACAAACCCAGGGTCTTTTTCTAGGGGTATGAGAGTGTAGCAAATTTACATTGGCAATATTCTTTCAGTCATGAAATGTTTAACTGCCATTGATATTTCTACAACTAACACACTTTAAAATAACACCAAATGTTTTCGATTCTTAAAAGAAGATTTTAAAGAAAAAGTTCTGCTTGAAAATCGTAAATATTTCCAACGTGTATTTCTGTTGCTAGTTTTGGTGAAGCAGTCAGTCATTTTGAGTGGGCTACACGTAGCTAGTAAATGGTAAATAAGCTGGCTGGAGACTGGGGAGGTTGATACTAATCACTTGAGTGGAACCTGAGGCAGGTAGGATGTGGAGCTAATGTGTGTCTCCTGTTGGTGCTTGGTCTGAAAGGCTCTGTCAGACACACAGTTGTAAATAGGACAATGCTGTAAGTAGTTGTTATTGATGACATTTGTGGGGGATAAAGCATTGCCACAGGCCACGACTCTGGGTCACTGCTGGACGCCTGTGTCTTGGCTTGGGTTACCTCTGACCTTGGCTGTGTGAATGATTGGTCGTATATGGTGTCAAGCCAGTCCCTGTAAGTCAGGTGGGATGTATGTGTGCACAAAAACTGCTCATGTGCGTGTACAATTTCAATGCCCGTTGAAAATCACGCTGCAAAAACTTAACAAGGTCACAATCATGTTTTTATTAGATTTGCTAAAATGCGCCCAGCAAGTTTGAAGACAGTGACTCATTTTGAATTCATGAGAGGATAGTTAATGATTTTACCCAGGTATATCAACATTAATTAACAGACTATATTTTCTTTCTGAAAAATAGTCGCCTTGTTCCAGTTTTGTCCGGTGGTAACAGGGCATTATTGTTTGGATACACGTGCTCTTATTGTAAGCAATTGCCTGAGCACTTTTATAGGTTAATTATTAGCCGAGGCTTTATTTTTATGCACTTGTGGATTGTTTTTGTAATCGTGTGTAGTTTGTTTGTTCACTTGTCCAGGTATGAGGTGACTAAATGAATTGCGTGAACTTGAACTGTGGTGCTCGTGTAATTATAATATGTGAACTGTGGTGTTCATGTAATTGTGTGTGAACTGTGGTGTTCATGTAATTGCCATTACCAGCCTATTTAATAATTACAAATGTATTATTCATATTGCGGTTAATGATTCTTGGTAGATCACTGATATGTGTAGGATATTACATGGTCAGCATATATATATAGATGTTGGCCAGGTAGAATCATAGCTTCATGCAGGGACCAGTCCGCCCAACATATGGAGGGGTAAAACCTGTTGTAGACAGGTAGATAGTACCTCGGTAACATCATTAGACAGGTAAAAAACTTCAAATATCATAGATATTAAAAATGGGTGTAAATGGATGTCTGTATGCGTTTGTACTTGATTTCAGGTCATAAAACACATCTCAACTGGTGTGTATGTACATGAGTTAACATCCATGTGTCCACCAAAACAAATCTGTCCACCAAAACCAAAATGTTATCCTGCAGAAAGCCCTGGACAAAACGGATGTCATGTTTTAATGTCTTGTTAAAACTGCTCTGGCAGTGATATTGTGACGACGAATCTGTAAAGAAGTTACCGGTCAACTAGCTCACTTGGTCACCTCACTAGTCACCACGTAGGTACACTTACATAACCTGGTTGTGATCAGTCCTATATTGAGGATAAAGTCACACTGGGCATAGTGTTACAAAAGCTACCAATTTGTCATCAGTTCCAACAACCATCACGAAATGTGTTGGGTTATCCAGTGGAAGTACATGTATGATGAATTATGCCCCACAGTGTATCCAGGGCACTTGATGTGGTAGGTCAACCTTACATGGGCTGTTTGGGGGGGGTTCACCTATTTGTCGGACAGCTCTGTTCATGTTCCTTACCAATATAGATCTACATTGTGTGCATGTGTGTGTAGAATCCATGCAGTGCATCTAGGAACGTCTGTAGCTAAAGCAGAATCTTATCAAGGTCTCTGCCAGTATGTAACTTTGTATTATGTGTCCTGATAGCATCAGAACCATTCTAGCAGACACACACACAAGCACACACACACACACACACACACACACACACACACACACACACACACACACACACACACACACACACACACACACACACACACACACACACACACACACACACACACACACACACACACACACACACACACACACACACACACACACACACACACACACACACACACACACACACACACACACACACACACACGTGTAAGCACACACAAGTGCATACACATTACACACACCAGTGCACAGTGAAGTTGCACACTACTAGTAGCAGCCTGGCCTGCCTGGGTATATTTAGCTGCATGCCTGGCCAACTGACATATCATGTTGCCCTGTATCAGGACTGCTGTGTGCTGTTTGATTTGTGAGTCCATTGTGTTAGCAGCCATAGGTGGTGAACCCTGGGCGACCTACATATGTAACTCCTACAGATCTTCCACACACCACTTGCCTCAGTGTCTTCAAAGTGGGATTCTCTAGCAACAGGGCTTTATACAGGATACAATTATTGCCAGTCACACGTTTTTGTAGACACATGGATGTTAACTGTTAAGCTAGTTTACAAACTTTCAGATATGCCCGATCATGGCCCTGATGACCTGAAATGGGCTACAAACACACATATAACACCATTTACATTCACTTTCAAGGCATAACTAACAATATCTATTATTTTAGAAGATTTTTTTGCTCCTTTATTTTTTTACCCGTCCACCACCATCCACCCATATTTCTGCCCGTCCATATTTGTTTTTACCCGTCCTAATGACGGGTGAACGGGTGTCTACATAAAGCTAAGTCTGGCACATACACATCTCAAATAATGAACACTCATTGCAGATGCCATGCTAGAAACGTTTTGAATAATGAGTTATTCTTATAACAACCTGATATGAAAGAGATAAGAACAGATGCTCTGTCCAGATTTCACAAGTTCCATTCCAAATAGAGGCTGGTGAAGTGGAGGTCCGTACGCTGGGTGTATTGGTGAATGGATCTGTGGGAAAACACTGGGCCAAAATATTGATTTCATAACCTCACATGTCTGCAGTGATTTCCACTGCTTGGGTGACAGTGGGGGACAGTTGGGCTTTGTGGTGACATTGTTTGAGGGAATATCTGGGAGCATTGGTATAAGATGCGGAGCATTCATTGCCTCACAAATTATCTACGATGAACTCTCGCAATTTGCAAGAAGGAAACCTGGAAGGACAGCTCGAGAGTATAATGTGACGTCTGTGAATGTTGTACATGTCGATTGTGTAGCATCTGGTATCCAGGCTTAGAGGGAATGCATTAAAAAACAATTCTTTTCAAACAGCTGGATAAACACCATGCAACCAACTTAATTAAGGATGGCTGATTTGTATTTTTATGCAGAGATTTTGTTTAAATAATACTGACATATGCCTAGACCTCGGATTCAGGACAACCGGTTACAATGTAAATTATCCTTGTGTTAACAAATTAAACACAAAAATAGTTATGCATTCAACAGTTAACTATTTGTTGAAGACTTGTTTTTGTTACTCTTTTGTACCCATCCACTGATGTAACTCCCCGTCCAAAACTGATTTTACCCACCCAAATGACGTGTGGACAGGTCTCTGCATTTAGCCATTGTCCTCAAATCACAATCTTACTTGTCTTCATTCTCTTTTCTCCTTCACACTTTCAGGGCATTCACTTTCTTCGCCTGTTCACCTCACATGTCAAGATGTCTGTATTAAAAAGTCTATTGTTAATATACTAATTTTGTTTCCTTTCATTGCAGATTGGTGCGAAGATGAACGATGATCACCGGCCACTACTGTCCGACACGACTATCGCAGCGCCGTCGAGCCCGTGGTGGTGGTCGGGGTTGTTTGTGACGGCGACCGTGGGCGGTGTGCTGTGTGTGCTGGCACTGGTGCTTCTCTACCTGGGCATGTCCTTCCCGAAACTTGTGTCAGCGGCAAAGAAGGCGGTGCTGAGCATCGCCTCGGACGAATCCAGCGGGGAGGACCAACCACTCAAGAAAGTGCGCTGCACGTCGATGTCGATGGACAACAAAAAGAACGCGAGCGGCGGCAGCGGTGACGCGATGACGCCACGCCTGCAGCGCAGCCGCAGTCTCGACTGTCGCCCGATGCAGAGCTACGGCAGCAAGTGTGACGGCGACTCGGCGGTGCACTGCACCGCCAAGGCGGTGGCCGAGGTCGTGGCGATGGACGTCAACATGCGAAAGCACACTACAGTGTTTCCGTTTGAGAACTTACCCAACGACTGCCAGATCAGGATCTTCCAGTTCCTGAGCCCGGCCGACCGGGGGCGATTGTCGTGCGTGTGTGCCAAATGGGCGGCTCTCATGCGCACGTCGTGTATCTGGGACAAAATCGACCTGACGACGTTTCCGAGTTGTCCAGCGGGCGACGAAACGGACGAGCAGAGTTACGTGGATTACAGGACGCGGGCGCAAAAGTACCTGCGTTATCTGCAGGAGATCAGGCCAACACTGCACTGGCTCAGCTTCGCGTTTGATATCGGAAACCACGAGGACGGCTGGCTTGAGTGTCTGTCGTGCTTCCTCAAGAGTGCGCGCTGTCGAGACCTCAAGTTCGCGCGTCTCGACTGGACGGAGACGCCGATACGGACGATGGTGGAGAGTGTGACGTGGTCAACGAACGACTACCAGGAACTGATGCAAAGGCACCGCCACCGCCAGCGCTTGTTCGTTAATTTCTTTACGATGTTCGGTGCGATGGCCCCGAATCTCCGACAGCTCATAGTGCCATTTGATTGGTCGTCGAAGTCGCTCGTGACGCTTTCGCGCCTCCGCAACCTGCGAACTCTCGTGCTGGAGAAGTATTTCGTTGTGCAGCAGCTTGACCAGGCAATGCTGGACGAACTCTTCCAGGCGGTGCCTAATGTGCGGTGCCTCATTCTCGAGGTTTGGACGGCGAGCGGCCGGGGACTGCAGCTGTACTCGCTGCGGTCGGAGAACTTGCGCGAACTCGACATTTCGCAGTGCAAGGGGTTCTACATCCGCGACATGCGACTGCCCAACATCGAGGTGCTGAAGATGAGTCGGCGGCCGTGTTATGGCCCACTCATGTGTACCGATGGTACACGCGTGCCCTGCATCTACGAGGTGTTGTGCGAGGGAACCGATCGCTTGCGTCAGCTGAACGAGCACGTGTTGCGGCCGGACTGGCGGGACAACATCTACGACGAACTGACCACCGTCCTCAGGGCTGTGTGCTCCTGTCCAGTACACAAGTCGTCACTGGCGACGTGACTGGCGCCAACTCTGCGTCAGTCTAGTGACAGTGTTCTATGAGTTTGTATGCAGGATGTGTATACTGAGTTGACAGGGGAATGGCGTAGGGGCATTGTGATTGTGATTGTGAAGAATTGTGTTGAAGTCAAGGCATTTGTGATCGTAGCACAGATTTGTGAATGGCCGAAAAAGTCACCAAGCAGAGTGATTGCTACGGCAGTGCTTTTGTGAATGCGCCTGGCATTACCATGATGTGATTGTTATTTTGCAACAAGCGGGGTAGCTGACGTTACGAGTTAAATGGTATGATCACTGTGCTTGTTCACATACACTGAAGGTACGTAAAGATGATGCAGCATGAAAGTCCGAATACTAAGAGAGCTGGTTACATTGGTTGGCAGGAAAAGCCTTGTGATTCAGAGTTGTTTTCTCATTTGTTGTCATAGGTTTAATTTCGGTGTTTGGCCATTGCGTTGTTGGACAGTTACCAGAGCTGGTCTGTGATGTTCCTGTGACTCAACGGGGTGGGCAGCATCTCGCCCTCACACATCAACGTGAACACTGCGACCTCTGTATAAACACCAGGGTCCTTATTAAATTTTGGTTGTTGTGCCATACGGGACGGTGGTGACTGACTCAGTTAAATGCAGTCAGGTGTTTTTGTTTTGTTGCAACTGGGAAGCGAGCCATGATTCTAGACGGTGCCAGTAGAACTGATGTGAATGTGTTGAACTGCCTATCAACTGCTACCATTTGTTACATTTTCAACTGCTTACGGATAACCAGACAAGCCATTGCAGCTTGTGTGTGAATGCTATGCTGGATAGAGTTACTGGACGTTGGTTGGACAGGAAGTGGTGTTGTTTGACCAATGACAATGTGACGAGGTAGAGACTAGAGACTAGAGACAGTCACAGAGACAGCTTGGTGCTTAGATTACAATGAGAAATAAACGGTGGCAGCTAATGGCCCCACATTTAAAGGCACCCACAGACAGCAAGAGACCAACGTTTCTCTCCTCCCGTGTACATAGTGTGTCTATATAGTGTACATAGTCGGTCCACAGCAGCCTGTTAGATCAGCATATCAAGGATGACGACAAATTTGTACGCGGTCCTGTGTATGTAATTTCCACAGCAAGTGGAATGACCGCTGTAGCAGCTTTCGTAGCTGCTGCTGTTCAGCTGCTTCAGTAGCAGCTGCTGTAGCTTGTATTCTAATGGTTTGTGCGGGTGTGCGATGATCAAGCCAATGCTGCCATTGTTATCAAAATGCTATTTCAGTCCAGTTAACGTAGATGGTAGCCATGTTAGGAACCGAACTGCGTCGAGACATATTGGTCTCCGAGCTGATGAGCTCAAATGACGGAGTATGGAAATGATTGTGCCATACATATTGGAAGGTGGATTTAACATAGTGTTGTCATAAATTGTATGAGTTAATGGATGGTTTATGAGTTATGTTTATTAAGTTTTATCAGTCTTGATGGTGAAGTCGTAGTCACCACAAGTCGGTTGTGTTGGCGGACGGTTACATTGTGTGTAAACCATTGCGTTATGATCTCAAGAGTTGCGATGCGATGCATGGCGGATTAGCTGCGGCAATTTTCTTAAAAGCACCATATTTGTTGACAATGATTTCCGCTTTAATTTTCTACAGTCTGTCTGTCTCTCAGACACGCTGTAGTCAGACGTCTGTGTTTGTTACGTGCCACGGAGTGTTTAATGTACATAGATGTTTTACTAAGGTTTAAGCGCACAAAAAGGTTGCAACAGCAGCTGCAGAGCGTGTTATCACAGGTTTAAAGTTGGCCAGATGGATGCAATTGACAGGTGTGAAACTGCTTGTTTTGAAGCAGGAACTGAAGGGACTAGTTCTGCTAGAGCGCTAGTTTGAAAAATTCAATGGAGCATCATACGTAATATGTGCTCAGGTTTGACAAATGTCAGTCACGTGTCACTGAGCAGAGCTAATCTTCTCGTCAAATGCAGTTCATATTAGTTGACAGGATTTGGTTTTGCCATCATGGTTTTTAGTGCCAGCTGTTTTACGTAAATTTTATTTTGCTTTTAATTTGACTCGCCCAGTTTGTAGCTGATTCGTGCATGCCGAGCTTAAATTGTACTAAACATTTGCCATACATTGTGACGTTCTAAAAAGCGACAAATTTAATTTTACTGTTGGTTTTGTTTCGCTGTGGCGAGCCATTATTTTAGATCAAATCTGCTGCACCATTGAAAAATGTTCACCAGTTCGGTGTGTTAACTACTTGTGATATTTTTGTTTGAAACACTGCCATTTGTAGAAAATATGTTCCACTTGAGTGTGGATGTTATCTTGTTGACACAATGTTTTCAAAATGCCTTTCGGTTAAACGTTTCTAGCGACGGGCTCAGAACAGCACACATCAGGGACGACGCAGCAGTGCATGCTGGGAAATGTTTGAGGGACAGGGATGAATTGTTGATGACATAAGGTGCATTGTTGGCGTTGGCGATAATCATGGCATTGTCACGGCTGGGAATACCAGCCATGGCAGCCGAGAGTATTTGAGTGTATATATTAGATATAAATATATATATATGGAACAACTATTATTATACTACAAAAAGACACATATATATCAAAGTTACCAGTTGACTACAATAGTGTATCCGTTCGTGCGTGCGTGTGTGCATGTGATTGTGCACATGTATGCCCCTGTGCACGCATGTCTGTCTGTTAGTGAAGATGCAGTCTATTTTAAGAGAGTATTTTTAAGATGTACAGTAAACGCAGCAGTTACAGCCGAAGCGAGACGTTGGTAGTGTTGGGTTGGAAGGATTTGAACGTAATGTTCAGATGTTGGAACTAAGCTTATAAATTTGTTCCAGCTGTGATGTACTAGGGTTGCTGCACGTGATGTCACGTGGGTGCATACTAATTATTAAAGATATTGTTTCCGATGACAAAGCGTCTTCTGTTGTCTTAGGCCATGGTAATGGCAGAATGTGTAATGTACTCGTAACAACATCAAACCATTCATAATGCACACCTCTTCACTGTCATTTTAAACTACCTTAGCACAATATCCAGTCCTCAGGACTGAATTGCTCAGTGCTTTAAAACTTACTCCCCAGTAGATCTATTTAGTCAAACACCATCTCGACTTCTCTGGGAAGCATTCAGCGATGTTGTGATTAATGCCAGGTACCTATTCATTCATATCTGCCCAAGTTTTAACACCATATCACATTCTTGACCCCCAAGTTCTCTTTGTTCAGAGTCCAAAGCTTTAGCACTGCTCCACATGTTTTTTCTTATTTTGAATTATCTTCTAGCGGAGTTTCCCCTGGAAAAATATAGAAATGCCTTCCATTTAGAATTTGTTTGCAAAAGCTTTGAATTATACTGTCTCTATTGCTCCATGCATGACCGAGATCACTATACTGGCCACATTAAAATAACCTTTCTTAAAGTAGTAGTCTAAATCTTGAACAGAGGTAGGATTTTTTATTGGTATCACTACGGTAGACATTTGTATCAGCTGTAGGGGATATTGTTGAGATGTTCCATCTTGAATTGGGATGTCATAGTTCTCTACCCCATTCCTGTGGCCCTACCCCCAAAACTTGCTCGGTTTCTCTTGCAATGTAAATACATTTATTACACATCTTTTACAAGTGGAAATAATGATGTGTGAATTTGGAACTCCGTGGGATTTTAATGCAGTGTTGATACCTGTGGATATCTACAAACATACGCACCAAAAATATTATGACCCACCATTTTGAAACCTACATTTTGCATTTCTCAACACTTAAATCTAACAACCATTATAATCATATACACACAAAACTTCTGAGGAAATAATAGAAACATCACATTGTAACACCAGGGATGGTCTCTTATGTTTGCTAAATACAACAAACAAATTTGGCATGTAATGTTAGCCCATTTCCACCAATTTACAATGTTTCACTCACTAGGTGGAGCCACTATAGCAACCATGACAAGAAACAAGTCCAAGTTACACAGTATAGTATGTTTATTGATATTTCTTACGGTCCTCATAACATCAAAATAATGCAGTTCAACATGTGTTTAAAAATGCAGCAGCATCTCTTTTATTTCAACGGCTGAACTCTCATCAAGAAACAGAGTGGACTAGAAGTTTGTTACAGCTTTCATGTTTTGAATGAATTGTTCCAGTTTATCCTTAAAATATCGCAGCCTGACGAGGAAAACAAATTTATTACAAATGCATCACTGACAAAATCACACAAGTCCAAATTTCATGACTCAGAACAACTACGCTCAATATGTCATGGGGGGTCCATAATCTCTTTTGTTACCAAAAGAAACAGCATAATAACAAAACACTGATATCCACTGTTTTCATTAGAATTATTATTGCAAGTACAATGTTTAAATAATCCATACATATTTTTGAAACACAATAGAATAGGGTATTTCTATATAACCGTAGTTGTAGTATAACTGTTTTTACGCAGAGGTTGTTGACTACCACAAGTTTAAATTAAAACTGTCATATTACAAACATCTTGTCACTTGATAAAATATAAGCATACATGATTGAGTTTTATCAAAGTTCTCTCAATGTCATCCTAGGACAAATCTTGTTCTTTTCACAAAGAGACGACCCTTGACTTCTAGACTTTCATGAATTCTTGAAGCTGCTGCATTATCTCTACATCGACGGAATCAATGAGTTTCTTGAAGGTCTCCTCCCCATGTTGCTGCTGACACGTCTGAAGTTGCACCAGGATATATGCCTTGAGGTTCACTGTGTACACGGGGTCCTGGCAACACAGCTGCACAACACAACAGTACATCAGTCACACAATCGATGCTCCCTAAAAAACTAATCTGTTCTCTCTCCCTCTCCCTCTCCCTCTCCCCTCCCCTCCCCTCCCCTCCCCTCCCCTCCCCTCCCCTCCCCTCCCCTCCCCTCCCCTCCCCTCCCCTCCCCTCCCCTCCCCTCCCCTCCCCTCCCCTCCCCTCCCCTCCCCTCCCCTCCCCTCCCCTCCCCATCTCCCTCCCCATCTCCCTCCCCATCTCCCTCCCCATCTCCCTCCCCATCTCCCTCCCCATCTCCCTCCCCATCTCCCTCCCCCCCCCCTCCCTCCCTCCCTCTCACTCTCTACTGCTGGATTCTTTTCAAGTTTATTTTGCTGAATATCAAACATACAAAACATCCATATTGACATGCTAGTGCCTTGTGTGTCGTTTTGTTGAAGTAAATTGACTGAATTAAAAAAAATACTTATAATTTATTTGCCCTGAAATCAAGTCAAGCAATTTTCACAATTGGAACCTTCACATGGATGTCAATGTGACTATAATTATGTTTCAGTATTGATGTGGTTCATTCCTTGTCTCTCAACAACCTTCAACAACTTCAATGGCCTACCACAAGGTATATGTCAGCGTGAAAACTGGTTTTGACCGTTAAGTTGATCATTCATACAAATGTATGCTTTTTATTCAACCAACCAAATGTGGTTATTATTCAATATATTCATAAATTATATATTTGGGCATTACAAACAGGGTGTGTGACAAAGCTAAGGTTAGAATGTATTATTATAATATTTGCAAAAAAATTATTAAACGATGGACAAACAAGTTGAAGTAGCTACAGAAGAAGGAATCACTATTTTAGCGTTTTACAATGTTGAGTATGAATCCATTAATTTGTGCTAATTGTTTAGACGTACCAATCGTTTCCGTTTCTCATGCTCTGTTTCTTGTTCATCTTCCGGTAATTCCTCTGTTGTGTCGTGCACCAATGCACTGTGGGATACAATAGCAAGATGTCAGTGACCCATACACTCACACACACACCACACACACACCACACACACACTCACACACACACCCTCACACACACACTCACTCACTCACTCACTCACTCACTCACTCACTCACTCACTCACTCACTCACTCACTCACTCACTCACTCACACCCACCCACCCACACACACACACACACACACACACACACACACACACACACACACAGAAGCATCATAAAATGTAAAGACAACTATTTCATGTAGTTATATCTGCCTTTCCTCCTTGTCTTCTCCCTTCCCCATCTTTTGCTCCATTCCTATTACAATAGCAGTGCATTAGTGATTACAGCTACCGCGATAGTATTATACTAGTACAATCATATAGCTCTTATTTCACAGTGTTTGTGGGGTACAGGCCTACAGGGTCATCCATACTGAACATGACACAGAGGGTAGGGTACATGTCATGTAACAATTCTTCAAATGTTGTCTCATTGATTTGTTGATGTCAGAGCATTATTTGAATTGATAGAATATTAATTATCCATCCAGTTTTTGTGTCGACTCCAACAATATTTAAACAAAAACACTGCAATGTACTATTATTTTTATAACTTGATATGCTCATAAATTATTATTTTACATTACTCATTAATATAGCAATGTAACAATTATTATAAAAAAAATTATAATTGTTACAATTACTGCTATGACAATGATATACACAATATAACAATTGTCCACAAGTAGTATGAGATATTTTATAGATGGTCCCTAACCAAAACACTTATGGAAGTTTTAGTCTAGCTGACCAAAGAGTGGGGAAGTCCCCAAGTCTTCTGATGCAGTCAACTGTTACAATGTGTCACTTATACAAGACAGGAATGTTGTTTACAAACTCGCCTGTAACAATGTTACACAATGTCACAATTTGCCCAGACAGACATGTTTTATTATTCACTTTACTAGACAAAAATATGTGCATTAAAAAAAAGAAATTTGAGCAGTGACAAGTTGACAACAATGACATCATAAAGTTGACAACAATGACTTCATCAAGTTGACAACAATGACTTCATCAAGTTGACCGCTGGCTATTTATTTATTTATTATTATAATAAGGTCAAGGATGAAAGTCCCATCATAAAGAGGTTTTGACAAAGAGGGATTCTTGGTCCTAGCAATACTTATTTGGAGACAGAGGGTGGAACTTAAAGAATGGTGGATAATAGGGATATAGGACGAGTCACCTATAGGATACTACCCAAAATAGATGGGGGTGGTAAGTTGGCCTCAAAACCAGTGGAAGGTGGGAGGTTTTGTCATAACAGATTGAAGGTTGGCCCTAAAAAGGTGGGAGTTGGGAGGTTGACCCCAAAACAGGTGGGAGGTTGCCCTCAAAAACTGGTGGCCCAAAACATGTGGGAGATGGGAGGTTGACCCCAAAACAGGTGGGAGGTTGCCCCCAAACACTGGTGGCCCCAAAACATGTGGGAGGTTGCCCCCAAACACTAGTGGCCCCAAAACAGGTGGGAGGTTGCCCTCAAAAACTGGTGGCCCAAAACATGTGGGAGATGGGAGGTTGACCCCAAACACTGGTGGCCCTAAAACAGGTGGGAGGTTGCCCCCAAAAACTGGTGGCCTCAAAACATGTTGGAGGTTGCCCCCAAACACTAGTGGCCCCAAAACAGGTGGGAGATTGCCCCCAAAAACTGGTGGCCCCAAAACAGGTGAGATGGGAGGTTGTCTACAAAAACAGGTGGTAGTTGGGAGGTTGTCCTAAAAATGTGGTGGCCCAAAAACATATGGGAGATGGGGGTTGGTCGCCAAAACAAATGGGGTGTAAAGTCAACCCCCAAAACAAGGACGACCTCTTATGACACTACTCACTCTATGTAAGCTGACGTGTCAACGTCACTGCGACAGACGTCATGTAGCACCTCGACACAGACACTGATGACAGACGCAAACCTCTGCATCACCACACTGGAACACAGACAAACTTGTCATGTGACATCACAGTTTAGTCCACAGTGCCAGTACATTTTAACCACACATTTTATGACCCAATGATGTTTCTTGTCGGGTTCTTCAAAACTTGACAAAATATACTGTTTATGTGCAAGTGTGCAGATTTAGTTCTTTATAAAAAAAACTTCACGATTTGTTCAATAGCTTACAACATGTTAAAAAGATTCTTTGCTTATCTTAAACTCTGTAATGTAGGCAGTTGTCCTGTTAATGTAATTATTTCGTGTAATGTTATGCCTGTATTTCAATAGAATTATGTTTTATTAATTACTAATGATGACAATATTTTGAAAAAATAATTCCCGTACATACAGTTTCTAGCTTGGCAATATTACTATCATGATAACTTCCACGATTACAAAAACGTAATCAGTACAACATCAACAAAATTAAACATATGTGTATACTGAGAATGTAACGAACTGTTACTACTGTCGATGACCTCTGACCTTTGATTGCAGGTGAGTAGCGAAGCCAGACTAAGGCTGCACAGTTTCTTCCTCTCTGTCTCAATCACTCCGTCCATCTTGTCAAACCAACCATCCAGAAACGAGGCCAGCACGTCACTGCTCTGTAACAACACTACACGTGACAACTCATTCTAAGTCACTGCTCTGTAACAACACTACACGTGACAACTCATTCTAAGTCACTGCTCTGTAACAACACTACACGTGACAACTCATTCTAAGTCACTGTTCTGTAACAACACTACACGTGACAACTCATTCTAAGTCACTGCTCTGTAACAACACTACACGTGACAACTCATTCTAAGTCACTGCTCTGTAACAACATTACACGTGACAACTCATTCTAAGTCACTGCTCTGTAACAACACTACACGTGACAACTCATTCTAAGTCACTGCTCTGTAACAACACTACACGTGACAACTCATTCTAAGTCACTGCTCTGTAACAACACTACACGTGACAACTCATTCTAAGTCACTGCTCTGTAACAACACTACACGTGACAATTCATTCTAAGTCACTGCTCTGAAACAACACTACACGTGACAACTCATTCTAAGTCACTGCTCTGTAACAACACTACACGTGACAATTCATTCTAAGTCACTGCTCTGAAACAACACTACACGTGACAACTCATTCTAAGTCACTGCTCTGAAACAACACTACACGTGACAACTCATTCTAAGTCACTGCTCTGTAACAACACTACACGTGACAACTCATTCTAAGTCACTGCTCTGTAACAACACTACACGTGACAACTCATTCTAAGTCACTGCTCTGAAACAACACGTACACGTGACAACTCATTCTAAGTCACTGCTCTGTAACAACACTACACGTGACAACTCATTCTAAGTCACTGCTCTGTAACAACACTACACGTGACAATTCATTCTAAGTCACTGCTCTGAAACAACACTACACGTGACAACTCATTCTAAGTCACTGCTCTGTAACAACACTACACGTGACAATTCATTCTAAGTCACTGCTCTGAAACAACACTACACGTGACAACTCATTCTAAGTCACTGCTCTGAAACAACACGTACACATGACAACTCATTCTAAGTGACTGCTCTGAAACAACACTACACGTGACAACTCATTCTAAGTCAACATTTTACAAACCAGCAGAACCATTGTCTCTGTTTTTACATTGGAATAAAGTTAATTACATAGCATCTATTATTTCAAATATCCAATTACTTGCTAAATAAATTTCTGATTACAGCGCTTTTAGACTACTGTCCCATGTACAATTTGTCTAATGACTGATTAAACAACCAATAATATATATATATATATATATACATGTATATATATATATCTGATTCCACAATGTTTGTACATTTAATGCAATATGACAAAGTGCTACGTGACATTTCTGAACAAGCCATAGGCAAGCACTGCAGCTTTACACAATGACATCTTTTAAAAAATATTTGGTGATTCGGGAATGGTACAATTTCACCTAAACTTTACATAATCAAAATAATAATTCTTACAATATTGTGAATGACCAATTGTTTCATTGAACCAACTTATTTTTAAATAAAATTGATTAAGTAGAACAAAACGCCTGTTGCTCCGGTGAGTCAACACACCTGTGTACCAAGTTCCTTTGCGAGCTGCTCCAGAAACTGCCAGAAGAATGCTGGATTCTGAAGGATGATCCGGGCAAACAGGGATAGGTGCAGGGATGCCACCATGGGGTACAGCTGGAACAGACAGTGTTATATCAGATGCCACCATGGGGTACAGCTAGAACAGACAGTGTTATATCAGACGCCACCATGGGGTACAGCTGGAACAGACACTGTTATATCAGATGCCACCATGGGGTACAGCTGGAACAGACAGTGTTATATCAGATGCCACCATGGGGTACAGCTAGAACAGACAGTGTTATATCAGACGCCACCATGGGGTACAGCTGGAACAGACACTGTTATATCAGATGCCACCATGGGGTACAGCTAGAACAGACAGTGTTATATCAGACGCCACCATGGGGTACAGCTGGAACAGACAGTGTTATATCAGACGCCACCATGGGGTACAGCTGGAACAGACACTGTTATATCAGATGCCACCATGGGGTACAGCTGGAACAGACACTGTTATATCAGATGCCACCATGGGGTACAGCTGGAACAGACAGTGTTATATCAGATGCCACCATGGGGTACAGCTGGAACAGACACTGTTATATCAGATGCCACCATGGGGTACAGCTGGAACAGACACTGTTATATCAGATGCCACCATGGGGTACAGCTGGAACAGACAGTGTTATATCAGATGCCACCATGGGGTACAGCTGGAACAGACAGTGTTATATCAGATGCCACCATGGGGTACAGCTGGAACAGACAGTATATTGGCCAGCCAGCCAGCCAGCCAGCCAGCCAGCCAGCCAGCCAGCCAGCCAATCAATCATTATAAATTAATCAATACATTATAGAGCAATATATTAATCATTAAACACCTGCCAATCAATATATATCAACCACACTTTATCCAGTCCAACCTGCTCCATGGCACTCTTTATGTTAATCAAGATAAGTCACATATCAAACACAATAGGGTATTTTGGTAAAACAAATTCAGCAAAAAGCAATAAAACCCTCCCGTACCTGGTCTTCAACTATTGACTTGAAGATGTTTGGTAGCATTGATGTGAACACAGCGGGACCCTGCTCAGGGGCGACTCGAAACACCAACTCCACCAACTGTAACAGACACCAACTCCACCAACTGTAACAGACACCAACTCCACCAACTGTAACAGACACCAACTCCACCAACTGTAACAGACACCAACTCCACCAACTGTAACAGACACCAACTCCACCAACTGTAACAGACACCAACTCCACCAACTGTAACAGACACCAACTCCACCAACTGTAACAGACACCACCAACTCCACCAACTCTAACAGACACCAACTCCACCAACTGTAACAGACGGTCTGTCAGCATATGCTCTTATGTTTACATGTTGCAGTCTTAATAACACAATGTATGTCTCATACTAGCTTAGCTTACTAGAAAATAAAACCCTTAGATAATTGCACTGGGTTTTCACCACATATCACAAATAAAATTCAGTAGCCATCACATTTAGTACTATTACATATTAGGGATGGGACGATTAATCGCGGTTCACGGTATTCACGGTTTTAAGGCTCACGGTTCGGTGCACCGTCGTCAGTTTGCGTACCGCGGTTTTTTTCCGATTTTGATCAATGGCACATCGTCATCGCCTAATCGGTGTTTCCGTACATGGCGAACGTCATGGCCACCACTGATGGCCACCGTCGATGGTTACGTGAAACTCTGTGATTACTGTAATATCCATATTGTGTATGATTAAAGTTCAGAAACTTGCGTATGATTAAAGTTTAGAAACTTAGGCTAAGTACTAGGTTAGTTTAGGATAAAACCGGAATCCAGATTTAGCGACACCGCGATAAAATATTGACATAACACCACGGAAATCTATGCCTACGCGGCTACGGCCTTCGCGTAACAGTCGCCGGCGATGTCGACTTTAGTTTAGCAAGATTTTGATTTTTAAATATTATTCGTCACAGCAATTTAAATGATTTAATTTTATGACCTAGATTATGTATATGTAATATGAGTTATTAGAGAGGAGGTTTTGTGGCTGTAGGAGGTCGTGTTCATGATTAGATCAGAAACTAAAAGAACGTTTTGTGGCACTGGAATGAAAAACAAAATGGCGACCGCGGTGCGATTACCCAGACGCCGTGAGGTGGCAGCACTTTTTAGCCCCTCAGACTGAATTTGAAATAAATTAACTGAGAATAGTATTTATATCAAATATTATTAAAAAACAATTCAAAATGAGGATACTCTTTATCAGATATTATTATAAAAAAAACGATTCAAAAGTAAACTTATACTGAAATGTGTCACACATAAAATAAACAGAATAAATATAGTTTTTTAAATAATTTTTATGTTGTCTCATTTATTATTTTCTCCTTTTTATTTTGTGTATTTACTACTTAGTGGTTGTAAGCGCGCCCTAGTGTTGATGTTAGTCGTTGTATGCGCCCCCTAGTGTTGAATGTTGCAAACCCCTCATGAGAGACCACCCCTCTTTTAAGACTGCCCCACTCTGATCTGGGGGGCAGTCTTAAATGAGGGGTTCCACTGTACTGCACTTAAAATTGTTCATTAAAAATGTTGTGTGATAGGTGGCGTGGTTGTGAAAAGTATCGTGAATATATCGAACCGTGGGTCAAATATCGAAAATCGAACCGAAAATTAAAAACATGTATCGTCCCATCCCTATTACATATTGTGTCCATTCTACAAATGTGCAGCAATATATGGCATCTCCTGCATTTTTCACATATCGCCAGCCACCTTTGTTTTTCATAATATTCAAGGACCTAAAAAAAGTTTGTTTTGGATGGTGCAAATTAGAGTACTTGGTAAATGGACAGGCAGAAATTGGACGAACAAGAAAGCTTTCCATTATTCAATATGTGCAGTTTTACACTGGATTGTGTGCCCAGGCATGCAAACACACACACACACACACACACACACACACACCCACACCCACACCCACACCCACACACACACATAGACACACACACGTGCACACACATAGACACACACGCATGCACGCACACACACACTCATCATACGCATACACACATAAATATAACATTCACACACATCACACACACGCACGCACGCACGCACGCACGCACGCACACACGCACACACACACATTTGTGCGTGTGCACAAATGTGTCTACCTGGAAATTTTGGACTTGCAAAAATTGTATCCTGCGTAAAGCCCTGTTAAGAGGAGTCAAAGAAGAATGCTGTGTTATTACAAGAAGAATGCTGTGTTATTACAAGAAGAATGCTGTGTTATTACAAGAAGAATGCTGTGTTATTACAAGAAGAATGCTGTGTTATTACAAGAAGAATGCTGTGTTATTACTAGAAGAATGCTGTGTTATTACTAGAAGAATGCTGTGTTATTACAAGAAGAATGCTGTGTTATTACAAGAAGAATGCTGTGTTATTACAAGAAGAATGCTGTGTTATTACTAGAAGAATGCTGTGTTATTACTAGAAGAATGCTGTGTTATTACTAGAAGAATGCTGTGTTATTACAAGAAGAATGCTGTGTTATTACTAGAAGAATGCTGTGTTATTACTAGAAGAATGCTGTGTTATTACTAGAAGAATGCTGTGTTATTACAAGAAGAATGCTGTGTTATTACAAGAAGAATGCTGTGTTATTACAAGAAGAATGCTGTGTTATTACAAGAAGAATGCTGTGTTATTACAAGAAGAATGCTGTGTTATTACAAGAAGAATGCTGTGTTATTACAAGAAGAATGCTGTGTTATTACAAGAAGAATGCTGTGTTATTACAAGAAGAATGCTGTGTTATTACAAGAAGAATGCTGTGTTATTACAAGAAGAATGCTGTGTTATTACAAGAAGAATGCTGTGTTATTACAAGAAGAATGCTGTGTTATTACTAGAAGAATGCTGTGTTATTACAAGAAGAATGCTGTGTTATTACTAGAAGAATGCTGTGTTATTACTAGAAGAATGCTGTGTTATTACAAGAAGAATGCTGTGTTATTACTAGAAGAATGCTGTGTTACTCCCAGCATTTCATTGACTTACTTTGTAGACTAGAACGACTCCTTCAGTGCGCAGGTCTGTGAGCAGACAGGCCAGGGACGACATCAGCCCACTGGAGTATCTCTGTAACACAGATGGGGTGGGAACAGACAGCCTCAGGGTATATAACATTATATAACATTCTTCCCTTATTGTTCTCTGTAAGTTATTATATTTTATTTATCTTCATTTGATTTGTATGTGTTATAAAGAGGTACAATATAAAATGGATGTATTGAGGGTGGGGTAGTGATAATATAGGGTGGGGTAGAGGAAGACGAATGCTGGGATGGGAGGACTGTGAATCGTGATGACATTTGGCAGAATTGGGTTTTGGTGGAGCACAGTTGAAATGGGGGGATGTGGGAAGAGGGTTTGGTGGGACCGGGAGACAAATGACAAGCGTGGGAGTAGAGAGGGTGGTGATGACACCAGTTAAGGGTGGTGGAGGGATAAGACGGGAAAGTATCGAGGCTGGCTTTTTCCCAATACAGGTGAAGAAGAAGGCATTGGGGCAGAGACCCATGCATTGACAAAGACGTTGGGAGACAGGAAGAAGGGGTAGGGTACTTACCTGCAGGAACTCCTGTGGCCCCAGCAGTAGGTATGTTTCTATGATCTTCAGACATGTCCGCATCGTATCAGATCCCAGTTCTGTAAACAAAACACTGCCAATAAATTACACATGAACATATTTGATCAACTTGCTTTCATATACTGTTCAATAACTTATGCTAATTAATTGATATATTTTGACATTCACAGTAACCAAATTATTAGAATCTGCAAGACCACATTTCTTGGAGTGTGGATTGGCTAAAAATCCTATATAATATCTTAGGAATTATTAATGCATCCGTTGTTGAAATAATGCCATCGAAGTGTCCCATTGCTGGTGATTGACTTTGCAACATCTGTCTACCCAGCTAGTTCATAAATTTTGTAAGAACATGCTCATGCATCAACTCGTGCATTCCTGTTCTTTTTGATGTACGTACAACTGACGCCACCAGATTTGTGGCTTACCAGACTTCACACAGCTAAAGTCTAAAGCACTAAAGACAATGAACACAGAGAGGTATTGGTGGACATCATCATACCAATCTTTTATTCTGAACTGATCCTATTTTAAAATCTGAAAAGATCCTGACATGCCACATAACTCAGTATATAACACTGTATACATACTCACTGAATACACACTTAATTGTAGTACTCAACAAAGGCTGTACTTCACTAAACGCATGACAGAATAATCTTTGATCATTGTTTTGCTGTCAGATTACATTGATATTCAAAGAAAGGACAAGACTTTGACAAAAGATTGTTCACGCATGGCTTAGTTTGTTAGCCGCCATTTATAGTATCTGGGAATCCCCATGGTTATATCCATGTATACGTTTCCATATTCTTCAGATCAATGGCACATAACAGTTGATATTTATTGTTGTCTGAAAAAAACTTCTAAAATACCAGGTTGAGATTGCACTACTAAGTCTACACTGACCCCAAGGGATAACCAAAGACTGACTGCACCAAAGTAACTACATACAGACGGTAAGACTTAATATGTAATAGGTTAACAATTTATATACAAGGTATGAACTTTCACAACGACTGAACCAAGAATGAGAAGGAATGTTCCAAAATTCACCGACTTATTATTCCATGGGTGAATCACATATTGCTAAGAATGGACATATTGTTAAATATGTATGCATATATAATATAACATATAAAGCTGGTTGGTCAGCATTGTAACCTTATTGAATATGAAATGCATGAATAACCACACGAGGAAATGGTATTAAGCGCAACTCAAAATGGCTTCCTGTTTCTAAATATAAAACTGCTTCATTATTATTTAAGTATATTATAAACTAAGTTTATTGTGGGGAAAAAACATAGTGGAAAATACCTCCATAAAAGCCAATAAACTCCACAAGTGCACACATGCTTTTATTTATATGTGCATACATATTTAACAACAAAAAGGAACCAGCTGAAGAAATATCCATTTTTTTAAAAGGAGTATTTCATGTTCTCATTTTATAAATAAAAAACCATGTACAAAATATGTACATAACTAATAAGTACACATTTATGATTATTTGCAAAATGACATGTATATGTGTGATTAGAATGTTTGAAGAGGCAAAGACAAAGTCTTTGAGATCCACGTAAGCTCCATATTTTTCTCTGGCTGTATCACTGTTGACTATCTTGACCTATCTTCATGGCATCACAAAACTACAGTATATCCATGAAATGTAGGAATCTCTTATGAAACAAATATTTTGTTTGATATGCAGGCTCATCACATCTGACATACTAGCGCTGTGCAAAATGGGTATACTTTCAAAGATGGGAAAGAAAGTTAGAAGCGTGAAGAAATTCTTTAGTAAACGCAGAAAAAAAGATCACACAGCACAAAGCTTCGCTGATGATGCTCAGCTCTACGTCTCAGTGGGACGCAGTGGCTTGAGAACTGTTAGAAGGCATCCACCTAGAGATGACAGACAGATGCCAGCACTCTCACAGTACCATGATTACGAAGAGCTGTCTGAGTATGGGGGGAGGTCAAGGCCACCTGACCACATGGAGGACGAAGTGGTATGGAGTTGGAGTGAAGTGCCCTCATCTACTGGCAGACAACAGATGTCACACGCCGATGTAGGCATGACCAGCATATACCAGGCAATGGGGTATCTACCACCAGGATACCAAAGTAAGTAAATGACCCGATGTGCATTTTTATACACTACACATTACTTTAATTCTCCAAACAACGTATCGGTATGTAAATGCGTTTCATTTTGGTTTCTATTACTGACCTTTATGTGTGTTACACTTTATACATAATTATATGTGTGGGTATGTTAGGCTGACATTTTATAAAATATATGGCATGAACATGGTATGTGTAATTTGTGTAGTTAACATAAAGTATTCAAATATATCTTCACAAGTACATATATCCATAGCAACTTTGGAAATAAGACCGCGTTCTATCACAATTAAGGGTGCTATAATTTGCAATTATTTCAACACAAGACTTAACATTATTACTTATTCACTAATGAATTACAAATGCACACTTAAGAAAGTTATATTGAACAATGATGTCAATAAATAACATAGTTTTTATTATTTGTCTACACCTGCACGCTGTTTTGTTTTCAATACTTAGAATTACATTGAATATATTATAACATGAATATAGCATTATGTAACGTTCTTCCCTCATTGTTCTATTTATGTTATTATAAGTTATATGCCTTGATTTGATTTGCATGTATTGTAATGAGTCACAATAAATTTGATTTGAAATATATCAATCAGTTAAAACAAAGTAGCACTTAGCTGACAACCATAACGTGCCGGACATTACTATCATTTCATTTTATTATGTATATATTCGCAGGGTGTTATCCTCCGCCGGTGATATACCAAAACTGCCACTTTCACATCCACAATGGGCCCACACATAATGGACCCAACAACAACGTCTACAACGGACACAACCTTCGGCATGTGAGGAACGCAAACATTGGTGATCACAACTCCATCATTCATTACTGACAGACCAACAACCTGTCATTTCGTTGTGTCACATCCCAGGAGTTGATTGCTGGAGTTTGTGTACCTGGGACAGTGTTGCTTGTGGCCAATGATGGCTGATGAGACCAGTGTAAGAGTGGCAGTCTCTGTAGAAGTCACATTTGTGACAGAGTGTAGCTTACATTGTCACTGGGTGTGCCTTTCATCAAGGTCTCCTGACTGACTTTTCGACAATGCTGTACAATCATTGTATGCTATGGAAATGCATTAAACTTTTCGACACTGCACTACAATGTTCAACCATTGTGAGAAAACAGTGAACTTTCGGATAACACAGTACAATGTTTGGCTGCTGTGACAAATATTGAACGTTTTACAATGTGGTACTATGATTGACAGTCAAGCCAGACATAGTGCTGAACCTTTCGACGATGCAGTACAGTGACTGTCATGACAGACATAGTGCTGAACTGTTTGACTACGCAGCACAGTGACTGTCATGACAGAAAAAGTACTGAACCTTTTAATAATGCAGCATAACTGACAGATATCGCAACGCACTGAACTTTTTCAACACAGTACAATGACTGACTGTTTTGCCAGAACAAGTGGGTGTTATATGCCTTATATGTATTATAATTTTGTATTTGGCAATCACTTGACAAGTTTTCTGTAAAAATATATGATTCGACGTTCACAGTTATCGCATTATCAGATATAACATAACTTAACGTAAATCATCTTCACACTTATTTTTACTGTTTTTTTTCTTTTATACCAATCCTGAAATAATCAACATCTGTTTCTTGTAAAAAGGGAAAACAAAAATACTGTTGTTTTTACCTTTGCTCTAAGACAAGCTTTTTGTAATGCACTTTATAATGTATAATTACCACTAACCGCATGCCATTGGGTTACACTATACTGGTTTGCAATGCCTGGCAGTCAATATATTTAGCCATTTGCGTCAAAAAAACAAATACAGTGACTACACTATTGAGCTAAGGGTGGTTCTTATTACAATCCTGCTTCTACATAACCAGTAATATACCTTGTTTCTACTTTGAATGTTTTGTTATGTCATGCTACTTTGCTACAATTGTATTACACGTTTACTGAAAAGACAACTTCCTAGTTCAACACACACATCCATCGATGTATATTTAGCCATGCTCTAATTCCAATTAACCAGTTACACTATTGTGATAGTTTTTTGTTCACAAATTATTTGTTTTTTCTCTCACAAATTTTAGTTGTACAGGAAAATAAGCACTGTTGCTTAATTCCAATTGTTACATCGTGTAATGCACTTAGTTATTTAATTATTACTTTACTGTTGTTGAGCACCTACATGTACATTATATATATATATATATATATATATATATATATATATATATATATGATACGATAAGGGCATTCCATGTCAAATCATTCAAGCATTTACACGATTGTCTTCGATTTTGATTAAATTTGGTGTTGGTTTATGATCACGAGTCTATGCGTCCCACCAATTGTTAGGTCAATCTGACCTTCAGGTGCAGAGATAGAGGTCATCAAACTTTGACCCGACCTTGATACCTGACAACCTTCCAGGTGTCATAACTCCACTCTAGGTGACCTACATATGTGATGTTGGTGCCATTTTAAAGCTAATAGAATTACATTTTTAGACAATTCATCTACCAATTTTTATAAACTTTAAAAAAAATGGTTTGACCTTTGACCTAAGAAGCTTTGTAAGAACATGCTCATGCATCAGCTCGTGCATTCCTGTTCTTTTTGATGTACGTACAACTGACGCCACCAGATTTGTGGCTTACCAGACTTCACACAGCTAAAGTCTAAAGCACTAAAGACAATGAACACAGAGAGGTATTGGTGGACATCATCATACCAATCTTTTATTCTGAACTGATCCTATTTTAAAATCTGAAAAGATCCTGACATATACATGCCACATAACTCAGTATATAACACTGTATACATACTCACTGAATACAAAACTTATTTGTAGCACTCAACAAAGGCTGTACTTCACTAAACGCATGCCAGAATAATCTTTGATCATTGTTTTGCTTACATTGACAAAAGATTGACCTGATATTAACCCGCCCATTATAGTAGCTGGTAATCCCCATGGTTATATGCTGATTGCCTTCCCATAATTCTTCAGTTAATGATAAATAACATGATTGGCAAACAACATGTTTGTTGTTGTTGTCTGAAAAAACCTTCTAAAATACCAAGTTGAGACTGCACTAGCAAGTCTACTCTGATTCCAAGGGATACCCAAAGACTGACTGCACCACACACAGAAGGTAAGACTTACATTTGTAATACGTTAGTAATTTATACACAAGGTATGAACTTTCACAGTGACTGGACCAAGTATGAGAAGGAATGTTCCAAAATTCCCTGACTTATTATTCCAAGGTGGCTCCTCGATAGCGACCAGCCCGGTCTTAGAGGAGTCTCCTGACCCTACTTTTATTATTAATTATACGCATTATTACCATGTTTGCTATGATTTTCATGTTTGTATTATTCAGATTATATATGTATGACATGGATAACGTGTATGTGTGTATTGTTTTGATATAATGGTCAAATAAAAACAAATTCTTCTTCTTCTTCCATGGGTGATTCACATATGGCTAAGAATGGTCACATTGTGAAATATGTATGCATATATAATATAACATACAAAGCTGGTTGGTCAGCATTGTAACCTTACTGAATAGTTTTAATTACATGAATAACCACATGAGGAAATGGTATTAAGCACAACTCAAAATGGCTTCCTGTTTCTAAATATAAAACTGCTTTATTGTTATAAGTATATTATAAACTAAGTTTATTGTGGAAAAAACATAGTGGAAAATACCTCCATAAAAGCCAACAAACTCCACATGTGCATACATGCTTTTATTTATATGTGCATACATATTTAACAACAAAAAGGAACCAGCTGAAGAAATATCCTTGTCTTTAGAAGCAGTATTTCATGCTTTCATTTTATAAATAAAAAACCATGTACAAAATATGTACATAACTAATAAGTACACATTTGTGATTATCTGCAAAATGACAGGCATACAGTTGTGTGATTAGTATGTTTGAAGGAGGCAAGTACAAAGTCACTGACATCTACGTAAGATTCATACTTTGCTCTAGCTGTATCACCTACCTTCATGGCATCACAAAACTATTATCCATAAAATGTAGGAATCTCATTATGAAAGACATATTTTGTTTGATATGCAGGCTCATCACATCTGACATACAAGCGCTGTGCAAAATGGATATAATTTCAAAGATCGGAAAGAAATTTAGAAGCCTGAAGAACTACTTAGGTGGTAAACGCAGAAAAAAAGATCACACAGCACAAAGCCACGCTGATGATGCTCAGCTCTACGTCTCAGTGGGACGCAGTGGCTTCAGTACTGTTAGAGCACTCTCACCGTTACTGTACCAAGATGATTACGAAGAGCTGCCTGTATATGGGGACAACATGAAGGATGAAGTGGTATGGGATTGGACTGAAGTGCCCTCATCTACTGGCACACAACAGATGTCACACGCTGACGTAGGCATGGCCAGCATGTACCAGGCAATGGGGTATGACGGGTATCTGCCACAAGGATACCAAAGTAAGTAATCGACCCGATGTGCATTTTTATACACTACACATTACTTTAATTCTCTAAACAACGTATCGGTATGTAAATGCGTTTCATTTTGGTTTCTATAACTGTCTATTACTGACCTTGATGTGTGTTACACTATATGTGTGAATATGTGTGGCTGACATTTTATAAAATATATGGCATGTACATGGTATGTGTAATTTTTTTAATCAACATAAAGTAGTCAAATATATCTTCACAAGTACATATATCCATAGCAACCTTGGAAATAAGACCGCGTTCTATCAGAATTAAGGGTGCTATAATTTGCAATTATTTCAACACAAGACTTAACATTATTACTTATTCACTAATGAATTACAAATGCACACTTAAGAAAGTTATACTGAACAATGATGTCAAAAAATAACATAGTTTTTATTATTTGTCTACACCTGCACGCTGTTTTGTTTTCAATACTATGAATTACATTGAATATATTATAACATGAATATAGCATTATGTAACCTTCTTCCCTCATTGTTCTATTTATGTTATTATAAGTTATATGCCTTGATTTGATTTGCATGTATTGTAATGAGTCACAATAAATTTGATTTGAAATATATCAATCAGTTAAAACAAAGTAGCACTTAGCTGACAACCATAACGTGCCGGACATTACTATCATTTCATTTTATTATTTATATATTCGCAGGGTGTTATCCTCCGCCGGTGATATACCAAAACTGCCACTTTCACATCCACAATGGGCCCACACATAATGGACACAACAACAACGTCTACAACGGACACAACCTTCGGCATGTGAGGAACGCAAACATTGGTGATCACAACTCCATCGTTCGTCACTGACAGACCAACAACCTGTCATTACGTTGTGTCACATCCCAGGAGTTGATTGCTAGTGTTTGTGCATCTGGGACAGTCACAGTCACTAGTGGCCAATGATGGCTGATGAGACCAGTGTAAGAGTGGCAGTCTCTGTAGAAGTCACATTTGTGACAGAGTGTAGCTTACATTGTCACTGGGTGTGCCTTTCATCAAGGTCTCCTGACTGACTTTTCGACAATGCTGTACAATCATTGTGTGCTGTGGAAATGCATTAAACTTTTCGACACTGCACTACAATGTTCAACCATTGTGAGAAAACAGTGAACTTTCGGATAACACCATTTTATCCATGTTTTACAAATCTTGTATACAGAGTGTTTTGACATTTTCTTTTATATGTTGGTTTGGGAACGTTAGCCAGAAAGACAAGAATAAATTGCAGCGCGTTGTAAATATTAGTAGCAAAATAACCGGCCTCAAACAAACCTCTGTCACTGCTTTGTACGAAAAGCAGGTTCTCCGTAAAGCCAATAAAATAATTAACGACAGCACACACATCCTATATAACGAGTACGTCCTTCTGCCCTCGTCCAGAAGGTTCAGAACAATAACATCCAAAACAAACAGAAAGCGAGATTCATTCATCCCAATGTCAGTACGACTCCTAAATTCAAAACGATAATCACCTCTGGCGTTATGTGTGTATGTTGTATTTTATTTTTTTATTTGTAAAAGGAAGACCACAATTACAATTTAACTTTAATTTTAAAATTATATTATAGAATTTATCTTGTATTTTATTATGATTGATGTTCACTTACTGTTTTAATAATGAATTTATTAGCATTTTTTTTATTTCTCTACTCTGTATTTTATATTTTTATGACGACGAACGCTGCAAAATGAATTTCCCGGTTCAGGACAATAAAGTGTTATTGTATTGTATTGTAACACAGTACAATGTTTGGCTGCTGTGACAAATATTGAACGTTTTACAATGTGGTACTATGATTGACAGTCAAGCCAGACATAGTGCTGAACCTTTCGACGATGCAGTACACTGACTGTCATGCCAGATAGTGCTGAACTGTTTGACTACGCAGCACAGTGACTGTCATGACAGAAAAAGTACTGAACCTTTCGATGATGCAGCACAGTGACTGAGTGACTGTCATGCCAGACATAGTGCTGAACATTTTGACAATGCAGTACAGTGACTGAGTGACTGTCATGACAGATTAATAGTGCTGAACCTTTCGATGATGCAGCACAGTGACTGAGTGACTGTCATGACAGACATAGTGCTGAACCTTTCGACAATACAGTACAGTGATTGCATGACTGTCATTACAGACATAGTGCTGAACCTTTCGACAATGCAGTAGTGATTGAGTGACTGTCATGACAGACATAGTGCTGAACCTTTCGACAATGCAGTAGAGTGACTGAGTGACTCTCATGACAGACATATTGCTGAACCTTTCGACAATGCAGTACAGTGATTGAGTGACTGTCATGACAGACATAGTGCTGAACCTTTCGACAATGCAGTACAGTAACCGAGTGACTGTCATGACAGACATAGTGCTGAACATTTCGACAATGCAGTACAGTGGCTGAGTGACTGTCATGACAGACATAGTGCTGAACCGTTTGACTATGCAGCACAGTGACTGAGTGACTGTCATGACAGACATAGTGCTGAACCTTTCGACAATGCAGTAGTGATTGAGTGACTGTCGTGACAGACATAGTACTGAACCTTTCGACAATACAGTACAGTGATTGAGTGACTGTCATGACAGACATAGTGCTGAACCTTTCGACAATGCAGTAGTGATTGAGTGACTGTCGTGACAGACATAGTACTGAACCTTTCGACAATGCAGCACAGTGACTGAGTGACTGTCATGACAGACATAGTGCTGAAACTTTCGACAATGCAGTAGTGATTGAGTGACTGTCATGACAGACATATTGCTGAACCTTTTGACGATGTAGCACAGTGATTGAGTGACTGTCATGACAGACATAGTGCTGAACATTTTGACGATGTAGCACAGTGATTGAGTGACTGTCATGACAGACATATTGCTGAACCTTTTGACGATGTAGCACAGTGATTGAGTGACTGTCATGACAGACATAGTGCTGAACCTTTTGACGATGTAGCACAGTGATTGAGTGACTGTCATGACAGACATAGTGCTGAACATTTTGACGATGCAGCACAGTGACTGAGTGACTGTCATGACAGACATAGTGCTGAACCTTTCGACAATGCAGTAGTGATTGAGTGACTGTCATGACAGACATAGTGCTGAACCTTTCGACAATACAGTACAGTGATTGCATGACTGTCATTACAGACATAGTGCTGAACCTTTCGACAATGCAGTAGTGATTGAGTGACTGTCATGACAGACATAGTGCTGAACCTTTTGACGATGTAGCACAGTGATTGAGTGACTGTCATGACAGACATATTGCTGAACCTTTTGACGATGTAGCACAGTGATTGAGTGACTGTCATGACAGACATAGTGCTGAACCTTTTGACGATGTAGCACAGTGATTGAGTGACTGTCATGACTGACATAGTGCTGAACCTTTCGACAATACAGTACAGTGATTGAGTAACTGTCATGACAGACAGTGCTGAACATTTCGACAATGCAGTACAGTGACTGAGTGACTGTCATGACAGACATAGTACTGAACCTTTCGACAATGCAGTACAGTGATTGAGTGACTGTCATGTCATGACAGACATAGTGCTGAACATTTCGACAATGCAGTACAGTGACTGAGTGACTGTCATGACAGACATAGTGCTGAACATTTCGATGATGCAGCACAGTGACTGAGTGACTGTCATGACAGACATATTGCTGAACCTTTCGACAATGCAGTACAGTGATTGAGTGACTGTCATGACAGACATAGTGCTGAACCTTTCGACAATGCAGTACAGTGACCGAGTGACTGTCATGACAGACATAGTGCTGAACATTTCGACAATGCAGTACAGTGGCTGAGTGACTGTCATGCCAGACATAGTGCTGAACCTTTCGACGATGTAGCACAGTGACTGAGTGACTGTCATGACAGACATAGTGCTGAACCTTTTGACTATGCAGCACAGTGACTGAGTGACTGTCATGACAGACATAGTGCTGAACCTTTCGACAATGCAGTAGTGATTGAGTGACTGTCGTGACAGACATAGTACTGAACCTTTCGACAATACAGTACAGTGATTGAGTGACTGTCATGACAGACATAGTGCTGAACCTTTCGACAATGCAGTAGTGATTGAGTGACTGTCATGACAGACATAGTACTGAACCTTTCGACAATGCAGTACAGTGACTGAGTGACTGTCATGACAGACATATTGCTGAACCTTTCGACAATGCAGTACAGTGATTGAGTGACTGTCATGACAGACATAGTGCTGAACCTTTCGACAATGCAGTACAGTGACCGAGTGACTGTCATGACAGACATAGTGCTGAACATTTCGACAATGCAGTAGTGGCTGAGTGACTGTCATGCCAGACATAGTGCTGAATCTTTCGACGATGTAGCACAGTGACTGAGTGACTGTCATGACAGACATAGTGCTGAACCTTTTGACTATGCAGCACAGTGACTGAGTGACTGTCATGACAGACATAGTGCTGAACCTTTCGACAATGCAGTACAGTGATTGAGTGACTGTCGTGACAGACATAGTGCTGAACCTTTCGACAATACAGTACAGTGATTGAGTGACTGTCATGACAGACATAGTGCTGAACCTTTCGACAATGCAGTACAGTGATTGAGTGACTGTCATGACAGACATAGTGCTGAACCTTTCGTCAATGCAGTAGTGATTGAGTGACTGTCGTGACAGACATAGTACTGAACCTTTCGACAATGCAGTACAGTGATTGAGTGACTGTCATGACAGACATAGTGCTGAATCTTTCGACAATGCAGTACAGTGATTGAGTGACTGTCGTGACAGACATAGTGCTGAACCTTTCGACAATACAGTACAGTGATTGAGTGACTGTCATGACAGACAGTGCTGAACATTTCGACAATGCAGTACAGTGACTGAGTGACTGTCATGACAGACATAGTACTGAACCTTTCGACAATACAGTACAGTGATTGAGTGACTGTCATGACAGACATAGTGCTGAACATTTCGACAATGCAGTACAGTGACTGAGTGACTGTCATGACAGACATAGTGCTGAACATTTCGATGATGCAGCACAGTGACTGAGTGACTGACATGACATAGTGCTGAACATTTCGATGATGCAGTACAGTGACTGAGTGACTGTCATGACAGACATAGTGCTGAACCTTTCGACGATGTAGCACAGTGATTGAGTGACTGTCATGACAGACATAGTGCTGAACCTTTCGATATTGCAGAACAGTGATTGAGTGACTGTCATGACAGACATAGTGCTGAACATTTCGACAATGCAGTACAGTGATTGAGTGACTGTCATGACAGACATAGTGCTGAACATTTCGATGATGCAGCACAGTGACTGAGTCACTGTCATGACATAGTGCTGAACATTTCGATGATGCAGCACAGTGACTGAGTGACTGTCATGACAGACATAGTGCTGAACATTTCGACAATGCAGTACAGTGGCTGAGTGACTGTCATGCCAGACATAGTGCTGAACCTTTCGACGATGTAGCACAGTGACTGAGTGACTGTCATGACAGACATAGTGCTGAACCTTTTGACTATGCAGCACAGTGACTGAGTGACTGTCATGACAGACATAGTGCTGAACCTTTCGACAATGCAGTAGTGATTGAGTGACTGTCGTGACAGACATAGTACTGAACCTTTCGACAATACAGTACAGTGATTGAGTGACTGTCATGACAGACATAGTGCTGAACCTTTCGACAATGCAGTAGTGATTGAGTGACTGTCGTGACAGACATAGTACTGAACCTTTCAACAATGCAGTACAGTGACTGAGTGACTGTCATGACAGACATATTGCTGAACCTTTCGTCAATGCAGTACAGTGATTGAGTGACTGTCATGACAGACATAGTGCTGAACCTTTTCGACAATGCAGTACAGTGACCGAGTGACTGTCATGACAGACATAGTGCTGAACTCAGTAGTGGCTGAGTGACTGTCATGCCAGACATAGTGCTGAATCTTTCGACGATGTAGCACAGTGACTGAGTGACTGTCATGACAGACATAGTGCTGAACCTTTTGACTATGCAGCACAGTGACTGAGTGACTGTCATGACAGACATAGTGCTGAACCTTTCGACAATGCAGTAGTGATTGAGTGACTGTCGTGACAGACATAGTACTGAACCTTTCGACAATACAGTACAGTGATTGAGTGACTGTCATGACAGACATAGTGCTGAACCTTTCGACAATGCAGTACAGTGATTGAGTGACTGTCATGACAGACATAGTGCTGAACCTTTCGACAATGCAGTAGTGATTGAGTGACTGTCGTGACAGACATAGTACTGAACCTTTCGACAATGCAGTACAGTGATTGAGTGACTGTCATGACAGACATAGTGCTGAATCTTTCGACAATGCAGTACAGTGATTGAGTGACTGTCGTGACAGACATAGTGCTGAACCTTTCGACAATACAGTACAGTGATTGAGTGACTGTCATGACAGACAGTGCTGAACATTTCGACAATGCAGTACAGTGACTGAGTGACTGTCATGACAGACATAGTACTGAACCTTTCGACAATGCAGTACAGTGATTGAGTGACTGTCATGACAGACATAGTGCTGAACATTTCGACAATGCAGTACAGTGACTGAGTGACTGTCATGACAGACATAGTGCTGAACATTTCGATGATGCAGCACAGTGACTGAGTGACTGACATGACATAGTGCTGAACATTTCGATGATGCAGTACAGTGACTGAGTGACTGTCATGACAGACATAGTGCTGAACCTTTCGACGATGTAGCACAGTGATTGAGTGACTGTCATGACAGACATAGTGCTGAACCTTTCGATATTGCAGAACAGTGATTGAGTGACTGTCATGACAGACATAGTGCTGAACATTTCGACAATGCAGTACAGTGATTGAGTGACTGTCATGACAGACATAGTGCTGAACATTTCGATGATGCAGCACAGTGACTGAGTGACTGTCATGACATAGTGCTGAACATTTCGATGATGCAGCACAGTGACTGAGTGACTGTCATGACAGACATAGTGCTGAACCTTTTGACAATGTAGCACAGAGACTGCCATTGGGTTAGACTAGATTGGTTTGCAATGCCTGGCTGTCAATATATTTAGCCATTTGCTTCAATTAAACAAATACAATGACTACACTATGGAGCTAAGGGTGGTTCTTGTGGACCTTGTTTCTGCTTTGAATGTATTATTATTATGTCGTTATTTTGCTACAATTGTATTACACGTTTACTTAAAAGACATCTTAGTAGTTACACAAGCCCATGATGTATTTTTTATTTTTTGGTACACTTGTAATGCACTAATTTCAATTAACTAGTTACACTATTGTGATGGTTTTTTGTATTGTTTTTTGTTCACGAATTATTAGCTTTTTTCACGAATTTTAGTAGTACAGTGTACTTGAATACCGAAAATAAGCACTGTTGCTTAATTGTTACATTGTGTAATGTACTTAGTTATTTAATCATTACTTTACCTTTGTTGAGCACCTACATGTACATTAAATATACATGTCACGATAAAGTTATTATTATTATAACCCCTAGGGGACTTCCAGATAATTTCCTGCATTACGGTTGTTAACTGGTCCCTAACAATTTCCCGCAGTGGTTTCATTACTCTAAAATATATAAGGAGGTAAGAGTCTCGCAGGGTGTTAACTTGTCCTTAACTCTGCAATGTAGTCTGGGTATAGGTATGCAACTGTACCCATTTATAAGCTGCTGCATGTGAGTGCAGCAGTGTTACTATACTGGAACTTGAATGTGACATACTGTCTGAATGATGCTAAACTTGGCTGCAATAAACACATGCAGTCAGCTGATGGCCCGGTCCAGTTTACTTATTTTACGCAGATGAATTGATTCCATAAAGCACACCTTTTGACATCATCTATTGGAAATCTTTGCAAATTAACTGAATCTGACGCTTTGTTCGAACAGCCACCAGCAACATAGATTCTCTGCATTACAAATGGTGGCCCCAGCACACTGTTTACAATATGGACGTCATCATTAACCGGGTCAAATGTCCCACCTCTACGTCGGTAACCTGATGATGGTGACGTCAGCAACAGCAGTTTAATCTTAGTGTGTTTCTTGGTTAGTGTCTATGTGTAATGTCACACACTGCTAGGTACCAAAGGTTGTCTCTGGTCATTTAATTTCCTGGTCAAGGATAGAAACATACGGAGGATTCCAGGGGTACCAAAGACCAATATGGATGTATGATGTATATGTTATGTATCGATGGCTTGAGAAACTTGTCTCGGGCGAGTTATCTTGTAATATCAACGGTGTTTCAAAAATATAGGTTTGGTGGGGCGGTCACATGTCTAGGTGACCTGGTGGCGGAATGACCTCTCTGGGGATTAGCTCAAACTGGTTAGTTAAAATAATTATATTATGGTATCACATGTTTGGTGGATGGATCAGTGTATAATGTATAATGTTATTGTTTCATACCCATAATGTGGGCCTCTTTTGTAGTATGTTTATGTAGACGAGGGCAATGCCTGAAGACTTCCATTGGCCCACATTTGTTGTAACTATTGCATGCACTTTATAGTTCAAATGTCACAAATAAATCCTGGCCATTTTCATTCCACCTGGTGTTGTGTTGATGCCTTGCGTAAACATCTTTATTGTGTGCAGTAAAAATGGGACATTAATTTGATACAGCTTTTACTTAATTGTATGCCTCCAGTTACTCTGCTCTACATTCTATACAGTATTGTCTGCGATTTAATCTTTCATATCTGTAACTTGAAGAAATATGACGCATTAAAGTCTACTTATGTGCGTCATTCATTCATTGATTCAGTCAATCACACACCTGCTATGTGCCACATTCTCTGCCTTCAGATCAAGACCAAGATAACACACTTAGTGGTTAGTCATCTTGCTTATGCACATTTCTCACATACGCCCACCTCCTGATTCCACAGATATTACCAAGAAGACTACCAAGAACTGAAGTATCTCACATAACCAGATATTCTCTCCAATTGTGTAGAGATTCACAGCCTCATTTACTTCAACTACCCTGGGTACCATGTCTTTAATAACTTGCCCCCTTTACAGAACCTGGACACACAGGTTTGTAATTAAATGGCTCAGTTAGTGGCATTTCTTCTGTGTGTGGCCAATGTATTATTTTCTTCATCCTTATGATCAGGGGTCATCAACTGAATTATGATAAGGGATTATCAACTGCATTATGATCAGGAATTATCAACTGCATTATGATCAGGGATCATCAACTGCATTATGATCAGGAATTATCAACTGCATTATGATCAGGAATTATCAACTGCATTATGATCAGGGATTGTCAACTGCATTATGATCAGGGATCATTAATTGCGTTATGATCAGGGATCATCAATTGTGTTATGATCAGGGATCACCAATTGCATTATGATGAGGGATCATCAACTGCATTATGATCAGCGGTAATCAACTGCATTATGGTCGGCAGTCATCAACTGCACTATGATCAGGGATCATCAGTTGCATTATAACTCCTAATCAAGGATCATATTAGTTGTATGATGGCCACAGATCCAGTTGAGATATGTACGCAGTAATACACAACTCATGCTCACAAGTGTCACATCCATATTCAACGCACAACTGACAACATACAAATGAAATAAGCTTTTTTTGCTCCTCAAATTGTTACCCATCTATTACCGGTCCACTGTCAGGTTTACCAGTCTAAATTCCAAAACAAACTTTACCCGTCCGAATGACTGCTGGACGGGTTCCAAATCACTGCAAATCTCCAAACAAAATATCAACAAGAGACAGACTTCTTAATGACCACAACAGAAATACCACAACGGGGCAAATGTCAAGATTTTACATAAGGAAATGTTTATCTGGCCTGTGTCCAACTGGCAGGTATCCAGGGTTCTTAAGAATGTATTATCACCAACTCTTTCACCACACAATACAAATGTGTACACAATGAGAGCTAACTGCTGCTGCAGAAAAAGTCCCGCAGATTTCAATGAAGCTGTTGAGATAACATTCTGCTAACACTGCACGACTGAATGTGAAAGTTGGTTGGAGGCATTTGATGTCTGGACCACAGGCTCCGTACACCTGTAGAGACTGGCTCTGTACCACTGCAAGACACACAGACTAGCGACTCCACAGAGCACAGAACTGTCGGAAGAAAGAAACAGGTATTTTTTCTTGATGACATTTCAATTACATATTACAAGTGCGATATTTCTCAGGAACCATAGAAACACAATTGGTTGTAAATTTAACAGTTTAATGTCACAGCTCCAAGCAGTTAGCGCTCCCCAGACGCAGGGCTTTATGCACGACCAAATTATTGCCAGTCACACACGTTTTGGTGGACACATGGATGTTAACTGTTAAGCCAGTTTACAAACTTTAAAATGTGTCTGATGCCCTGAAATGAGCTATAAACACACATGTGACACCATCTACACTCACCTCTAAGGCATAACTGACAATATCTATGGTTTTGGAATAATTATTTTGCTCCTTAATTTTTTTACCCGTCCACCACCCATCGTCCACCCATATTTCTACCCGTCCACATTGGTGCTGGCCAAGGAAAAGAACTTTGATCAACAGTAGATAGATTATCTAGATTATCTAGATTATGTAGAGCGCAATGGCTCAGGGGTAGAGCTTCGGACTCTCGACTAAGAGAACCCCGGTTCGAATCTTGTGCTGCGGTGTTAAAACGTTGGGCAAGTTTTTTCACGCTACATTGCTCCAGTTCACTCAGCCGTATAAATGAGGACCTGGCTATAAACAGTGGTGGATATGTGTATGAGCAGCCTTCGCACATAAATTGTAGCATGTGGCTAGATGCTTCCAGCGTAGTTGAGATGGTATTTGATTGAACAGGTCTGCCGGGGAAGTAAAGTGTAAAAGCACTTTGAGCAGTCCTAAGGGCTGGATACTGCGCTATATAAAAACTTACCGTTTTATCTAATTTTACACATAAATTACTATGAGTGGGCAAATCATCAGATGGAAAAAGTTATCTTGGTAGTTTGTGATTCATTCTGGGCGATTCCAATGAATGCTATGTTAACAAGTTTGTGATTTATCTATAAGATCTCTAGAGACTATCTAACTGTTCATGAGATAAATCTGCAAATGAGTTAGAGACTGTCTCAGACTTTTGGGGTAGGAATCCGTATTTTTGACCTAAAATTCTGTAAGAATCCGTATCACTAATCAGATCTTCCAGTTAACTGGACCAAGTTATTAAGGCCTTTTCAAAATGGTTTTTACACAGGGTTTTTTGAATGAAAATTCCAAATGATGGGTGGATAAAGTTATGCCCAGACGTATCATGACCACAAAGGCCAAGGCGATGTCTTGTGATTTGCGAATATGTCCCCAAAACTAAGGCTACATCATTAATTTTTATTCTATGTAATGCAGATATATTTGTTTTATGCATAAATTTATAAAATATGGCTAATGGTTTGCTTTATTTCGACTTTGTAATGCATATGCTAGACATCGCCTTTGACAAAGCCGGGCTTTGAGGCCCCGATGTGTCTGGGCTGCGCTAAGTGCTTTGTGAAATCGGCTTATTTATGTTGACTCAACGCTGATGGCATTAAATTGATCTAAAACACAATTAAAAAATAATATCTGACTTCTTTTTAGTGGGAGTGATGCAGAATGACATTCCAAAAACATACACATGGAAAAAACGTCAAAAAAACCTGTGGTAAAAACGTTTTAAAAAGGCCTTAATAACTTGGGCCAGTTAACTGGAAGATCTGATTAGTGATACGGATTGATACAGATTCTTACAGAATTTTAGGTCAAAAATATGGATTGCCATCCCAAAAAATGTGGCAGGTCTGAGACAGTCTCTAACTCATTTGCAGTCCTATCCCATGAACAGTTAGATAGTCTCTATAAATCTTATAGATCAATCCCAAACTTGTTAACATAGCATCCACTGGAATCGCCCAGAATCAATCACAAACTACCAAGGTAACTTTTTCCATCTGATGATTTGCCCACTGTGTAAACAGTGTCCTAAGTCCAGCACTCGCCAGAATCCATTGACTTTTTCGGGATGCTGGCAGTCACAGTGTCTGTACAATTCACTGAGTGAAAACTGCACAATGCCTTCTGAAGTCTATTATTTCAGTAATTTACAAGGGAAGTAGACTGAGGGCAGGATCGGTTTACCTCATTAGTGTGGCATTTAAGGGCAAGATTTCACAACAGGGTTAGACGGCCTGGAGGGATTTAGGGTGTCAATGGTTACCCTTGCTTATCTGATTAAAATTGTATGTAACAATTCAAAGGTTTTGTATCAGGCTTATTGGTGGTGTTGTTTGGATCTAATCATTATTAAAAACTTTGGCAGCACACTTGGTTTCAAACACACACAAACACACAAACACACAGACACACAAACACACAAAGTCACACATGCACAAACACACATGACTCACCATCTGATCAACATCAGTCAGAACTCAAACTACAGCCATTCAACGCAACGTGCAATTAAATATTTGACACCCGACACATACCAACTACACTACGTCACTGACACCAAATGCTCCAATGTACCTTCAATATTTCAACTACAAGCTCAACTGAAAGAACCCGTCGGACGACTGAAATGAAACCTAAACCTATTGTGATGTGCGTGAGACCATGTAATGTATTCATGTTGGTATGCGGGGTGTAGCTAGCACAAATGCTTCCACATTAAAAGGGGGCGTGTGCCAGCATTTGACTGAGCAGTTATTTATTAAAAAAAAACTATTATTTGGAGCCCCTCATATTATGCCAACATATAAGTCTTACTCTTCATGAAATGCACAAAACCAGTCGCTAAATACATAATATCTTCTGTCATTTGCAGGCTCAGCGCATTTGATGACAGAGTGAAATGGGTAGATTTGGTTGGATTCCGAAACTGTTTAAGAACGCACTGAACAGACATGACGGTGACTACTTACACCCAGCGTCAACACCAAGTCCACAGACACACTACAGATCTACACCACATTTATCAAGTGGATGCAACAACGCTGCAACTACCAATGCCAACAGATCACAATCGAAGCGAAGAAATGGACAAACCGTTGGCCAAGTCCCAGGGACTATAGAACATGCCTCTTCCATAGATAACATGACTAGAGAAAGCCCCACAGCCATACCTCATTTACGAAATGAGTGCGACAACTTGACAAATCCGACAGCCAAGAGTTCAAAGCGAACGAATATCCAAGACACCATTCATGTTGCCACGGCTGATGACCACACAACATCCAGAAACAAGACACGTTTATCCAGAAGAAAACATCACGCATCATCGCCTCAAATACGAGACGAACGTTGCGTCTCACCATCTACAAGTGGCAGTGACACAGAGTCAAAGCAACCAAAAGTCCAGCAACTGGCTCGAGCTCGAGTTAACAGGTCGTCAAGAAAGAAGCAGCGTGCACGAGGTGGTCACTATGGATCCACGCCTCATTTACCAAACAAGAGCATCAGTCGGGACACAAAGGGAACAGATGCCCAAGACACCCGGCACACGGCACGGGATCGGGAGCGTAGACCAGCAACCAACAGAAGTACTTCCTGTCCCTCCAAAGCTGGACATCACGTGACCCCAAACGACACCAGCCACTACAGAAGGAGCATGCCAAGCACAGGAAGCCATGCTCTGGTGTACACCTGCAGTGACTGGTCACTGGCATATCCAGCGAAGCCGCAAGGAGCACAGCTGGACAAAGACAGAAGAAATCCTCCTACATATGGAGGTGTCCAGCCATGGAAGAGCACCAATTGTCTGCTGGAGAAAGTAACTAAAGCTCCCAATGTCTACCCTTCACAGGCACCTGGCATTACAAACACCACGTCCCCACAGCAGAAGCAATCCCGACAGCCAAGAGAAGACAGAAGAACCCCTAGCAACCGTCACCCCCCGCTGTCGAAAAGCTCAGCAGACCTGCGAAGATGTGGTCTAGTAGAATGCCCCATGTCTGGCTGCTTGTCCAGTGCCCAGCCAAGGTCACAGGCCATGATGACCGAACGACAGTGGGACTGGACTACAAAGGAGACTTCAGTCAACCAGCAGCAGATGTCACCTGGCAACTACACTGTGCCAATGAGCATGAGCCTGGGTAACATCTGCCAACACTGTAAGTTGTTGTCCCCTGTAAAATTCCCTCCAACACACTTAAACCAACACACTTAAACCAAATAAACCTACACATTTAAACCATTTTTTTAAATAATATGTTGCTGTTGCTATTCTTCTGTGTTCAGTGTATACCCAGAGGCTGAATGCTTTAATTCCCTTTTACCATTTTACTCTCTCCACCAACTGTCTCTATTCCCCTCACTATTTCCCTCTTATTCCCCACTCCTCGTACAATCCCTCCAAATCTCTCCTTACAATCCTTCTATCTCAATCTTATTCATCCTGGCCGAGATCTTTTTACTTTCCATGATACTGTTCTCAACTGTTGCCTAATACCAGAATGAATATGCTAAAGCTACATGCCAAAATGGTCAAACTGCATTTAATGAGTCCGATGACGTATTTGTATAGTGAAAATGGTGTTGTAAATATCCAAGTTGTAAACAAAACTATGTTGTAATTATTACATTATTGAACACTCTTCTGGATAGTCCTAAGTTAGATCAAAACCATTTTTTTTTCATATCCAACCATTCTAACGTGTATTTTTTACCTGGTACCTGGTACAGCTTCCCACTAAATAAGATATACACTTTGGATATGAAAAACTGAAAGTTGTTGATCTTTTGTGTTATCGTTATTTCAATCTGTGTCTATGTTTTTAGGTTGTCAACCGCCACAAGGGATGTCAATGTCACCACCACAGACTGTCATCCACAACCATTACTACCTGATCAACAACTCGACCAGCAACCTGCCTGGCAGCACCACAAATCACCATGGCCACACCGCCTACATCAGAACCAACACCATCCATCTCCATGGCAACTACAACGAAGGGCACCACCTGCGCGACGTCAACAACGTCAACATAGGCACAGGTAACACCATCGTGACGGCGACGGAAGAGCCATCTGATCAAGACTCTGTGGTGACAATGGCCTCGCTCTGGCAGTCTCTCTTCTGAACTTGGCAGGACGTGTGATATAATCCAAGTGACACACCACGAAATAAACACATCAAAATGCACTGAACTGTTCCACAGCAAACATAAATATAACTAGCTGTGGCAGCTAGAACACTGAACTGTTCCACAGCAAACATAAACATAACCAGCTGTGGCAGCTAGAGCACTGAACTGTTCCACAGCAAACATAAATATAACTAGCTGTGGCAGCTAGAACACTGAACTGTTCCACAGCAAACATAAACATAACTAGCTGTGGCAGCTAGAGCACTGAACTGTTCCACAGCAAACATAAATATAACTAGCTGTGGCAGCTAGAACACTGAACTGTTCCACAGCAAACATAAACATAACCAGCTGTGGCAGCTAGAGCACTGAACTGTTCCACAGCAAACATAAATATAACTAGCTGTGGCAGCTAGAGCACTGAACTGTTCCACAGCAAACATAAACATAACTAGCTGTGGCAGCTAGAGCACTGAACTGTTCCACAGCAAACAAACAAATAGCTGTGGCAGCTTGAGCATTGAACTGTTCCACAGCAAACATAAACATGACTAGCTGTGGCAGCTAGAGCACTTAACTGTTCCACAGCAAACAGCTGTGGCAGCTAGAGCACTGAACTGTTCCAGAGCAAAGTATAGATAAAACTAGGTGTGGTACATACACTCAGCACTGAAGCAACTGTTCCACAGCAAATGTAACAAACAGCTGCGGCAGGCGCAACACTGAACTGCAGAAATCATTTGCACTTTTCGACAAATGCAATGCAATGCATGGCATGTTTTCGACAACAATGCACACGTGTATACGGAAATCTGTGCCACACAAGTTACTGAAATTTTCGACAACAATGTGCAGGTATACACTGTGTGATAGTATTGCTGAGTGCTGGGTTCAACATTTCGACAACAACACACCTATATGCTGAATATGACATATGTGGCAAAAATAGGACTGTGAAGTTTGAACTGGTACTCAGCGTGCTTTTAGCAAATGTGTTAACTGAACTGGGAGTGTAACAATGGTGCTGTTATTACGATGGTTCAAATATACATGTAAACGGTATTTCGAAACTGTGATGACAAATAGTAAGTCGACCAGTATTTTGCAAATAACGATATCTGTGTATTTTTGATAAATTCCCAGCACCTGTGCCCTTTGATGCCAAAACATCAGTGCTGATTGATAGTGCCGATTATAACCAATGTGATGTACTAATTGTGATACGTGCATGCTGTTTATTAAGGGCAAATGTTTGCTGGTTTTTATTTTATTTATTTATACAAGAAGGTAAGAGGGTAGTGCAGTTGTGTTTATGTCTTATAACACTGACACGTTATTTTACATCAGTGCATTCCTGTCACAGTGACTGGGACATATCGTTTTGTGTATGATTCATTCATTTATATTTTAGTTCTATGTCTGTGTGTGTCTTTGTTGTTCTATGTGTCTGTGTGAATATGCGTTGTTATGTGTATATGTGTGTGTGTCAATGTCATTCTGTATGTCTGTGAAGGTCAGTATCGTTCTGCATATCTGTATGTGTTAATGTCATTTTGTATGTCTGTGTGTGTCACTGTCATTTTGTATGTCTGTGTGTGTCACTATCATCCTGTATGTCTGTGTGTGTCAATGTCATGTTGTATGTCTGTGTGTGTGTGTCACTGTCATTTTATATATCTGTGTGGGTCTTTAGTGTTATGTATGGCTGAGTTGTCTCTGCCATTCTGTATGTCTGTATAGGTTTCTGTTCTGTATGTCTACGCGGGTATTTCTGTACATTTATCTAAGGATACTGCCATCAGTTTCACATGGAACTGAAATTATTTAGGTAGGCCATGAGGCCCATCAATTGGGGTGGTTCGTAGATTTAAAATGTCATCCAGGCTGGTCCTGGATGGAAGGGAGGATTTTCGGTACAAACCGAACATCGGCAACAATTGACAGAGTGGCATTACTTGGTAATATTAGAGCTATCCGTAGGCATGGTACAATGTATCTCACCAAGACAGGGCATTAACAAGAAAACACCATAGTTGTGTTTCCATACCATGCACCATATTTATAATATATGCTTTACAGCAAAACCTATTTTGCTTATAACATACTGCAAGAGTATACCTGGGTATTTGTGTTTAAAGGTCCCAAAGACCTTAAACATTTATTAAAGAGGAGTTCCAAGTATAAAACATGTATTCCATCCACACTATTTGTAGGTAGTGTTTATACATTAGTACTATTAATATGACCTAGATTCACTTGTCATTATTTTTGTACTACAAAAATAAAGTGTATTGTTACAAAATTACGTTTTATTTCTTGATGCCTATTCCCATGAGAATGGATGCGCATTAAGTGCTAAGGTCTGGATGTTAGTGCAGTGTTCGTAATTTATAAAAGAGCTAGGTATATGCCTTAAATTGCATGCGCATTTTATAAGTTGTATTATTAATTTACGACCTCATCACTATATGGCTCTGGAGAGTTTGACAAATTCCTAAGTAGCACAACATGAATGTGCGCTATAATATATATATATATATATATAAATATATATATATGAGATGAGCATGTTTTTTTTACCTGTGTCGATAGATCAAGATGTATGTGTGCATATACACATGTATTTATTCTCTAGAATGATATATTTAGAAAAGGAAAATAGATGGGGTTGATATTTTAGTGAACATCATGACGGGAAAGGTGATTGACTAGAGCTGATAAGTTAGTGTTAGTGTTGAAATGAGTACATTATTCGAAAGACAAAGAACTAGAGTGCTTGATTCATATCTGTTTTATAAACATCTTGAACTATCAACACAGGTACATAAAACATGCTCAACAGATGTTTTACAGTGTCAATGAGCTCATATAGGTTACACCACAATTACGTATTCTAAAACCTATACCGCTAGTCCGCTACTGCCTGTCAATGCTTTTCTGTGTACTCTAATCAGTCTAATGTGATTGAGAATGTTGATATCTAATGTGAAAATCTCACATATGCGCACTTGCTGTATTCAATCACCCAGGCATACAACTCGGGCCTGAGGTCAGATATAGAAGTCAGTATTATAAATAAACACTTAACAAAGAAGACATAGTAGGAGTGGCAGGCCAAACTGCGGCAGGCCAAACTGGGGCAGGCCAATCTGTCCGTGAACAAACATGACTGGTACCTTGTGGGGGCAGTGGCTCCTTCACCACTGGGGGCCATGTCTCTAAAAACTAGTTCTAAAATATGTCGTTCTAAATGTACATTGACTGCTGCTGGTGACCCAATTATGACTGTTTCAAGAATTCAAGCTATATAAAGAGGTAAGACTTACTTTGGACGAATGCAGGAACATGGAGTATAAGTAACTACAGATAAGGTTTTTTGTTTACCCATGGTGAATTTGGTTATATTGCCTCCAGTTAGTGTACGTGTGGTGTGTGGTGTGTGGTGTGTGGTGTGTGGTGTGTGGTGTATGGTGTCTGTAAGAGTTGTGTTTAAATTTAGCCAGCTACATTACTGTAGTAGGCTTTAGTTAGTGATAATATGGTAACTTAGACTTGAATAAGTTTGTAAACAAGATTTAGCACACCTGATTATCCTGCAGAATATAGACATATAGGAGATAATGTAACAAACATACTACTGATATATTTAAAATCTCTGAGTAAACACTGATTTGGTAGCATTGTTGCTAATATTCAGCAAGTTTGGTCTCAGATCTTTGTAGTCACTGGTGCAGCTAACTACATTGACTTTAGGGACAACATACATCAGAACCAGATGATTGAAGCAGACTAGGTTTTCTTATAGGACAACACAATAGCAATGATAGTAAAACTTCTTCAATCCCATTTTCCTGGAGAGTCTGAAGTGGCTACAGAGAAAGGTCGTCTGACATTAAAAGTATTTAGCTTTTTAGGAACAAGCTTACAACATGTAATAATTATGTTAACAAATATAGATTACATTTTATTTGCAGACTCATTTGTCAACAGGGCACACTACAGAACAAAATGGGTTGGCTTAGAAAAATAAGGAATGCTTGGAAGAGACGACGGAAATCAAAGAAAACTGAAGTCTCTGAGACTCAAGAAAGCAATCCGCCAGCGCAAAGAAATGGATGCAAGAAAACCCATGCAAGGGCAGAATTAACGGAGACAAGCAGAAAACAACAGCCACTATACACAGACGGAACTCGACGCTCGAGAAGCGTGGACTGTCTGCTTGAAGAAGGCAGACATGCTCCAGTAGATCCGCACAGCTTGCAGGGTGCCGCGAGTGCAATGTATCCACACCGGCAGCAGCACAGGGAAGAAAGTGTTCCCCTTTATCCTCCTAACACCAAGGGGCAGCAGCATCAACAGCCAAGACTAACACAACCTCGTTGGCAAAGGACAGATTGTCTGCCAGAGCAAGGAAGCCACAGTCAGGTAGCACCACCACAACAGCCACAGTCTAAACATCCACCACTAAGAAGAATGTGTCACTCTCGTACAGGTTACGAACCTCAATTCTGGAGTACAGAGTGTCTGCAAGAGGAAGGAAGCAACACTAGACCAGTAGAACCCTACAAACACACCACAAACTCCAGGCAACAACAGCAGCAATATCAACAGCCCAGTAAAGAAAGAACTGGTCAAAATGATAGAGCACCTGGGCTTCAGTCATGGAGAAGCACAGATTGTGTGTTAGATGGGGGAGACAATACCTTGGTAGCACAAACACAACATCATTACAGCAACACCAGGCAACTCCAGCAGTACAACCAAGCCACGCCAAGTAAAGAAAGAACTGATCAAAATTACAGAGCACCTGGGCTTCAGTCGTGGAGAAACACAGATTGTGTGTTAGATGGGGGAAGCAGTACTGTGGTACCACAAACACAAGACCACTACAGTAACACCAGGCAAAAACAGCAGCAATACCAAAAGCCAGGTAAAGAAAGAACTGATCAAAATTATAGCACACCTGGGCTTCAGTCATGGAGAAGCACAGATTGTATGTTAGATGGGGGAAGCAGTACTGTGGTACCACAAACACAAGACCACTACAGTAACACCAGGCAACACCAGCAGCAATACCAAAAGCCAGGTAAAGAAAGAACTGATCAAAATTATAGCACACCTGGGCTTCAGTCATGGAGAAGCACAGATTGTATGTTAGATGGGGGAAGCAGTACTGTGGTACCACAAACACAAGACCACTACAGTAACACCAGGCAACACCAGCAGCAATACCAAAAGCCAGGTAAAGAAAGAACTGATCAAAATTATAGCACACCTGGGCTTCAGTCATGGAGAAGCACAGATTGTATGTTAGATGGGGGAAGCAGTACTGTGGTACCACAAACACAAGACCACTACAGTAACACCAGGCAAAAACAGCAGCAATATCAACAGTCAAGGCAAGAAAGAACTTGGCAGTCCCCGAAGGAACAAGACGTGACCTACAGAGGAAGCACAGATGGGTTGTCTCCTGAAGGAGGCCATGTCCCTGTAGAATCTCCTACGCCAGACCACGACAACTATTCCAAATGGGGACCAGGAGCTACGAGAACGAGGCCAACACAGCCACCGCACCAACAGCCAAGACTAACAAAAGTTCCATACCAATCTCCTACAGGTAACAAAGTTAGAGGTTCTGAACTTCAATCATGGAGAAGTACAGATTGTGTGCTAGATGGAGGAAGCAATTCTTTGGTAGCAACATCACCTGACCACTACAGAAACACCAGGATCCTGCAGCAGAATTACCAGCAGCCAAGGCAGGAAAGAACTCCTGGTCAGAAACATAGAGGTCCCAAGTCTCATTGTAATAGAAGCACAGATTGTCTGCTGGAAGCTGGATGCAATAGTTTGGTAGCACCATCCCTAGATCACCGCAGCAACACCAGGGTACGACAGCAGCAACACCAACAGCCAAGACAAGAAACAAGTCCTGGGCAATACTCTGGTAGTTGTGACCCTCAATCCCGGGGAAGTACAACCTGTCTGTTAGAAGGAATGAAAGTGTCAATGCAAGATCCCTGCAGCAACACCATGAGCCCCAGATGGCAGCCACAATACCAACAGCGAAGGCAAGAACAATACCGACGGGCAGGGCAAGAACAATACCGACAGGCAGGGCAAGAACAATACCGACAGGCAGGGCAAGAACAATACCGACAGGCAGGGCAAGAACAATACCGACAGGCAGGGCAAGAACAATACCGACAGGCAGGTCAACAACAATACCGACAGGCAGTGCAAGAACAATTCCGACAGGCAGGGCAAGAACAATTCCGACAGGCAGGGCAAGAACAATTCCGACAGCAAGAGCAAGAACAATACCGACAGGCAGGGCAAGAACAATACCAACAGGCAGGGCAAGAACAATACCGACAGGCAGGGCAAGAACAATACCAACAGGCAGGGCAACAACAGTACCGAAAGCCAAGAAAGGAACAAAGTCATCTACAGTTAGAAGAAAGTCCCTACAGACGCGAAGGAAGCAACTGTTCAGTAGAATCACCACCAGACCACTACAAGCACTCGTCATGGGAACAAGGTATTTTGAACAATAGGCCACAACAGTGGCACAAGCAACAGCATCAAAGAACAGGAAGAACTCCTGCGCACAAACCTACAGGCCCTGAGCCTCGAACCTGGAGAAGCACAGAACGGCTGCTGGAGGAAGACAGCCATGCTGATGTAGCATCACCACCAGATCTGTACAAATACCCAAAGCATGGATCAGGTGGCACTTGCCGTTTGCCACCTA
>OZ024866.1:31425104-31697604 GCA_964017155.1 Oasisia sp. SBJ-2009 | reverse complement strand
AGCACTTTGTCAAAGGCTTTTTTATCTAAGTAGATTATATCTACTGGTGATCCCTCATCTACCCACTCTGAGATATCTTCAAAAACCATTAACATATTTCTTAAGCATGACCTTGCTTTTAGAAACCCATGATGTTTAGATGACTTTATCAAGTTATTTGTAACAAGATATTTAACCAAGTGGTCTTTAATTAGTCTTTCTAATAGTTTGCAAATCACCAATGTTCAACTCACTGGTCAATAGTTTATTTCTCGAACCTTTTTTTAAATAATGGTATGATGTTTGCTTCTTTCCATTCTAACGGAACTATTTCCTCCTCTAATAACAAATTGAACACTGTTGCAAGTGGTATGCTAATTTGTTCTACAATTTCCAATAGTAATTTGGGAGGAATCCCATCCACTCCAGGTGATTTATTATCCTTCATATCCCTTATTTTCTTAGCTACCATTTATGGGGTCACAATCTGTCTTGACTCCTGAGCCAGTTTATGTCAGGCAATGCTTCACGTTTTGTTGGTACTTTTTATGTGTATTTGATTGTATTTGCAAATACTTTTCTCAATACAAAACACGCCCTTTCGTTATTTTCAATTACAAATATACAACATTTCTGTATTTAACTACAATCACAACTGAATTCATGTCTGTTTTATAAGCATCATGATCTATTGAAACAGGTAAATAAAAACATGCTCATCAGATGTTTTACAGTGTGAATGACCTGAAATAGGCTACACCACAACTAGGTATTCTAAAGGCTAAATCGCTACTGGCAGTCAAGACTTTTTGTGTAGTCTGATATGAAATATAATTTTGATATCTAATGTAAAAATCTCACATGTGAGCGCGCACATGCTGTATTCATTCACCCAATCATACAACTTGTGCCTAAGGTCAGATAAGGTGTCAGATATATAGGCCAATTTTATAATAAATACTTGGCAATCCCACAGCACTGTGGTTATATAATCCAGAAGGAGTGGTCAGTGGGTTCTTGACCACTGGAGCTGTGTCCCTATGAACTAGTTCTAAAATATCACTCTAAATATGCAGTGATCGCTGTTGTCAGCCGATTTTGACCGTTTCAAGAATTCAAGCTATAACAAATAAGCAGGTAAGATTTACAATGGACGAATAGGAGAACATGGACTATAACCACAGATAAGGTTATTTGTTTGCCATTGGTGAATTTGGTTACATTGTTAGTGTGTGCGCGTGTGTGTGCGTGTACGTGTTTAGCCAGTTACAGTATTGTAGAATGCTTTAGTTAGTGATAATACGGTAACTTAGACTTCAATAAGTTTGTAAATGAGATTGAGCAAACCAGCTTATGCGGCAGAATATATACTGGAGATAATGTAACAAACATATAACTACTGATATAATGAAATATCTGGGTAAGCCAGTACCTGCTAGATGTACTGTACGTTGACTTGGTAGCATTGTTGCATTCAGCAAGTTTGTTCTCAGATCTTTGTGATCACTGGTGCAGAAAACTCAGTTGACCTCAGAGTAGTGTTTACATTATTAGGTCTATGAGAATTCTATTTAAATAGAAGTGTACAAACAACATACAATGAAATATCTGCTGTGTAAGGTGTAACATTTGTGTACATCAAATAGTCTTCTTAAAGACTACACAGTGAATTGTGTAAAAATTGTTGATTTAACAAGGTTGCCACCTAGACAATTTAGTCTAGATGGCAGGTGGACAAGGAAGCCCTTTGGCTTATCGAGATCTAACCTATCTATCTAAGACTATTATCTGAGATATAGGTTTATTTTATTTTTAAACATATTAACACTACTAACTGGCTAAACTATTTTGAATAGCTGATGAGATTATTATCAATTGTCAAGTAAATTCTCGTATGGCACCTTGGAAAACAGCTCACATGAGCTAATGTTATCAACTTCACATGTAAACCGACGTTAAATAAAGCTTCTTGTATCTTGTACCTCTGCTGGAAGACAAACACAGGTGAGCAACTAAAATGATACCAAAACTGGGGATCTTCACAAAATACTCCTCAATGAATGTGATTTAACAACACTGAAGACTAGGAGGTTGAGAGGAGATCAGATAGAACAAACTTCATTCAGGAACAGTTTATAGGATTGTTCATGTTCATACAATCACTAGTTAGGAGTAAACTATCATGCATTCAAACCCTTTCGAAAGTTTGCAATATTCCTGATTCCCTCAGCAATCTTTGTTTTTGCATTGCAAGGGGTTTGTTCTTGTAACGATGACAATGTATCAGTGCTGATTTTGATATCTAGCTTCCTATTCAGCAAGCAAAGCGCATACAGATGTATAATGTAATATTTTCACAGTGTTGTCTGTGCATTTCAACCCACCCAATTTCTATATATAATAAAAAAATTAGATAATTTCTGTTGCATCAAATCCTCAGAAAATACGCTCAGCGCCATATCAGTACAAAAGGGTTAATTGATCTCAGTCAATAAACAATCCCAGTTGTCAACAGACTGATAGATATACCAGGGAGCTATGGTGGATAGGCAAGGTTGTAAAGGTATGTTTTAAATGACAGCAGAAGGTAGCAATATTTTTAATTTACCTAGCAGTAGAAGGATGTATATTCCAAAGAGTAGATGCAGCTACAGAACAACCTCTAATCCAAATATTGGAATTGACTTTAGGGACAAAAAGTAAATCAGAACTAGATGATTGAAGCTGAACAGATTTTCTTACAGGACAACACAATAATAAAGAAAATATAACTTCTACAGCTGTTATCTTCAGGAATCCAAGCTCAATGGCGCAACCGAGGTGCAGCTACAGTATTTAGCTTTTTAGAAACAAACTTCTAATATGTAGTAATTACATTAGCATATATACATTTAATTTTACTTTCAGATTTACTTGTCGACACAGTACACTACAGAACAAAATGTTCAGAAAATTTAAGAATGCTGTGAAGAAACGATGGAACCTAATGAAAGCAGATGTCTCCGAAAGAGGGCCACTACTTCGACGACGCTCAAGTCGACGCTCAAGTCGACGCTCAACTCGACGCTCAACTCGACGCTCAACTCGACGCTCAACTCGACGCTCAACTCGACGCTCAAGTCGACGCTCAAGTCGACGCCCAAGAAGAAGGGACTGTCTGGAAGAAGAAGGAAGCCATGTTCAAGTAGAACAAACTCTAGACCCATGCAGCTTGCTGGGATCTGGTGCCACTAGTGCAATGGACCCAAATCTGCAGCAGCAAAGAGAAGGAAGTGTTTCCAGTTGTCATTCTAGCACCAGTGAGCAACTGCACCAACAGTCAAGACTAACACAAACTCCTTGGCAAAGTACAGATGATCAGCTAGAGCATGGAAGCCCCAGAGGAAGCACAGATGGGTTGTCTCCTGAAGGAGGCCACGTTCCTGTAGAATCTCCTACGTCAGACCACGACAACTATTCCAAATGGGGACCAGGAGCTACGAGAACGAGGCCAAAACAGCCACCGCACCAACAGCCAAGACTAACAAACATTCCTTGCCAATCTCCTACAGGTAACAAAGTTAGAAGATCTGAACTTCAGTCATGGAGAAGCACAGATTCTGTGTTAGATGGAGGAAGCAATACCTTAGTAACACAATCACAAGACCACTACTTGGACAACTGGCAACTACTGCAGCAATATATACAGCCAAGTAATGGAAGAACTGTTCAAAACCATGGAGCACCTCAACTTCGGTTGTGGAGAAGCACAGATTGTGTGTTAGTTGGAGGAAGCAATACCTTAGTACCACAATCACAAGACCAATACATGGACAACTGGCAACAACTGCACCAATACCTACAGCCAAGTAATGAAAGAACTGTTCAAAACCATGGAGCACCTCAACTTCGGTCGTGGAGAAGCACAGATTGTGTGTTAGATGGAGGAAGCAACACTTTAGTAACACAATCACAAGACCACTACTTGGACACCACAATCCCAGGGCAGCAATTCCACCTGCCAAGGCAGGAAATAATACAAAGTACACAGTCCCTGTTAGAGGAAGTAAACAATGCTCTGGTTGCCTCAACCCAAGGCCCTAATAATCTCATCCAGACTATCAGGCCAGAACAACAACGGTACCAACAGTCAAGACACGAAATAACTCTTCACCAATCTGCTACAAGTCGTGAACCTCAGACCAGCAGAAACACAGGTTGTCTGGACGGACGAGGAATCAATTCTCCAGTTGCATCACCACATTATCCTCACGAAAACACCAACCATGGATCCACCATGAGTAGTCTGCCACCAACAGAGCAGCAGGTCCAACCGCCAACAATACACAGATCTCCCATCCACAGTCCCAGATATAATAAAACTCCTGCCTGGAAAAGCTTCGACTGTCTACTGGAAGAAAGAGACAAACAGGACACTTACAACGTGTCACAGGACACAGGCTCTGGGTGCAGCACCTCAGTATATCCACAGCCCAGAGATGAGGGCACAAGACATCATCAACACAACCACTGTAAGTACCCGGTAACACACAAGTTCTCATTGCTGTTGTTGTCCCAATAAAAATATTCCCACATCTATGTATTAATTTTATAAGCAAACTTTTAAAGTTTAAGAAGTGTTGAAGGTGATCTCCTCTGTAGTCCATCCAGTAGTTACTAAGTTACTAGTTACTAAGCGTTGTTTACTTCCTGTCGGCGTGGTGCCGCGCAACTCCACAGAGCTGTGGCTTCACTTCACTGGCATTTTGTTTTTGGCAACAGCAGAAAGTAAATGGTTAGCACAAATAATAGCAGTAGTAAAATTACTGTAGCATCTTTATCCTTGCGAATCACACTCGTGAATAGCAACAGGCAAGAGTTGGCAGTCCCATTGGAACACGGGACTGCCAAAAGTTTAGGATAGAAATTTGATAAATATTTATCGTTATATAAAATTCTTCATTAAAAATCTGAAGTTATGTGATAACATAATGATGTTATCTACAATCTACACACACATACTGATGTTATCTATGAACAACTATTATGTTCATATTATAACTGGGATATCAGCAACGAGCTAAGATCAGTCATTTTGTGAGCATTAAACTTTGTCTTAAAATAAATTTACGTCTTACTGTTCAATAAAGTTGCATAGTGTTGTTAGGAATTCTAACAGAGCTGCTGAACAAAGTTTCATGTTGTTGCTGTTCAACACTAATAAGTTCCCTTTAGATGATGTTAGACTGATGTTATACTTCTGTTACTATATAATTTATATCGACATTCAATGTACTTGTTTGTAGTCACTCGACAGCAGCACTCAATATCAAGGTCACTGGAGGCAAATCTCCCAATGATTGTTAACTACAACATCTACATGTCTACATACCTCCAAAGTGCCGGCAACACTACACCCTTCCATAGTTCTGGCGGCACCACGCACAACCCCAGTGCTGGCAGCACCACGGTTATCCTAAATGTCAGCGGCAACGGCAACAATGTCAACGTTGGCAATGACAACAACATCAACAATACAACTGCAGATTCATTTGATGACGATTCTGTGTTCCCAGACGAACCAACATTAAACAGTTCCACATAAAATTATGCCTTACACGTGTAGGCTGCAGCAATCAGACCATCGATAGTTCCACTGCTAAGTACAGTGCTTGTTTAAAGTATTGCTTATCAACAAACAGCTGCATGACAGTACTAACCTGTGCACTGTTAACATAAACATTTGCAATGCTCCGCCGACCCACAGAGGGACAACAGGCGGCCGAAGACAATGCCGGTGGCCAGAGACAATACAATCCACCTGCATGAACACAACAGTGTCGTCTCTGAATGACAACAGTGACACATCAACACAACAAATCCCCAAGAAAGGCTCATCATTCATTAAGATTCTTTCAATGAACTGTAACAGTATTAAGGGAAATACTAAGAACTGTGAGTTTTGTGCGTTACTACACCAATACGACCCACATGTCATTCTGGGATGTGAGTCAAAAATTGACAATACATTCCCGACTTACAGCCTCTTCCCTTCTCACTATACAGAAGTACATCAGATGGACCGCACCTAACATGGCGGCGCAGTGTTTTGTGCAATAAGGGGAGATGTCCTGGCCACAGAGGAGAATGACTTAAATAAGGACAATGAATGTGTGTGGAGTTCCATCCAACTTCCACAATCGCAGGAACTATACTTAGGCTCTTTCTATCGACCACCAGGAGCCCCACTAGAACATATAGAGCACCTAGAAGAGTCCCTAACAGAACTGCACACCAAATGTGTGGGTAAACACCCAAATGCTATAATCGCCAGCGATTTCAATGTTGGAGACATAGCATAGGACACAGACGAAGTGTCAGGGACCTGTGGTAGTGTAAACGCCAGGAAACTTGTAGCCATCAAAGAACATTTTAGCCTTACTCAGCATCAACGAGAAATTACACAACCTTCATCGAATGCTGTGCTGGACTTGGTTTTTAGCACAAACCCAAACCTCGTTTCTCGGATTGAAGTGGTCCCTGGGATGAGCGATCATCTTGCGGTACTCACCACACTTGACGTCCATCCCAAACAGCTCTCAAACAAGCTCTCACACACGGTGTACAAATACAAATCTGCAAACTTTGATGGCCTGAGGGCAGACATGGCCGCTTACGCAGCGATGTTTTTAATGGAAAATCCAACATCTAGAACAACAGAGGAGAACTGGAAATCATTCAAGAGTGCATTACATCAAGCCATAACGAAAAAGTCCAAAACTAAACGACACCTGCCCTGGATCACATGGAACATCAAGTGTGAAATTCGGATGAAAGACAGGCAGTATCGCAAAGCAAGAAAGTCAAAAAAGCACGAAGACTGGTCAGCCTACCGTATAAAATAGCAACAGTTACAGAAACTATTGAGATCTGCTCATGATGACTACATCAGAAGCGTGATTGGAGCTAGCCTGCTTGACCGAGGAAACCAAAAGAAATTTTGGTTGTTTGTCAAATTCAATAGAACTGAAAACGTGGCTATTCCTATACAATCTGATACAAATGGCCTGCACATTACAAACCAAGCTAAGGCAGAGTGTTTAAACACGCAGTTTGTGTCAGTCTTCACCTGTGATGATGGTAAACACTTGCCTGACAAAAGACTGTCTCCCTACTATGAGATGGGCATCATACAGTTCACAAAACCAGGAATTGAAATTTTACTAAAGAACATTGACCAAACGAAAGCTACTGGACCAGATGAGCTACCAGCAAGGATACTGAAGGAAACTGCCAAAGCGATTTCTGGTGTACTGTCTGTGATCTTCCAACAATCCTACGAGGATGGAACTGTCCCATCCGACTGGTTAACAACACAAATATCTGCAATATATCAGAAAGGTGACAAAGCCAATCCATCAAACTACAGACCAGTGTCACTCACATGCATAACATACAAAAATATGGAGAATATTATATGCAGCCAGATTGGTCGTCACCTAGATCACAACAATATACTGCATCTAAACCAACATGGCTTCCGAAAGGGTTTATCTTGCGAGACGCAACTTGTTGATACCATACACGAACTAGCTTATTCAATTAACCAAAAGATGCAAACAGATGTCATCTTTCTGGACTTCAGTAAGGCATTCGACAAAGTATCACACGATAAACTTCTGCATAAGATCCGTTACTATGGGATAGGCGGAAAGACCAATACATGGATCAGTGCATTCCTGTGTTCTCGCAGTCAACAAGTTGTCGTCAATGGACATCGCAGTCAGCTGGTGTACTCTCGGGAATCACACAAGGAAGTGTGCTGGGCCCTATGTTGTTTTTAATGTACATCAACGACATCGCGGAAGGAGTGACTTCGCAAATGCGCATGTTCGCTGGCGACAGTATTGTTTCCCGTCAGATACATACTCCAGCTGACCATTTCACACTTGCGTCTGACCTGAACAAACTTGTCTCTTGGGCAGAGACATGGCAGATGGATTTTAATGTATCAAAGTGTGCCGTTTTATCGGTTACTACCGTGAGGAACATATCAACCTATAACTACTTCATGGGGAGCCAACAAATACCACGGACTGACAACCAGGACTACCTGGGGGTTACCAATTTTACCATCAACACAAAATTATCATGACAACCACATACCAACATAGTGCAGAACAAAGCCAGCAAGACACTTGGCTTACTCAAAAGAACACTGCATGCGGCGCCACCGCAAGTGAGACACACAGCATACGAGGTACTCGTGCGACCAACACTCGAGTTTGCCACATGCGCCTGGGCACCTCACACAAAGAGAGGCATTCAAACAATAGAGCGCGTACAAAAATCCGCTGCGCGGTTTGTCACCGGTGATTACCGTAGAACTTCAAGTGTCAGTGATATGTGCACTAACCTGATGTGGAACTCCTTGTATACATGAAGGTGCAGAGATGACACTATGTTTTTTTAAATTCACCATGGACTAATACACATCAGCTTGTCTGTCATCATCACCACAGCAGATGCGCGCACCAGACGCCAACACAAGCAAAAACTACGAACCCTACCTGCCACTTGCACGCCCTACCAGCAGTCATTCTATGTACGCTGTATTCCACTGTGGAACGCACTTACCGAGGAAGCTGTCACCGCATCTACCGCAGAAGTGTTCCAGAGAGCCGCCATCCCAGTCATTCAGACATCGACATTATAGTAGATTATTTTAGTGTTAATATTGGACTGCCTGTTAAAGTTTTTTTTAATATACTATTAATTTTATTGATCTATTTATTCTAATATTTTATTAACTTATTAGTTTACCTCACAGTGTCGTATCCTTTACATTGCATGATCGTGAAATTCATTTATCTATTTTATTAATTTATTAATCGTTTTAATGTACACTTAATGTACAGTTAATTGTATTTATATATGTCTTATTTATTTGATTAACTTATTACTTTAGCACACAGTCATGTTACAACTGCAGGATAGTGAAACATCACTTTTTAGCAGTAAATTCTTGAAGACTGAAGACTTACAATGTCCAGGCAACTTTAAAGGCCTTAGCTTGGTGATTGTTGCAGAGACAGCAGACTTTCTGACAGCAGACACTAATTCTATGCGTGCTTGTGTGTTTACATACACACATATACTAGTGTGAATGCATGCAAGAGTACATGCTTATGGTTATGCACTTGGCATAATTATTTATGTGAGGAAATTGCCAACATTCATTGATGCACTTTGTTTGTACCGATATGCTTCTTGTAACTAATGCACCATGATTTCAGCACAAATACATAAATACTGTAATTGATAATACAGATTTGTATTGTATTTATTGTATTTTATTCAGTACCAACAGGTCTGCCGGCCCAATAGCAGCACTGATTACAAAATATGAAACAATATAATAAACATTATACAGTAAAACCTGTCCCAAACAGATATTGTCAGGACTGCATAACATTACTGTTATAAACAGGTTGCTGTTGTAGGGAGTTACTTGACTTCACTACTCACTAGGTCAAGCCACAGTACCTTGAACAGTTACTTTGACATTTGTGCTAGTTATTACTGTTGTGAACTGTCCTCTGTCCCTTGAGTTTGTAAACACTGACATGGTGGTATCAATACTAACACTAAGGGTATTGGTCCTGTCTAAACACTGATCTCACACACCAGGTGAAACTGAAACAAATGCAATTTAATTTGTAGTTTTTCTGATAATCCTTTACTTACTAACTTCCCCAAAATAGCATGAGATAATATTAACACCATTTCACTGATCTCACACAGTGAGCATTCTGACACAGCAGTAAATCACTAATCAATACATGACTGGAAAGATACATAACTGGATGAATTTGCTTACTGTCTATACAGAAATAATTATAACATGTTATGGACCTGCCAGTTTTTACTAGAATTTTTTTTTAATACCCTTCTTATATGATTAAGTTGCACGCAGCATAGCTAATATAATTACTAGATATGACATCATGTATAAATGTATTCATATATATGACGTGAGTGGTTATATTTGTGCCTGTAGTATACTGATATTCACTCAAATACACTCATATGTATATGCATCTGCCACTTGCTCACTCGTTTGGCCACCCTCCCACCCTCCCACCCTCCCACCCTCCGACCCACCAAGATCCTCAGTCACTCATTCATTAACTCAGTCCGTCCCTCCCTCAGTCACTCATTCATTAACTCAGGCCGTCCCTCCCTCAGTCACTCATTCATTAACTCAGTCACTCACACACATTTCCCTGGATCGTGCACCAGGAAAACCAACTGCCAGAGAACACGCACTGGTTATCAAGTACAACCAGATAGTTATCTGTAAAGTTGGCCTGAATGACTGACTACAGACGTAACAGTTGCACTGAGCTGTGTTGACTGAGCAGTGTCGCCATGTGTAAATCTACTGCTTTTTGTAACGTCATTCTGACTGAGCACCTACTGCGCTGAATGGAGATGGTAATCAACTGCCTAACAACACGCTTCTTAAGAACTGACCTTATGATCAACGTAAGCAAACAGGAAGTCAGCAACTTGGGAATCACCACTACAAAAATAGCGTGGTTATGAGCATATCATAGATTGCCCAATTCAATAGCAGTGTCAAATGTTGACAGCATACAACCTACACTTGTGTCTTCACTACTTGGTCTGTAACATTTGTAACTTTATCATAGTGGACAGCCTCAGTCACAACTCAGTTCAGTGTTGGATTACCCACAGTGGCAGTCACAACTCAGTTCAGTGTTGGATTACCCACAGTGGCAGTTACAACTCAGTTCAGTGTTGGATTACATAGTTACAACTTTGGTGAGTGTTTGGATTACCTGCAGTGACAGTGACTACTCAGTTCAGTGTTAGATTACCAAGAACTACTCAGTTCAGTGTAGGATTACCTGCAGCGAAAGTCACTACTCAGTTGAGTGTTGGGTTACCCTCAGTGAGTCACTATTCAATTCAGTGTTGGATTACCCACAGTGACATTCACTACTCAGTTCAGTGTTGGATTACCTGCAGTGACAGTCACTATTCAATTCAGTGTTGGATTACCCTCAGTGACAGTCACTACTCAGTTCAGTGTTGGATTACCCACAGTGACATTCAGTACTCAGTTCAGTGTTGGATTACCTGCAGTGACAGTCACTACTCAGTTCAGAGTTGGATTACCCGCAGTGGCAGTCACTACTCAGTTCAGTGTTGGATTACCCTCAGTGACAGTCACTACTCAGTTCAGTGTTGGATTACCTGCAGTGACAGTCACTACTCAGTTCAGTGTTGGATTACCCTCAGTGACAGTCACTACTCAGTTCAGTGTTGGATTACCCTCAGTGACATTCAGTACTCAGTTCAGTGTTGGATTACCTGCAGTGACAGTCACTACTCAGTTCAGAGTTGGATTACCCGCAGTGGCAGTCACTACTCAGTTCAGTGTTGGATTACCCTCAGTGACAGTCACTACTCAGTTCAGTGTTGGATTACCTGCAGTGACAGTCACTACTCAGTTCAGTGTTGGATTACCCGCAGTGGCAGTCACTACTCAACAATGGTTGAGCCAACAGAAAGAGGTACTGTACGATGACATTTGATGCTGCTGAAAAGCGACAAAAATGGTACCACTTTCGACTGGATTGACTCCACATTGAAGAGCTGGAGAACAGAAGGTAGGTAGTACTACTAGGTAACCCATTACAGACAAATACAGCTTTAGTCAGAGTCCACAATCCACCCTCTGTGTTGTCAGTCTGTGGGCTGAAGATTAGATTTTTACTTTAGTGGCAAGGGATCAGACATACTTACCAAAGGAAATTATTTCAGGCTTCAAAACAATGTATATATGCACTTTCTGTATTTAAAAAACAATTTAGATATCATTTAAACCATTCAAACTCACGATTCTTGAAATTCAATTAACTGGATTCAGATTGCATTTAAAACTGTTCAAGCTCTCCAATCTTTGAACATCAAGGAATCATATTCTGAGGATATTTAAATTACTCAAACACTTCCCATTAAATGTACATTGTTAAACTGAATTCAGATATGTTTTAAACTAATCAAACACTTCAGTGTTGAAATTCAAGGAACTGGATTCATGCTGAACTTAACAAGACAAGAAGGCAGGTTTTAAGCATTTTTAAGCATACTTTCAGTTTGCCTTCAATATTCCTAACTAGTAAATAACCCATACTATCTAGTTTACTCTTTACTGTTTTTCCCCCAGCCCCTGTTTGTAGCTTTCTCTATCAATTTCTAATTATCTGACATCATGAAATTGTCAGTTTAAAAAAAAACATTTTCTTGTCAAGTTAGTATGTACGTAAGGCAGTTTATTACCAAGTATCATTAAAAATGCACAAGGAATGTTTTGCACTGTTGTGTTAACTTACATACTCATATTCATATCTTCATCATGCATCCAGCATTATTAAGCTAAGTTTTGCAAGGTGTAAATTTAGCAGCCCACTGGCAACTCATTGTGTGCAATTCATGCATATCTTTACATAAAAAGGTCAAAAGTTTTTTTTTTGGTTCAACAATTACTATAAGTACACGTGTTTGTATGTATTGTATGTATTGCTGGTCTATTGCATATGGTTATACTAATGTGTGAACATGAAATAACACTATGATATCAATATTGTCCGAACATTATCTTAGAAGGTTAAAAAAAGTGCATAAACATGTATTTAAACAATATCAAGGAAATTAGTTAACTGGTGGCTATATAACATTAGGTTGACAGTTAAAAGTTGTATGTCTCTCACTAAAATAAAAAAGAACTAGTAATAAATAGACATGGTGACATAAAACTAAACTGAGTAGAGAAAGTATAATGGCACATACACCGTGTAATATTGTAAAATAGAGCGCAGTGGCTCAGGGGTAGGGCTTCGGACTCTCGACTACGAGAACCCGGGTTCGAATCCTGGCTGCGGTGTTAAAACCTTGGGCAAGTTTTTTTCACTCTACATTGCTCCAGTTCACTCAGCTGAATAAATGAGTACCTGACTATAGACAGTGGTGGATATGTGTACGAGCAGCCTTCGCGCATTAATTGTAGCATATGGCTGGATGCTTCCCAGAGAAGCCGAGATGGTGTCTGAGTGAACAGGTCTGTCAGGGAAGTAAAGTGTAAAGCACTTTGAACGGTCCTGAGGACTGGATACTGCGCTATATAAGAACTTGCCTTTACTTTACTTTAAAATAAAATTAACTAGTGATGTAAAAAAGTGACTGCTGGACAGTGCACTTAGCACAGAATAATTGCAGGAAACACAGATTAGCTTTACAAAAAAACAGTTAGCATCTAATTGTATGAACTCATTTGTTAAGAACTCTTAATCTAATTGAATTGAAGAAAATTGTATTCTTCTTATGGTGTGCACAGATAACCGCTGAAACTTTGGCACACAAGAAGGAACAATTAATATATCCACTTGGGTTGGCTAGATTTGTGTATTTATGATGCATTTTATAATTAACTTATGATTTATTTTACAATTGTAATACATTTTTACATATTACATGTTTTAGGTATTTAGCCAGTTAACTAAATATATTCTTGTATTTTCATATGTTTCATTGTCTCCAGAAAACCTAGACATCTGATCCAAGTATATTTCGTTTTATTTGCAGATACCAATTTGCCAAATGACAGAACACCATAGAACAAAATGGGTGGATTTAGTAAGCTTAAAAAGCTGTTCAGTAAATCGCCAAGACACGGTGACACCGACACAGACGAACAGAGAAGACGTCATCATGTCGTGCGGTCTCGACAACAAGATGGCCGATCTGGAGGTGAACAGAGAGCAGGGCGTCCTACGTTAATGCGGCCACTGTCGTATGGAGGCGGCTATGTGCCAGGCTACCCCCAACTGTGGCAGTACACTCAAGGTGTGCCCTATTACCCTCCATCTGACAGCAACAGACACAGCCACTATCAGCTGCCAGTGAGACACAGTGCATGGTACTACCCTCCACCCACTGCTACACTGGAGACAGGGAGAAGACAAGAGGGATGGAGACTGAGTCCAGTCCGTTCCTCAGCCAGTCCACCACAGATGTGGCGCAGCAACTACTACTTACCGTCGAGCCCTGGCGTCACCAACCCCTACCAGACAATGGCACATATGCAAGGCTTAAGCTGTAAGCAACGCACAGCTTGTTGCGCTCAAGCACACCCTCAGTGCAATTCCATAATCTACTCATCCGTAAAATTCTCTAATTTTCCATGGAATTTTAGGTTAAACAGCAACCTATGGCACTTCACTGGAAATAATTTTGTAAATTGTAACTTTTGTAATTTGTAATTATATAAAACAAAAGATTTTCTAAGAAAAAACAATTGTCAAAAGGTAATGAACTGAAGTCCTCTCCAGACAGCAATCACTACATTAAACGTGGTACCTACTACCTAATTAGGTTTATCTAAGAAAACCTCTGTTATAATAATTATTTACAACACTAAATCACTCTGCTTGTGGTCCAACCTTATTACAAACATTTGGTTTATTCTGAAAATAACCTCTGTCTAAACATAAACGCCTAACTGCATTCCAGGCTTTTCTTTATTTTACAGACAGTCAACCTGAGTACATGATGCCCAGGCCAGCACCAGCATATGTACCAGTAACTGTCAACCACTACCACATCAACAGCGAAACCACACACATCCACACAGATCACGGCGCCACGCCACATCCACCAGACGGCGCCACCCAACCACCAGGTGGTGCCACCCAACCACCAGGTGGTGCCACACATCTACGAGATGATGCCATGCATCGAACTGGCAGACTGAGTAGTCTAAACAACAATGCCGGTTCCACAGACAACTCAGCACATGTATGTCGAAGCTCTACATTTCGAACTAACAGCTCCCAACAGTGCAGCACCATACATATACATGGCAGCTACCATGGAGGTTATACACTCCAACATGTAAACAGCGTCAACATTGGCAATGAAAACCGTCTCAGTACAACAACGGACTAAAATAAACACGGATGCCTTAGTTTTGTGCGTGTGAAGTAAATATATCTAGGCATATTCTAGCAGTACCTGGTAATATTTACAGCATTCTGCTTTCAGAATATTCATAAGTATTGTTGCATTTTAACAGAACACGATATTATTTTGGCATGGCTCAAACACTTTAGAATATAACAAAATGCATGTACTTTGTAAAGTTTGTTTGTATATATTGTCATTGAAGATTACCAAGAAATTTGAAAACAAATAGTGGCAATGCCAATTTATCTCAACAAGATCACCAGGCAATAACAGTTAAACTTCTTCAGTTTTGTTCAGGAAATGTGCCGAACTTCAAGTTTAATCCGTGCCTGCAAATTCATTTGATGGTGTAGCGCACTCGATCACGTTACAGAATACAGAGTCACGGACTCGGTGCATCATTCGTAGGAAGGTTACCGGCGTTCGCAGCGATAGCCAAATGTATGCAACCCGGTAGACGTTGATTAACGATATAACTATTGTTTTAACGTTTCACAGTCATCGTCAGTGTTAATATATTCCCCAAATTTCAGGCATTTCTTAAACGGAACGCATAATTAGATAAATTACGGTTTAATCCACGCACAGATCACCAGACGGAGTGAGACGAGTTTTTTTACCCGTCCGCGCGCTACGGCCTACGCCATTTGCTACAATTACGTTTCGTTTGGCACCAAAAAATAGTTCTGCCAACGTAATGCCAGATTACCTACCGGTGGATAATTAATGCCAGATCAACACTATACACGTTGGCTAATCTCTGTAAGTTCTAGCCTTTCGTTGTGTTGTAAAACGTGTCGAATATTTACGACACACTCCCCAAAACGTGTCGTCTGTTGATTATAACGCCATCTGGCGAATGATTATCTGTAGTTATTTTATTATCTAACAGATGGCGCGTTGATTATTTATAATCAATTATCTGTCAACAATTATTTACCGCGTAGCTAATGTTAGCCTAATTAAATTTCTCCTGATGTTGGCCTAATTACATTTCTCCGATGATAGTCTCGGCCACCCTGTCCCAGAGAAAGGGATTAGCCAATAAAAACCATCGTTACATCGCTTTCCGTATTGCAAAGAATCAGGTAAATGCAACGTAGCGCCAAAAATAAGTCGTTCGGAAGACGGTGCAGTATTAGTTTGAGATCTAAGAAACTGTTTGCCAAGTTTGTAATATTAGACTTGAACGAAATTAATGTTTGTTATATTTTGAAATGTATCACCTTTGAATTCGTCATTTGTAGCCGGTAGCCTTCGTGTTGTAACATTGTTAACCCACGCCGCCACGGCTCTGGCATATGACACGCCCACGGCCACGGCGGGTTAATATTTGACAACTGACACTGACAGTCACAGTTAATGACTATATTTGGCACTTATGTACAAGTCGGACCCACCTCAATTTTGCCATTATAACTGTATTTTTGCCAACATTTGATATTTGATTTTGTTAATTCAATCAATTATAATCATCTTGCGCATATTTATGTTTTATAAACAGCGCGTCTTGGCATACTTTTGAGGTCGAAAAGACAGCGCGATTTGTGCCAGTCGCAAGCGCAGCGGTGCATGTTACTGCGCTGTGCACATGGAATGAGCGATAAACAGTTTGTTTAAGCCGACCGCGCTGTCTTTTCGACCTCAAAAGTTATTACTTCCTGTATCTTCAGCATGTTGAAGCTAGGCGGTATTCGGAAGAAGAAGATTAAATTTAAAGGAGGCCGACAATTGACGTAGTCATGATGGCAATGCCAATGGCTTTTTGCTACCCCTCCATCTACACTTGTAGACTACAAGTGTCGTTTTATGGTTATTCTATCGTAAACAAATACTTAGGCCTTAGCCTTAGGTTTCGACTTTAGCCGTTTAGGGTTACGGTTAGGCGGAAATTGAAAGTACTTTTGCAGTTTTGATTTATATCACTCAGCAGGCAATGCGTTTGTCTGACTGGAGGGATGGCAAAAAGCCACGAACTGCACAAACACGATATATACTTTTATAATGGCATCAAAATGGTATACAACTGGTGTACACATACCAGTTTAGTTCAAATTAACAGCAGTCGCAGAGTTTGAAATACAACCTAGGCCTTAGGTCAAAGGGAAGAGAAGGCACATGTACAAATACGTCATTAATTTATTTATGACTAGCTAGAATCTGCTAGATACTATTTCTATGGTTATGCATTATTGAATAACACATAGTTGCCATGCACTGAAAAATTAAGAACAAACACATCAATCAATCAATCCTATTACCAATAATTATGTGTGATAATCACACACCTATTTGCAAACTGCATACACAGGAACCAGTAGCTTGATTTGCGCAATTAGTGCACAGATTAAATGTATTCTTTGGTACCCGGAAAGGTTTCTGTTGTGTCCCAAATTATAATGAAAAGGGGTTCTTTGAGAACTTTCTATAATAATCCTATTAATATAATGATTTCATGTAATTCTATGCATTTATTTTTTAGTATTATAATTATGTTTTATTAATCATAAATAACCATGGCATATACGGATAACATGGGCATGAGTCAAAACTACAAACCCTGCATATGCAGAGTTATTTAGGAAGTAAAAGGGATTGTTTTTCGATATATTATCAGGGTAATTACTGAGTACTTAAACATAATTGTAATAAAATGAAGGTATGGAGTTACATGAAATATTTACATGAAAAAAATTACTACAATTTTTGTACATTACAGAGTCTTATATTCTCAATGAACCCCTTTTCGTTACAATTTAGGACACAAAATAGTGTTCATCTATCAAAGAACCCCTATAATCACCAAACCACATAAAATGAGTAGTGGGTATTCAACTTTTCTGCGTCTTTTCCAGGTGTCAATTAGTCCTTACTTTCTCTATGTCTTAAACTCTTAGGAACATATACTTGGCTACGTCATACTAGCAAACTTTTACATAATGTCTTTGAATCAGCAACTCTTATTCGGTGTGCCAGTGTGTTGAGTAGATCGCAAATTCACAAACAAAAACAACAATGTTAGTGCCGTTGTTACAAACCCAGTATTAACTGCACTCAGTTAACACGGGTAAACAAACCCTCGATGGTCAGTTAAATAAAAATCACCACCAATGTCAATGAAATTATGCCTTGATTGTCATCTGAACACCTACCACCACACAAATATATGTTATGTCCATCTACCAACACTCAAATACATATCTGCATGTCTATCAACATTCAAATATATGTTATCTGTACGTCTACCAACATTCAAGTATTTGTTATCTGTACATCTACCAACACTCAAATGTATGTTATCTGTACGTCTACCAACACTCAAATATATGTTATCTGTACGTCTACCAACACCCAATATGTTATCTGTACGTCTACCAACACCCAAATATATGTTATCTGTACATCTCCCAACACTCAAATGTATGTTATTTGGATGTCTCCCAACACTCAAATATATGTTATCTGTACGTCTCTCAACACTCATATGTATGTTAAATATAATTGTGGGATCTTGCAATGTGATGATAGCTGCACAACATAAGAATCTGTGCACATCCGACGATAATGCCTCCCAGTCTGCAGGTTGCAACGATAAGCAAATGTACCCAATATGTACATTGTGTCCCAGTCATCCATACTGTATCAGGTGGAGAGAAAACTGGCATGTACTCTAGGAATATCATGTTTTTAGTAAATGTACGCTAGGAATGTCATGTTTTTGCACATGTATGCTAGGAATATCATATTTTTGCATGTGTATGTACTCTAGGAATATCATGTTTTTGCACTTACTGTATATTTGGAGTACAATTCCAAATAGCATCACTCTGTTGTTAAAGTGCACTGCACGGCCAGTCAAGTGATACGAGCATCTTTACTCCCTCTCTACACGACAGAGCGCACACTGCACTAAAAACACTATGTTAAATGCACATCTCCATTTATATGCAAAAGGATGTTAAACACTTGATAGGAACATTGGAATAGTCTGTAGAGAAAATGTCACAGATAGTCTGGACACAATAAATATTCATTGTTCACTGTCAAAGTGCTCATCATTTCTTCACCTCTGATCTGTGTAGAACTGTTTATGTTTCTCCTTTATTTTCCCAATTTCAATGCATGTGGCATGAGTCGCTCATGACGAATCAATGTGCACGCTTACAGTGTTTTCCCTGCTATATGGTGAGCAAGCTCTGTTTTTCTAAGCCACCATACCCAAAATATGCTAAAATTGCTACCTCAGCTATTTCTTGTGCTGAGATATTAGTGTGGTTGGAGAGTATGTCTCATTGCAAGCTTCAAAAAAATATATTTATTTGGGAAAAATCTGTTGTGGTATTTGATATATAAAAATTATTAATAAAGTATACTGTACAAGAGTGTACAATAAAAACAAATTCTACAAATTATAAATGATTACAAATTCAGTAGGTAAAACAATTGTTAGAAAATATCGTTTGCATATTACATTTCATTTTCTTGACATCTGATTTCTTAAGTTGTCTGCATTCTTTGACTACACTGCATATATATTGTAAATAATAGCCATTTGAAAATAACTATTCTTTACTCTCATTCTTAAACCTACAATGTGTTTGTGAAAAGAGACTTCCAGGTTTTCATGGGTATCTGCATATGTTCATGAAACAGATTGGTAAAAAACATGAATGGCACTGACCTACCAAGTAGAGAAGGGATTTACCCATCAATTATAGAAGGGATTGACCTACCAAGTAGAGAAGGGATTTACCCATCAATTATAGAAGGGATTGACCTACCAAGTAGAGGAGGGATTTACCCATCAATTATAGAAGGGATTGACCTACCAAGTAGAGAAGGGATTTACCCATCAATTATAGAAGGGATTGACCTACCAAGTAGAGAAGGGATTTACCCATCAATTATAGAAGGGATTGACCTACCAAGTAGAGGAGGGATTTACCCATCAATTATAGAAGGGATTGACCTACCAAGTAGAGAAGGGATTTACCCATCAATTATAGAAGGGATTGACCTACCAAGTAGAGGAGGGATTTACCCATCAATTATAGAAGGGATTGACCTACCAAGTAGAGAAGGGATTTACTCATCAATTATAGAAGGGATTGACCTACCAAGTAGAGAAGGGATTTACCCATCAATTATAGAAGGATTGACCTACCAAGTAGAGGAGGGATTTACCCATCAATTATAGAAGGATTGACCTACCAAGTAGAGAAGGGATTTACCCATCAATTATAGAAGGGATTGACCTACCAAGTAGAGAAGGGATTTACCCATCAATTATAGAAGGGATTGACCTACCAAGTAGAGAAGGGATTTACCCATCAATTATGGAAGGATTGACATACCAAGTAGAGGAGGGATTTACCCATCAATTATAGAAGGATTGACATACCAAGTAGAGGAGGGATTTACCCATCAATTATAGAAGGATTGACATACCAAGTAGAGGAGGGATTTACCCATCAATTATAGAAGGATTGACATACCAAGTAGAGGAGGGATTTACCCATCAATTATAGAAGGATTGACATACCAAGTAGAGGAGGGATTGACCTTCCAATTATAGAAGCATTGACCTACCAAGTAGAGGAGGGATTTACCCATCAATTATAGAAGCATTGACCTACCAAGTAGAGGAGGGATTTACCCATCAATTATAGAAGGATTGACATACCAAGTAGAGGAGGGATTTACCCATCAATTATAGAAGGATTGACATACCAAGTAGAGGAGGGATTTACCCATCAATTATAGAAGGATTGACATACCAAGTAGAGGAGGGATTTACCCATCAATTATAGAAGGATTGACATACCAAGTAGAGGAGGGATTTACCCATCAATTATAGAAGGATTGACATACCAAGTAGAGGAGGGATTTACCCATCAATTATAGAAGGATTGACATACCAAGTAGAGGAGGGATTTACCCATCAATTATAGAAGGATTGACATACCAAGTAGAGGAGGGATTTACCCATCAATTATAGAAGGATTGACATACCAAGTAGAGGAGGGATTTACCCATCAATTATAGAAGGATTGACATACCAAGTAGAGGAGGGATTTACCTTCCAATTATAGAAGCATTGACCTACCAAGTAGAGGAGGGATTGACCTTCCAATTATAGAAGCATTGACCTACCAAGTAGAGGAGGGATGTTGGTGTAGAGGTCGAGCAGCTGTGGTGAGATGCGTGGACAGTGCTGCAGTGTGTGGTGCCACAGCTCCACGCCGTCCTCACTCAGGTAGACGTGTTGGTCCTGGCTGACGTCTGTACTCATCTGGATGACTGGCACGAGGAAGTCATACATGCTGACAGACTGCGTGCCCAGGCCCTGACAGTGACAATAATAATAGTTTATTTCTTATTTAGCGCCTCATCCAAATAACTATTCTGGGGCGCTTTACAATGATTATACCTAGAATAATGATAATAAAAATACATACTAATAACATAATAATAAATATATATACAGCGTATATATATATATATATATATATATAATAATACTAAAAGGTTAATACAATACTACTTTGATAAAATGTGGATATGCTAATAAAACAAACATGACACTTTAAAATACCAACTTAAATTGGCACACAACTACACACTGTATTATAAATGAATAAATAAGTAAAATAGTATAAATATGTAGTAAATAAAAATAAAATAGTATAAATATATACTAATTAAAATAATAAATTAATAAAAATAAATGTATGAATAGTTGACTGATTAACTGTGATCAGAATGTCAAAATAATCTATAAACATATGCGTCTTGAGTGCTACTTTGAATTGATTCACACTCGTGACTAAAACTAACTGACCTTATCAGTCAGAGAAATAACACCATAGTAGGCCTGGAGTCACAGGACTAGGGTCATAGGACAAGGGTCAAAGGTCTTACTTGCACAAGGAACGTGAGTGTTGTGAGGATGGCACATCGCAGCATGTTGTGTTCGGACGACTCCTGCCACAACTGCGGCAAATATTGCACCAGTGGCGCCGCATGGGGGCGAATCTGTCGCTGCATGCGCTCGATGATGAACGAAATCACGCGCAGGATCTGCATCTGAATACCGACACAGGAAGTGGCAGGAACTGCACTTACACGAAGTAGTACAAAAGCGGGATGACAATGCTGCAGGCATTATAACTACTAGTACTACAGCCATAATCATGTACAACTACTACAATCAGAACAACATACAACAACTACTACAATCAGAATCACATACAACTACTGATGTTACTTCCACAATTATTATCGGTAGCACTTTTCAAGTGTTGTTCTTAAATGTATTTAAATTTATTAGTACATTGGCACTTCTTGTATTGTTACAGCTATGTATTTGGGACTGTTTTCCTACACAGGTATACAAAAGCATCATATAGGCAATGATTTGATTATAATATATTCCAACAACATCACGATCATAGGAAACAGAGACAGACGATTGTGTAGTGGTAAATAAAGTTGACAAAACAGCATAAGTTTTTTTTAGCAGGTTTCCTTCAAAAATAATTAAAATGTTATCATTTCATTGTCACATTTTTGGTGTCATTATACTATCTATAAGTTTGATTATAGCACACACTATCATTTCTATAATAATTACCATGTATAATCAGTCAATTGATAACATAGATGTGATTTTCTTTTCTCAGACATTTTTATGTGGTTAATTCTAACCACAGCCCCGTTATTTTTACTGTAACAGCAGAATATTCTTACCTTAGTTTCGCATTCTACAACGTCCTTGAGAAGTTGGAAGAGCAAGGTGAAGCTGCTGTCCAAATACTACAAACAACAACAGTGTTCTGTCTGTATATGTTCCAAGTGTGTATGCTCCAACACTGCATCCAACAGTTCATTTCCTGCATTTGTCTGATATCACAGTACCTCACCTGAAAGCTCAGTTCACGCAGCTGTATAAACTAGTACCTGGCTATAGACAGTGGTTGATATGTGTAGTTTTTGTGTACGAGCACACGTCGCACATTAATGGCTAAATGCTTCCCAGAAAAGTTGAGATGGTGTCTGATTGAACAGGTCTGTCAGGGAAGTAAAGTGTAAAGTGCTTTGAGCAATCCTGATGACTGGATACTGTGGTATATAAGAACTTACCTTTACCTTTAGGGGTTTTGTAAATAAACAAAATTCCAATAATTTGGCCTACAAAGTGCAGTGATACATGTAACTGTGTCTTCAAATGACAGAGTTGCTAAAATAATTATATTATATATATATATATATATACAAACAAGAAAGGTTGGACCATATTACACATAAGTGCATAGCAACTGGTTTATCAGATCAAAAACTAGCAAACTCAGTTGAAATGCATATAAAGAGCACAATTTGCTAATTTTGTATATTCACCGTGGAGTATGAAACTAATGTTATGATTCCAAATAGACCCTCATGACTGGGCCTGTAGAATGAAGAAATACTGGCCTTTATGTCCTCTTGACATTAACAACAGTGTTCACGCATTTCGACTCACCGGCTGGAATTGTTCCGTCTTAAACTCAAAGTCATCGATGGGTAAACAGCGGTTAATGAAAATAATCAAACTCAATGAAGAAAATCAAATTACTCAGAAATATATCTCACTAAAGATTAACAAACTGCTCTGGAATATATCATTGGCCAACAACCATTGTATTAGAAATTTCCATTAATACATTTTTTGGTTTAATAAAAATTATTTACTGTGATTTTAATGTATTAAAAACTATGAATACCTGGTAAATCAAATGTAGTAATGTACACATTGTTTTTCTTTCGGATGAAGTGAAATTCAGAGTTTAAAGTTATATAAATTTAGTGAATTTGCATCAGTAACTTTGATGCTGAAGTTTCAAGAAAGAAGAAACAATGAGCCAGGAATCTGAAAGTGTTTGGTGTTAATGGACACATCTAAAATGTCTCTAACAAAACCTGACGTAGCTTGAGTATGTGTCTGTGGATATGTTATAATAATAGTAACGTGTTCTTCATACAGACAGCTTGCATGCCAAACCTTTAGGCATTAACCTTCATCCATTGAGTACAAATATTAAGCTCTATTTTTATTTTAAAAATTCCTCACTAAATAAGGGTTTTTAATAGTATCAGGATTTGCACTAGATGTAGGACAGACATAACACAACTGTTTTGAACGTAAAATTAACTGGCAACAATCACAGAAATTGCAAAAACATGTTTACATTAATTAATAATAATAAAGCTTTATTGCCATATTCAACGTGCATTACATAAATACAAGATATAGATACAAGATATACATTGTACATAATTTATTCTTTAAAATGAAAAAACAAAATTAGTTTAATATAATAAATAAATAAAGCCAAAATTAAAATAATAGATTATCTATTTAACAATAATTGTGGTGTAAACTAGTAAATAAATAAATAAATATATATATAAAATGTCCTTTAAAATTGTTTAAAATTTATATATATATATATATATATATATATATTCTAAAACTATAATTTTAATTAGTAAACATACATTATAAGAAGACTTAAATATAATTTTAAATGAGGAACTAGGAAAGCACAAACAAACGCCACACTGGGGGTGTTGAAAGGATATCAATGCGGAGAGTGTTGGCCACTTCCATCCGAACGACGAGATCTTCAGACCGTTGAAGGAGAGGTAGCAAAGCCTCATACATCGTCGGTCGCATCTCTGGTGCCATCTTGACGCCGACCCAGCAACCAATCACCCACACGACTCGACGACGCAATACACGGTAACTGAAACATGAAAGATAAATGACACTTTGACACCAAACTGGCATTACCTAAGTTAATTTTGTGGATATTTAGGTGGGAATTTATCACTGATGTGATGGGTGGAACAACAACAAATTTTAAATGTAGAAACAAATCCATTATAAGATTACATTTGTCCAAATAGATTACTGTAATTGACATTGTGTTATTACTATAATATATCCGATAGATAATTAAACAAGTTTCATTTATTTTTATCCTAATTCTCATGAATATCTTAGGTATACTATTGCACTTGACAGTAACCACACTTGAGTAGTTTTGTTTTTGCCCACTACTGATGCTGTGTCGCCACTGTCACTCACTGCTACGTCACTCCAGCAGTTTGAAACAACAAACGTACTTGGTGTGTTTAGTTGTGAGTTCTGCCAGCAGATGGCTCTGGAACCACTGGTTGAAGTCGACGTCATCGTAAAGATCAAATGACGCCAAACCAATCGCTGTGTAGACTGCAAAGATAATAAGTCAAATGTTAATCGCTGTAATTTAAAAAATAAACATTAAGTGTAATTTTTCATTAATTTTTACATTATGAATGAAGAATGTGTTATCTGTTTGTCACTTTTTGAGAAGAGGCAATGGATTAAATATATAAATGCCATGAGTTCATTCGATAAGTTTCTTATTATGATTATTACAAACGATTGCTTACGTTTAGAAAGCAACGCAACTCCCAATTAAATCACTTGATTGATATATTAAAAATAGTTTCTTTACTTTGCGTCATTCGCTGCTACTGGACCAACAATACCACAACTCACTGGCATCTTTCATCAGGATTGCATTCATGTCGTCAAAGTTTATCGGTGTCTGATATTCCTGCATGAGTGACAGGATGACAGGCGTCAACACTTCCCAGAATTCCTTCATCAGTGTCAGAAAGAGGCCCTCCACACATGGCTGCAAGAAAGGTCACTACATTTCTGAACTTCCTTACAAAACATGACTTTCTTGTTGCAAGTCTCAATTTATACAGTGTGATAAAGATTAGATAAATATCAGATGGTTCTAACACCACATATTGGATTTTCTTGCATAACTGCCATTATTCAGATCGCTATTAGAACCCACCAACTACGGCATTCTCCATGTCAGTAGTGGCTGCATACAAATTCAAGAACGTCTTTCCAAAAATTACAAATTAAGTTTTTAACAAAAAGTTTAACAAATCACAAAACTAATAGGCTGACTCAACAATATCAGGAGAGTGAAAATATAGTTCGGAGTGTTTTTCCAAAATGCTAAAACTTGTATCGTCTACTTATCTGCATTCAAATGATGCATGAACAGTAGAAATGTGTGACAACTACATATGGCCTCAAACACTTGGCCTCAACATATGTCTAGCTAGAACAGTTGTTTAGCCAAATTATAATGCATACTGGAACAGATATGGAATATATTGTATAAAACTCCAAGATTTAGTTGTTTTGACAGAAATTAACTTACTGTGTACTTTGGAGCATAGTATTTCAAATGTATGGCGTTTCGACCCATCAGCCTAAGTCTTGGTCATATACTAGTGTCACATGAAATGGTTTCAGCTGAATAGTTTGGCTGTTGATGGTGGACTGGCGGTAGGGGTTTTCTGTTTGATGTAAATGGCATCCATCACTTTTATTTTATGCCAATTTAGGTCTCGGGTCGGAACTTTGGTGTTACCCATGGACACTGAGTGTCCTGTGGCCTGGCAATGGTCTCCTACTCCTGTTGGTTTGTCCAGGTTTGTGTGTTCTTTGAACCTGTGTCTGGGTGGTCTCTTAGTTTCACCAATGTATGTGGCTGCTGTCATTGTCACACGTGACGTGGTAGATGGTTCCACATTGGTGTTCTTTCAGAATTCTATCTTTTAGGTGCACTACCACTGACTGAAGGGTGTTGGCTGGTTTATGGTACATCTGCACATAGTGCGACTCATACATATTATAAAATTGTTCCCGTAACCCTGCTACATACTGTAGAGCCCTGTCACATGACACCAGTATGTCACCAAGACTCAGTGACAGCTGAAGAGTTGAAACATTGTACGTTTCCAATATTATCCTCCAAGTAAAGTTAAATCCTTAAATAACTTCCGGAACAGATGTATGTCCTGAAAGAACTATAACGATGATAAGAATACATCAATACTTACCCTCAAACTAAACTTCCAAGAATCGCCACCTTCATCAGCAACTGAATCAAAAGAAATCAACATGAGTCTAATCTGGGTGAGTTTTTTACAACTGACAAACAAAATTGGTCTACAGCCAGAAGACTAGCGAAAGCCATCAAAATGTTTCTCTTTTGGTAGTTATCTTTCAAAAAGTTATTTCAGTATGGTTTCTATGAACAATATAGAGATAAATCAAGAATAATAACAGGTATGCTGAAATGCTCAAACATTAAAATAAAACATCTACTATGGAAACAAATCATTGAAATCATCCACACAAAGGATACTACCAAAAGCACATGTATCGTAACAAATACGACTTGCATTTGGTAGATAATAATATTAATATTTAAAACTTTATTTAGACACCACAAATCCGTTCACGGGTGTGTACATACATGTAAATAGGTAAATAAATTAATAAATATAGTTAAGCTAAAATATAATGTTCACGGGTGTATACATACATATAAATAAGTAAATTTATTAATATATATAGTTAAGCTAAAATATAATGTTCAAGGGTGTGGACATACATGTAAATAGGTAAATAAATTAATAAATATAGTTAAGCTAAAATATAATGTTCAAGGGTGTGTTCATATATGTAAATAGGTAAATAAATTAATAAATATGGTTAAGCTAAAATATAATGTTCACGGGTGTGTACATACATGTAAATAGGTAAATAAATTAATAAATATAGTTAAGCTAAAATATAATGTTCACGGGTGTGTACATGCATTTAAATAGATAAATAAATATAGTTAAGCCAAACTATAATGTTCGTTGTGTAAAACTAGTTATGTGGAAAATAAAAATGTTTTTAATTGTTTCTTAAATTAAGATCACTAAGCAACATCAAACTGTGCATAGATAAAAAACCAAAAAAAACCAAGCCACCCACTGAAGTCCTCCGGGTCGGCGTCCCACTTCTCAAGGTCGTCCGAGGTCAGGGGGAAGTAACGGGAGATGAGTTGCCGACAGATTCCGGGCAGCATCGTCATGTTGAAGTAGGTCAACTTGATCTGGTGTGCCTCCAACACCAGAGGATTCTTAGTGTCTGAACAGAACAGTGACTGACATCACACGGAATGTCTCTATTAAAGCGACATGGTCCATTCGTGGCTTTTTATTTTTATTGCAAAATTATGTTATACGGTATAAATTATACCTATTATAGCGTAAAGCCAGTCAAAATATGTTTCCATGTACCATTTAGGGGTTGAAAATAGACGCAGTAAGGGGCGCTTAACTCTGTTTACACATCGACCATGAGGCGTTTTCAAAACCGTTGTAGGCGTGGCTAAAAGCGCAGAAGGAAATGCATGATCACGCGATGCAGTATCACGTGAACACAAGTTGACGCCACTAACGCCACACCCAGCCAGGTGCACGGCTCCCAGTTGGTAAAGGTCAAAGGGTGGGTGTCACTCGTGGCGATTTGGGTGACAGCGTATATAAACATTCGACGTTTAACATTATGAAGTCAGTTCTATTTCAATAAAACATTTAATGGTGGTCAGGACGCTACAATAGTTATAACTTATACTGATTAACATGATTTTGCAATAAAAATAAAAAGCCACGAATGGACCATGTCGCTTTAAGATCACTCTTGCGGGGTGGCCTGAATAGCAAGGTGACCCTTTTAGCGGGACTGATTTTACTTCACTGTAGATGGAACAAATCTGGGACTATTGTAGGCTGACCCTATTTACAAGGTGGCTGTTTTCCCAAGGTGAATGTAAAGTGAGCCACAACTGTACTACATTTCGTATGTACCACTGCATTGTGATAATACTTCTGAGGCGATGCACAAATTAAGTTACAATAAATCAATCTCATGCAATCGTGACATCCGTCATAGCATAAAACATGAAACAACCCCATTTTGAGGGTTTGCGTTATTATGAACATTATTGGTCGTGTTATCTAAATAATGTTTTACATCTGACGTTGTAGCACCACACACATTTTCGTTCAACAAAAATGATACCGACATGCATTTGGCTGATGTCAAGGAATTTGTAAACATGCATGTAATCAACTACAAACCTTCGATGTTCTTCGGTGGTCGATACGATTCACAGCGGAGAATGTTGCGAATGAGGTTGAGGGAGTTAACTGTGAATCTCTCAAACACAAAACCTAAAACACAATTCCGAACTATGAGATGGTAAAAAATTTGGAATCTGAAATAAAATATGTGCATGGTCTTGTCTACTTTTTTTTAGATGATTATGCAAATTTTCTAAGCATCAACGATCAACACTCCTCCCCAAACACCACACATTAAATATTGTAACACTATCAAAACACCTATTCACCCAAACCCCTGACACCCACTCCCACATATCCTAATACATTCACCCTAAACATTCCACCTTCCAACACCACATTCTAACACTCACTCCCAACACTTTAACGTCCAACACCTGACATCAAACATTCAAACACCCACTCCAAACACTCTAACCTCCAACACTTGATATCAAATATTGTAACACCCGCACCCAAACACCCTCACCCTGCCCTCCCTCCCCCCCCCCCCTACCAAACACCCTCACTTTTAAACTCTCACCCTTACCCTGAGCCTCATCCGTGAAGTTGTAGCGAACAGCCAGGTCAAAGGTCGGCCGTATAAAGACAACATATGACTCGGGATGATTCTCCTGAAGGTCCAGCAACTGAAGTAGACAGTAAGTAGACAACACATCCTTCTGTGCAATCAACACCACATCATCAACTTACAGGGAACATTTGACTGCAGGACACAGGAAGTAGACAACATATCCTTCTGTGCAATCAACACCACATCATCCACTTACAGGGGACATTTGACTGCAGGACACAGGAAGTAGACAACATATCCTTCTGTGCAATCAACACCACGTCATCAACTTACAGGGAACATTTGACTGCAGGACACAGGAAGTAGACAACATATCCTTCTGTGCAATCAACACCACGTCATCAACTTACAGGGAACATTTGACTGCAGGACACAGGAAGTAGACAACATATCCTTCTGTGCAATCAACACCACATCATCAACTTACAGGGGACATTTGACTGCAGCACACAGGATGTAGACAACATATCCTTCTGTCGAATCAACACCACATCACCAACTTACAGGGTACATTTGACTGCAGCACACAGGATGTAGACAACATATCCTTCTGTGCAATCGACACCACATCACCAACTTACAGGGGACATTTGACTGCAGAACACAGGAAGTAGACAACATATCCTTTTGTGCAATCAACACCACATGATCAACTTACAGGGGACATCTGACTGCAGCACACAGGAAGTAGACAACATGTCCTTCTGTGCAATCAACACCACATCATCAACTTATAGGGAACATTTGACTGCAGAACACAGGAAGTAGACAACATATCCTTGTGTGCAATCAACATCACATCATCAACTTATAGGGAACATTTGACTGCAGAACACAGGATGTAGACAACATATCCTTGTGTGCAATCAACACCACGTCTTAAACTTACAGGGGACATATGACCAGCCACAGGACTACGAATATTAATATAACAAAATTATAAAATGGAGGTTTGTCCGGTTTTGGATTACACAGGACATGAGTTTTTTAACCTACTGTTTTGAACAGCCATGAACAGATGGCAATTGTAGATGACAGACAGAGTTGGAGAAAGATGATAAGGAAGCAGAACCTGTGATGTGACGCGGACTTCATCCCACAAGGGAGCCAGAGAAAGGGAATAAAGCAGGGATAATTATATTGTCATTGATACCCAAACATGTACTATGGAAATAATTGTGCATATTTGAGTGACTTACAACTTTTGTGAGTAATGTGATGACTTTCTCTCTCCTTGGGAAGAGTTCCTGACTGAGAAATTGCATCTCATTTTCTGAAAGGAAATGTCCATTCATTCCGCTTTTAAAATAATAAAATTTTCATTTCAACGTCAAACATTTAATATTTCCTATACGGACGAACACTTTTAGACAATCTTAAGCGACTGAGTGTAATTTATATTCTTGTATCTGAGGACCACAAGGCAGACACAAGACCCATACATCTGTTAACATGAATCTATAAGTTGTTTGGTAAAAAGCATTTCACGAGCAATTTTGAAAAAAAGGTTTTTCTTTGTTAAATGTTGTTGAATCTTACAGACAGCACAAGGTGTATTACTATAAAGAATATTTCATCAAGATGCCATTTCTAAAGAACAGTTATCATGTAGTCAATGGCTTAATTACATTTTGAGATTGGATTATGTATAATGTCAGGAACTGTCTAAGTGAGAGAAGGAGCCTACTTGATGTCAGGAACTGTTCAAGTGAGAGAAGGAGCCTACTTGACGTCAGGAACTGTTCAAGTGAGAGAAGGAGCCTACTTGATGTCAGGAACTGTTCAAGTGAGAGAAGGAGCCTACTTGATGTCAGGAACTGTTCAAGTGAGAGAAGGAGCCTACTTGACGTCAGGAACTGTTCAAGTGAGAGAAGGAGCCTACTTGATGTCAGGAACTGTTCAAGTGAGAGAAGGAGCCTACTTGATGTCAGGAACTGTTCAAGTGAGAGAAGGAGCCTACTTGATGTCAGGAACTGTTCAAGTAAGAGACGGAGCCTACTTGACGTCAGGAACTGTTCAAGTGAGAGAAGGAGCCTACTTGATGTCAGGAACTGTTCAAGTGAGAGAGGGAGCCTACTTGATGTCAGGAACTGTTCAAGTGAGAGAGGGAGCCTACTTGATGTCAGGAACTGTTCAAGTGAGAGAAGGAGCCTACTTGATGTCAGGAACTGTTCAAGTGAGAGAAGGAGCCTACTTGACGTCAGGAACTGTTCAAGTGAGAGAAGGAGCCTACTTGACGTCAGGAACTGTTCAAGTGAGAGAAGGAGCCTACTTGATGTCAGGAACTGTTCAAGTGAGAGAGGGAGCCTACTTGATGTCAGGAACTGTTCAAGTGAGAGAAGGAGCCTACTTGATGTCAGGAACTGTTCAAGTGAGAGAGGGAGCCTACTTGATGTCAGGAACTATTCAAGTAAGAGACGGAGCCTACTTGATGTCAGGAACTGTTCAAGTGAGAGAAGGAGCCTACTTGACGTCAGGAACTGTTCAAGTGAGAGAAGGAGCCTACTTGACGTCAGGAACTGTTCAAGTGAGAGAAGGAGCCTACTTGATGTCAGGAACTGTTCAAGTGAGAGAAGGAGCCTACTTGATGTCAGGAACTGTTCAAGTGAGAGAAGGAGCCTACTTGATGTCAGGAACTGTTCAAGTGAGAGAAGGAGCCTACTTGACGTCAGGAACTGTTCAAGTGAGAGAAGGAGCCTACTTGATGTCAGGAACTGTTCAAGTGAGAGAAGGAGCCTACTTGATGTCAGGAACTGTTCAAGTGAGAGAAGGAGCCTACTTGATGTCAGGAACTGTTCAAGTGAGAGACGGAGCCTACTTGACGTCAGGAACTGTTCAAGTGAGAGAAGGAGCCTACTTGATGTCAGGAACTGTTCAAGTGAGAGAGGGAGCCTACTTGATGTCAGGAACTGTTCAAGTGAGAGAGGGAGCCTACTTGATGTCAGGAACTGTTCAAGTGAGAGAAGGAGCCTACTTGATGTCAGGAACTGTTCAAGTGAGAGAAGGAGCCTACTTGATGTCAGGAACTGTTCAAGTGAGAGAAGGAGCCTACTTGATGTCAGGAACTGTTCAAGTGAGAGAAGGAGCCTACTTGATGTCAGGAACTGTTCAAGTGAGAGAAGGAGCCTACTTGATGTCAGGAACTGTTCAAGTGAGAGAAGGAGCCTACTTGATGTCAGGAACTGTTCAAGTGAGAGAAGGAGCCTACTTGACGTCAGGAACTGTTCAAGTGAGAGAAGGAGCCTACTTGATGTCAGGAACTGTTCAAGTGAGAGAAGGAGCCTACTTGATGTCAGGAACTGTTCAAGTGAGAGAGGGAGCCTACTTGATGTCAGGAACTGTTCAAGTGAGAGAGGGAGCCTACTTGATGTCAGGAACTGTCCAAGTGAGAGAAGGAGCCTACTTGATGTCAGGAACTGTTCAAGTGAGAGAAGGAGCCTACTTGACGTCAGGAACTGTTCAAGTGAGAGAAGGAGCCTACTTGACGTCAGGAACTGTTCAAGTGAGAGAAGGAGCCTACTTGATGTCAGGAACTGTTCAAGTGAGAGAGGGAGCCTACTTGATGTCAGGAACTGTTCAAGTGAGAGAAGGAGCCTACTTGATGTCAGGAACTGTTCAAGTGAGAGAGGGAGCCTACTTGATGTCAGGAACTATTCAAGTAAGAGACGGAGCCTACTTGATGTCAGGAACTGTTCAAGTGAGAGAAGGAGCCTACTTGACGTCAGGAACTGTTCAAGTGAGAGAAGGAGCCTACTTGATGTCAGGAACTGTTCAAGTGAGAGAAGGAGCCTACTTGACGTCAGGAACTGTTCAAGTGAGAGACGGAGCCTACTTGATGTCAGGAACTGTTCAAGTGAGAGAAGGAGCCTACTTGACGTCAGGAACTGTTCAAGTGAGAGAGGGAGCCTACTTGATGTCAGGAACTGTTCAAGTAAGAGACGGAGCCTACTTGATGTCAGGAACTGTTCAAGTGAGAGAGGGAGCCTACTTGATGTCAGGAACTGTTCAAATGAGAGAAGGAGCCTACTTGATGTCAGGAACTGTTCAAGTGAGAGAAGGAGCCTACTTGATGTCAGGAACTGTTCAAGTGAGAGAGGGAGCCTACTTGATGTCAGGAACTGTTCAAGTGAGAGAGGGAGCCTACTTGATGTCAGGAACTGTTCAAGTGAGAGAGGGAGCCTACTTGATGTCAGGAACTGTTCAAGTGAGAGACGGAGCCTACTTGATGTCAGGAACTGTTCAAGTGAGAGACGGAGCCTACTTGATGTCAGGAACTGTTCAAGTGAGAGAAGGAGCCTACTTGATGTCAGGAACTGTTCAAGTGAGAGAGGGAGCCTACTTGATGCCAGGAACTGTTCAAGTGAGAGAGGGAGCCTACTTGATGTCAGGAACTGTTCAAGTGAGAGAAGGAGCCTACTTGATGTCAGGAACTGTTCAAGTGAGAGAGGGAGCCTACTTGACGTCAGGAACTGTTCAAGTGAGAGAAGGAGCCTACTTGATGTCAGGAACTGTTCAAGTGAGAGAAGGATCCTACTTGATGTCAGGAACTGTTCAAGTGAGAGAAGGAGCCTACTTGATGTCAGGAACTGTTCAAGTGAGAGAAGGAGCCTACTTGATGTCAGGAACTGTTCAAGTGAGAGACGGAGCCTACTTGATGTCGGGAACTGTTCAAGTGAGAGAGGGAGCCTACTTGATGTCAGGAACTGTTCAAGTGAGAGACGGAGCCTACTTGATGTCAGGAACTGTTCAAGTGAGAGAGGGAGCCTACTTGATGTCAGGAACTGTTCAAGTGAGAGAGGGAGCCTACTTGATGTCAGGAACTGTTCAAGTGAGAGAAGGAGCCTACTTGATGTCAGGAATTGTTCAAGTGAGAGAGGGAGCCTACTTGATGTCAGGAACTGTTCAAGTGAGTGAAGGAGCCTACTTGATGTCAGGAACTGTTCAAGTGAGAGACGGAGCCTACTTGATGTCGGGAACTGTTCAAGTGAGAGAAGGAGCCTACTTGATGTCAGGAACTGTTCAAGTGAGAGAGGGAGCCTACTTGATGTCAGGAACTGTTCAAGTGAGAGAGGGAGCCTACTTGATGTCAGGAACTGTTCAAGTGAGAGAGGGAGCCTACTTGATGTCAGGAACTGTTCAAGTGAGAGAGGGAGCCTACTTGATGTCAGGAACTGTTCAAGTGAGAGAAGGAGCCTACTTGATGTCAGGAACTGTTCAAGTGAGAGAGGGAGCCTACTTGATGTCAGGAACTGTTCAAGTGAGAGAAGGAGCCTACTTGATGTCAGGAATTGTTCAAGTGAGAGAGGGAGCCTACTTGATGTCAGGAACTGTTCAAGCCGCTGGAAGACGAGATTCACAAACGTAACCGCCGACTCATTCTTTTCTGGCTGCTTCACTCCAAACACGACCAGCTTGCGTAACACTGTAATCAACAGAACCAACTTAACACAACTACTGCCATCTTGACATGTATGTAATATGTATGCTGAATATTAATTAGTTATGTAAAATTAATAATATTAAATTAGTTAAAAGCAAATGACAATACATAAAATGTGTATACAATGAATAGTAATAAATAAGTTACAGCTTAAGATTATTAAAATTAAATTAACATGAAGTGTATATTAATAATAAATGAGTAGACACTGTGTACAATTACTGTAACATGTAAAAAATAATAACTAGGTAATAATAATTAAATAAACTAGCACTGTGTACATTTTCAAGAGTCTTTTAAAAGTCATGAGGCAACAGGTTTTTTATACATTGGTTTTATAATATTTACACAATGAGCTGTTAACAGTGGAAATGGTAATTTGGAATTAACTTCAATTTATCTCCTTATTATATCATGATTACTTTGTAGAACACATTAAGTGCACTACAGAACTAACACAAAGACAGACGGTGGCATCTGTGCAGTAGGCAAACTACCTCCACTGACCTTTCAGTGCCAAGATGCTCTGATCAAAGGACACAAGAAGGTCAGCATGACCTTGACCTTGGATGTACTTGGCAGTATTCTCCATGTGCGCATCCCATAATGTCAGAATGTATGCGAACAAACTGGCCGTCAACTGATGACAGAAGTAAACAATTGATGAGATTCTCGTTGATTTATAAAGTGCCTCTTTATAACGTAGATTCGTACATAACTGACCTGGTGGTTGGCCCACAACATTTGCCACCAGGAGAAAATGGGTACTATGGCAAACTGTATTAACTGTCGTTTGTTTTGTGAAGTTCTTAACACTCATCTTGTTAAGTGTTTAAAAAGTAATTACTGTAGTCTCATAACACGTTATCAAAACATTAAAACCTATTTCAACTGCCTCCTACTTCGTGAGCACTTCATATAAGTCTTTTATTTTCACAAACCCACCTCTGCGAAGACATGTCGGTCTGGTGCGAGTCGTTTCGACGCCAAAGCCTTGACAACGTGGTAGAGTATGAGGAGCGCTCTCTGTTTGAGGAGCATTTCAGGAGACTTGACAGCCTCCAGCAGCGTAGGGAACAGCTCCGGCCAGTTGTGTGGACAGTCGAGTCGGGCAATCTTTGCCGTCAACACCGCCAACTGGGTTGCTATCTTCACATGTAAGAACGCCATCCACAAATAAACTCAATAGTCACGCGGCATAGTTAAAAATGCTACAACAATCGTGAAAACTATTTTTTACACATGTTCATTTATGTGTATCTAAGCTGAAATTACATCAGTGTAGGCAGCCATCTTGAATTACAAAATGGCCACCGTAAATTTGTTTTGCTGCATACCGGTGAAATGATGTTAGACTACAGACAATAAAATTCCTGTATCTTTACTTATCCAAAAGTCTGAGGTGACATCATGATGACATTTCATCACTTGTGCTGCCCTCTTATGGTGCCTTGTCTCGTTACAAAGTCTGTGACATTTGTGAACATTTACAAACATCACGTTGAGTATATAGAAAACTAATATAGCCATATAGAAACTAAAAACATGTGTTATTGTATGGACTCAAGCCAACTGCACTGAATATGTAAATATTAAAAAGTTCACGATAATGTCTACAGCCATGTCACTGACTATGCTAATCACACAAAGATGTTACCTGATTCACTGGTTCTGCAAGAGCCATGAGGAGGCGCTGTCGTAGCACTGCCTTCTCTTCCTCACACACAGCACTATAACAGACAACACAGCACTACAACAGACAACACAGCACTACAACAGACAACACAGCACTACAACAGACAACACAGCACTACAACAGACAACACAGCACTACAACAGACAACACAGCATTACAATAGACAACACAGCACTACAACAGACAACACAGCACTACAACAGCAACACAGCACTACAACAGACAACACAGCACTACAACAGACAACACAGCACTACAACAGACAACACAGCACTACAACAGTCAACACAGCACTACAACAGACAACACAGCACTACAACAGTCAACACAGCACTACAACAGACAACACAGCACTACAACAGCAACCCAGTACTACAACAGTCAACACAGCACTACAACAGTCAACACAGCACTACAACAGACAACACAGCACTACAACAGACAACACAGTACTACAACAGACAACACTACAACAGTCAACACAGCACTACAACAGTCAACACAGCACTACAACAGCCAACACAGCACTACAACACACAACACAGCACTACAACACACAACACAGCAGTGACAGCACTACCAACAGACAACACAGCACTACAAAAGACAACACAGCAGTACAATAGCCAACATATCATTACAACAGACAACACAGTACTACCAACAGACAACACAGCACTACCAACAGACAACACAGCACTACCAACAGACAACACAGCACTATATGGCAGCAAATACCTGTCACTATTTACTTGTGTGTGGCTGAGCAAGTATTGACATTTCTCACAACTACATTCAGGAACATAGCCGTATAGACAAATCCACCTGTCATCTTAACAGGTAAAATACGTTGTGGATCGGTAGAAATCCAAAATCGTCATGTGTCACTTATACTTTGAAAATGCGTGTCACGTGTTTGTACTTTATTTTAGGTCATAATAAAACATAATTGACTGGCTTGGTCAGCCGTCGTGTGACTTACTTTGGGGCCGTCTTTCTCCAGTATCGGTCAACTCCATTCTTGAAAAACAGCACGGCCAGCCAGCGGACATTTTGGTCAAGAGAATGGTTTGACCAGATAGTCTGTTAAAAAGAAGGCCACCCATATTCACGATGAACAAATGAGAAATGCATGCTGAATATACCATACAGTGATGAAATCATCATATCATTGTCATAAGTGTTATTTAGTAAATACGATTTAGTAATTTTTAGTTGGAACCAATATTATCTGTGAATACGGCCACTTCTGTTTCACATCATTGTTTTTCATAATTTTGATTTTTTTTTCATAATATGCTATTTTATATAATGGAATATGGACCCATATTCCATTATATAAAATGTCATGCTGTATTAATTATACATGGTTAAGTTTTGTTATGTGGAATTGGGATGGGAGCTGGAACTGAATTATTATAGAGGGAATTTGAAACACGCCAAAAAAATATAAAAAAGGAATTTTCCAGAATTGAATAAAAACAAAATGAAAGAAACTGTCCAGAGTGAGAATTGGAATTGACTGAAAGGACTCGACCCTAGTCAGCAGTGGGGTGATGCAGGATGTAGGTATTACCTGTAAGATGGTGTAGAAACCAGGCTGTGTCTCCCACTGCTTCAGCTGTTGTTCCGCTGGCTTCAACACATCAGGCTGTTGACTACATGCCTGACTGAGCACATGTAGCACCAGTGGACCGGCAGTCTCTATGTCCATCACCTCGTCTCTCTCTGCTCTCTCTCTCTCTCTCTGTCTCACTTGCTCAGTTTAACACGATTCTACAACAAGCCTTGTTTCTGTTAGCCCTATAAGTGTACTTTTTGTCTAGGAGACAACTGGCTCCTCCCAGCAAACAAGGCCCATGATTTCACGTTTTGAAAGTGAATTCACGAGTTCAACAGGGTCAATTCAATTGAATTCACCGGATTATGTGAACAAATTTGGTGTGTCGACATGTGTTTACCGTGAAATCACGAGTTTTTCACATGATGACATGTACCAGTGAAACTGTACCAGTTTTGGCCCAGTACGACTCGTGTCAAACTCGTTCCAAACTCGTGACAACAGGCAGAATACGTATATTCACGTGAAAACACATGAAAACACGTACTGGTGGAGCGGTACCAATTATGAACCAGTATGACACATGCCAACTGGTTCAGAAATGGTTCCTTGTTTGCTGGGCTACCTACATTTTTAGGAGTCAAATTAAAAAAGCATGAGCTGAGGAATTGTGTATGGGTATGCATGTTATTGAGTTTCAGCACCAATTTAATCCAAATTAACTGTTTGAAAGCTAAATTTAGCAAATATAAACATCATTTTTTAACATGCCCTGAGGCTGAGCTATATTTCGACAAGCCTGTATACTGTGCTAGTGTAGCAGGTAGCCATAGGTCACGCTGGCAAACCAAGAGGTACGAAGTCTAAACAGAACTGCAGCCTAGGCTGAGCCTGATAGTAGGACTGAGAGTTGAGATTGACTGTGTCCGAGTGGGGCAGCAACCGGGTGCGTAAGCCCGCTACCGGGTGCGTAAGCCCGCTAGTCTTGGACGGGTTTTTAATCGGTGGCACCGACATTTATATACTATCTGTAGCAATAACAGTTAGTAATTATGTAAACTTGTTAAATATACAAAAAGACATGTGGACATGGATAGCACAGCGAACGTCTTAGTGGTGTAATCACCTTAACAAAATAAACAACTTTAGCAACACGATTTCTATATGGGCAGCGCCATCTTCCCATAATGCATTATTCATCCGGTCTACATAAGATGCGGATTGTTTTATTCTCATTATCGGGACCTTTACTCTGGTGTATTTGAAAGCTAAGGTTGCCTACAACAATATGCATAGACGGATTTTGGGATATAGCCGACGGGACAGTGCAAGTGGCATGTTTGCTGATAATGCTATTGATACATTTGACGCCCTATTACGTAAGAACATTTATGGTTTTAAAAGACGCATTTGTAACATAAATAATAACTTGATTAGGGCTATGTGCAATTGTTTTGAAATAGTAAATGGCCCAATGTAGATTAGCTGGGCCAATTCATTGTATACAGTAAATATGTAAGATAGTCACCATCTCTCGCATATAACTTTATTAGTATTTATTATATATATATATATATTTTAAAGTCAGTAAGTTGTTTATATAACTTACTTTGCAAAAGGTGTTTATTTGTATGAATTAATTGCATATTTATTTTACAATCACATCCTGTATATTGCTCATTATTTTATCTGTTTTTCTACAATTTTACATTTATCTAATTCATAACCTTATTGTTTTTTTATCTATTCATTTTTTATTTTATTTTAACATATTGGCTCTTTAATTAGGCTACTTAGATGTTCTAATGTATGTACCGATTGTATATGGGTTTTTACCTGAAATAAATGTATTCGTATTCGTATACAAAACTATACATTACCATAGAAGCAGATCACGGCTCAGAATATACAATAATAATATACAATAATTATAATATAGGTAACATAGCTCGATCTAGCATAATATCACTGGTTCATATGCTTGACGTCACAAATATAATAAGTCATCCTCGTTCATCCTTGCAAATGAGGCCTATCTCTAGGCTAACTAGCTAGCATTTAACGTTTTATAGGCCGGGATCATAAATTGTGAAAAATAGCGGCCGTGGTAGTTTTGAGAAGATGACGGGGAGGAATTTGAGGCGAAATCGGGTATTCCTGAATTGGAAAAATCCACTGGAGATGTAAGATGACGTGGATTTATACGATTTCGTTGTCACAATAATTATGTTTGATACAATTGTTGATAATCAACGAAACCACTTGGAATACGCCAGTGGCGTAGCCAGAATTTTGCATTAGAGGGGCCATCCGGCAAATCAGTATATATATATATATATATATATATATATATATATATATATATATATATATATATATATATATATATGAGGCGGCTAAATGCTGCATAGGGAGGAAGACCGCTTATGGGAGACCAGCTATATAATTTTACGCAACTAATTTTCACATTAAATCGAACATTAATTGTCTCTAATACAAATATACACCACGTATTAAAATATTGTTATGATATTTTACTGAATAACATTATCTACATAAAAGTCGGTCTCCTTAAAAAACGTATGCTTAGATGCCGCGTACGGGAGACCGGACGTATATTTTTATGTAACTGATTTCCCAAGTATGTCTAATTGGAACATTGTCTGTAATACAAATATACACCATGTACTAAGCCATAGGTATGATATTTTATTTAATAACATATATACACACAAAAACTCGGTCTCCTTAAATGATAGTTAATTATACACTTGTTTGCGGCAGTATATATATATATATATATATATATATATATATATATATATATATATATATATATATATATATATATATATATATATATATATATATATATACATATATATATATATATATATAACGCCGACATGGGGTATGCAAAAACCCAATATAGCGATAGCAATAACAACCTAAATGTGTAAGCAGATACAAAAATGTACACTTGAGTGGTTTTTTTTCAGCGTGTTGATAGCGCCGCATCCAACAAATGTACAACGTACAGCTGAGAGGTCCATCAAGTAATTGTTTTACTAATTTGTATACATATTTATTAAAATTAATATATATCCATCAATAATTGTGTACATTGAACACAAAACACTAACCCCTCAATCAATATATAGCAAAACTTTACACTATAAGCACTTTTTCTGCCGGGGTCCCGTACGCGGCGCCTTATGCACGTGTATATATATATATATATATATATATATATATATACAATTATATATATATATATATATATATATATATATATATATATATATATATATATATATATATATATATATATATATATATATATATATATATATAAGGGTCTGCAATAATTTAATGTGCTCAAAACCAATCAAAGTATTTTAAAAAGTTCCAAATAATGGCACACATTATTTCCTTTATGTCTAAACTATATCTACTAACAAGGATAATCGTAACATAAAATGCATTCGTTGCGCAATGACACATCAAATCTTTAAGGAGGCCAGCTCCGGTCTCCTTAAAACAGCGGTCTCCCGTACGCGGTGGTATATGCATAACTGGTCTCCCGTATGCGGCGTTTAACATTATAGTTTCTTAGGAGTTCCAAGTCGGATCATGGCTGGTTGCCAACTTTGACGCAACCTACTTTCTAGATGAAGTACAAAGAGGCCTACACAGACTGGCACAGTTCGAGTGAAGTACCTTCTTCATCCAGTGGTAGGGAAGATAAACCGATTCAAGTGGCCCGTGCCCGAGGATGTCATTTTTTTTGTCTATGACATCTTCATGTCCCTGCATCGTACACCCCCGGAAGAGGGAAGCGATGAGAACTTTGTTGCTCACCACCGTTTCCTGAAGCGTTAGATGTAAGTGTTGTGGTCATCTGAACTCATAAAACATGTGTGCATGTAGTAGAGAAAGTCACACGGCACACGTACGATATTCCTATTAATTGCTTTGAAGAGTTTAAATTTATTTCGGTACGTTTGAGTTACGAAACCAGTCACGTACTGAACCAAAACGTCACGTACAGAACGGTATGTTCTGGACTATGGCAAAGTTAACAATAAGAAGTCTGAACGATAATGTGCCACTGACAAATACACTGCAGTGTATGATATATTTCCTTCCCATGATAATGATATGGTAGTATTGCAATTTTATGATGCAGTTTGTCAAAAGGGGTTGCATTTACGAGTTACAATATAGTGCAAATAAAAGCAGTATTGTTTGTTTCCCCAACATTTAGGTGTCACTTTGTCATTTCGCAGTCTACTTCCATCTAAAATGAGTATCAGGTGTTAGGACATGTGGTAAAGGTCATATAAAACACAGTAATGAGTAATAACAATATTTATATTAAAACAACACGCGTCACGTAGAGAACGAAAACATGGTATCTTATTAATTATAACAAACACTTATAAAACGGATATGGTCTTAATAATAATACTAATTTTATTATAAAATATCATTAAATATTTGGAAGAAAAACATTTGTTTTTATCATTATTATATGTATACGTGAGGGTGTAATGTGAACAGGAACAAATATAAAAAAGTTGTTATGAAACAAACTCGCAATAAATAGAAGTAATAATCTCACTCAGTCCGCAGAAATGGCAAAAAGCTTACACCATACATAATCCCGATGTCATGTTCACAAAAATCATTTCAATAAACCAATAACTGTCCATTTGATAACGTTTTTCAGCAGGCACCTGCATATTGTTTTGTAAGTGACAATTTGTTTTAGGTTCCAACTTACAAATGCCAAAAATGAAACAATTCGTGGACTGTTTGAAGTTTCGGGTGTCGAAACATCAATGGAAAAGAATGAAAAAGGGAGAACAATTTTTTTTGTTTTTGCCCCCAATTGATGCAAAGTCAAAAATCTCACCCATGATTGTTATTCGCAATTTTTTTTAAATAAAAATGCATACGCGCTATGCGTTTCGAGGAAACTCGGCCCGGGCGTGACGTATTTCACCGACGCTACATTAGAGCAGATAAAAGCGGACATTGCTGCGCTTGCGTCCCTTTGCGATGTATACGTTTTGCCGAATCTGGGCCCGGCCGAATATGAGCCCACCACACCGGGTCAGTTCATAAGCGGTCCGCACTCCAAGCATAAAAATCATAACTGGAAACGTCATTTCCTCGGCGCATGCGGATTCGAATCGGAGAGCGCTATGAATTCTTGATGACGCGAGAAAAGTAATTGGAAATGTTATTATTTCCGAGATTACTTCTTGCTACCAAAATAAAAAAGCATTTATGAATTGCATGGATGTAGAAGAAGACGAGTAGTATTAAACGGTACGGACATGTTCTAAAATAGCGCATTTATTTATTACTTTTTTCAGTTGTTGTGGGCGATAAAAAGAGCCAGTTTGTATATTGCAGTTAGAATGCTTCCTTTTAAAGATAAACACAATTGTAATCCGACTAAAATTCGCACTGTGAATTCGTACGTAGCTGTACTTGTCACACGTTGCTCTTAAAGTTACCAAGTTGAGTTCTGCTGTTTTGTTCATAAGATGGGTGGGAGGTACTAATGTTCTAGAACATTCATGCCAAGGCGACCTTTCTCTTGTACTGGTCCTGGACTTGACTTGGTTTTTAGGACATTAAACTTGATCTTGGAACTGCTGTGGTTATTCATGGGTTTTTCCCTTTACACACTGGCTTGTCTAGGAAACAGGTGGCAGGTCACTGTACTGAACAATTCTTACTTATACAAATGAAACAGTGAATGGTAACAATGTATAAATATACCATTCATCCACGAGAGGATATCCGAAGAATAGATATTGTCTACTTTGTCTTTGATATGTGGAAGCTTTTGACAAGGTGCCAAATCCAAGATTACTACTTCAAGTCCTCATGGCATATATGGCTTGGCTGAATAGAAACTAGCTGACTGAAAGGCTACACGTAGAAATATACAGGGATGTGTGAAATAGGAAATCTACTTTGAGTCAAGGGTAGTACTTGAATTCTGGTTCCTCAGTTATTATTTATGTGATATGTCAGAAAACCATTTGGGCACTTGCCCATAACAACTATGGCAGGGATTGGCAGCTTTCCGTCATATAGAAATAAAAAAGGTATGCCTGAATTTTACTGTTTCTATATTCTGCTCTGTATTCTACTGTAGCATCTGATGAAGACATCATAGAGATGTGTGAGTACAAGAAACCATCACATCGTCATGGCGAACATCGCCTTGGTGATGACCAACAGTTCTGGCCGAGCACCGAGATCTTCCGCTACATACAAAGGCGCCAGAATGGACACCATGTGGGCTACTACCCACGTCGGCTCATGTCACAGTTTGTCGCACGCCAGTTGCCAGGATTGTTGACCGAGAAGGAGTATGCCCTCGGTGATATCAACAAGATATTCGCTTCACACTGGGCGTCTGACCGCCAGGTGGCGTTTGGAACTAAGTGTAATAAGGTAGGACTGAACCAGTTGATATCAAAACATCATGTACACTTTTGATCTGCTTGATGTCATGTCATGTTACAGTTTGATAGCAATTACTTATTATAATCGAATTGCATCATTTGGTGAACTCTATGTTAGAATATTGTTTTATGTAACTCTGTGATTGTCAGGTGTTGTTTTTTGTTGAGGAGTGTAATCTGTACTGATCATACAGGGCTTTATGCAGGATAAAATGATTGCCAGTCACACATGTTTTAGTGGACACATGGATGCTAACTGTTAAGCCAGTTTACAAACTTTCATATATGTCTGATGACCTGAAATGAACTACAAACACATATGTCACACAACTTACACTTACTTTCAAGGCATAACTAACAATATATATGGGTGTTTTTGCTCCTTCGTTTTTTTACCCGTCCACCACCCATCCATCCATATTTCTACCCGTCCACATTGGTTTTTACCCATCCAAATGACGGGTGGCTGGGTCTCTGCATAAAGCTATGTGATCATACTATAAATTGATTAAGGGATTTTCTTGTTTTATGTGATGAAAAAACCTGTTTCTCTGCAACTGTAAATGTATTTTGTGTCATAGCAGTGGCACAAATATTACAGCAGCCTAGTATTTTGCTACAACCTCCAGTGAATAATGCAGGGTTGGAAAAAATCATGATTTGTTCCGAATAAATCTTATTTTTTTATTAAATCGATTTATTTGATTTTTTCGACATTCTCGACAATCATAAGAAATAATATGTAATTTGGAAACAAAAGAAATATGTGGAATATCATCATATACCCAATGGGCTGAACATTTCATTCTTAGCATTTCTAAACAATTAAAGCAAAGTTGTTATGTACAAATTTAAACTTTATTTAAAACTACATACAATTAAATCAACTGGCAATAAAGCAAACAATCAGTTTGTGGTACATGTGATTATTCATTATAGGTAGCCTAGATTAAATCGATGATTTAATCAATTTGATTATATTAATGCCAACCCTGGAATAATGTACATTTGACCGTCTGTCTTCAGCTAATTGTGATGGACCTAGTCAGCAAACAGATGGTCCAGATTCCGTCCCTTCAGAACAGTGGTCAGAGCAGTCCGGCCGAGTGTCCCTGTGGTATACACAGCATCGCGGTCAACTTCTCACGCAGCCTCCTAGCGACGGGCGGCGAGAACACAAATGACCTTGCCGTGTACCGTCTGCCGACCTTTGACCCAGTCTGCTTAGGAGAGGTGGGTTGCTTCTGTAGTTGTGTTGCCTGCCTGCTTTATTATTATTATTTTTATTTATTATTATTTATATTATTTATTATTATTTATTAGCGATCAAATAATTTTTTCTAGATAAAATTGTGTTCCTCTGAAACAAACCAAAACATGTGAAATTTTTATTTAGTCGTAAAACGAAAAAATGCTAATCATGTACCAGTCAACAATGTAGTTACATAATAATTATAGCTAAAATGAATATACATGTGTGTATAGGACATCAAAACTCGCGTTTTATATAAGTGTATGTGTAATTTTGTGGTCACTTTGATTTGCTCATTGACAATGACATGAATACATGTATATGTTTACAGCGGGGTCACTCTGACTGGCTGTTTGACATCATTATGTGTCTGTTTACAGCGGGGTCACTCTGACTGGCTGTTTGACATCATTATGTGTCTGTTTACAGCGGGGTCACTCTGACTGGCTATTTGACATCATTATGTGTCTGTTTACACCGGGGTCACTCTGACTGGCTATTTGACATCATTATGTGTCTGTTTACAGCGGGGTCACTCCGACTGGCTATTTGACATCATTATGTGTCTGTTTACAGCTGGGTCACTCTGACTGGCTGTTTGACATCATTATGTGTCTGTTTACATCGGGGTCACTCTGACTGGCTGTTTGACATCATTATGTGTCTGTTTACAGCGGGGTCACTCAGACTGGCTGTTTGACATCATTATGTGTCTGTTTACAGCACGGTCACTCTGACTGGCTATTTGACATCATTATGTGTCTGTTTACAGCGGGGTGCACTCTGACTGGCTATTTGACATCATTATGTGTCTGTTTACAACTGGGTGACTCTGACTGGCTGTTTGACATCATTATGTGTCTGTTTACAGCGGGGTCACTCTGACTGGCTGTTTGACATCAAGTGGCTGGATGATGAGTTTGTCGTCACAGGTACGCGTCGTTCATATGTGTTGTAAAACACCATTGAGTCTCCCAGTTGCAATGTCTTCACATTACCAACACATCTCTTTCTAAAACACATCTGGTGTAGTTGCTGAATTCAATATAGATACTTTACACAATTAGGCACTAACTGTCTTATACACTGGAGTTTTAGACAGTGGAAAGTGGATTCCATTACTAAAGGAATTGCGGCTGATCAAGTCACTGAACACTTTCAAAGCACATCTCAAAATTCAGTGTATTATACTAGCTTTTAATGTGTAACATGTTACCTTTGCAGATGTGGCGAATACCAACATGTAGCAGAGTGCTTGAGCGTATTTAAATCATGCCCTAAGACTCATCATATTAAAATCTGCTTTTAATGACTAGTTATATAGGTGTTTACTATTGTGCTACTAATAATTTTAATAATGATTTATTTAATAACATGTTATTATATTTATAATGTATAAATTTGTACACATTTCATTTATTTGGTTTACAATTTTTGCTATGTTAGCCTCATTTTATTGATTTATATTTTATGCAAACTGTCATAGTCACAACTATATAACTAAATTTTATTTGTGCATGCACAACTTATATTGTTTTATAGAAAAACGGTGTAAACACTATTGAACAGAGTCAGTCTGGAGGCCAGTGCTTAATTCAAGCTGACCTTTATTTTTAGTGTCATACAGGTTTTAATCAGTGTTTATGGTTTAGATTAATTTGTAGATTATATATATATATATATATATATATATATATATATATATATTTACGTACAGAGTTTTAGTAAAGGTTTTAATTTGATATTAATTTATATAATTTACATACCAAGTTTTAGTACTATACATCTTTAAAAAAACAGTGTTTAATTTATTTAAAATTTATTTATTTATATAATTTAGGTTTACTAGTGCATCTTAAAACCTAAAAGTAATATGATTTATATAAATTTATATAATTTACATTACTATTTATTAATATACATTTAGTATATTTCTTGTGCAGCGCATCAGTCTGCCAAGTGGGAATTAGCATTATATAAAAACTGTATTTTTATTATAATTCATCGTGTCTGTGTCATGTTGGTGATTCAGGATCCAGGGACAGCAAGATGGCTCTGTGGTGTATAAAAGATGACAAGGACAGTGACGTGTCGACAGCGTCAATGTCACATATACCTATGCGGTCGCCGGACTATGGCTATGACATTGTAACCCCTCTCACCGTAAAGTCATGTAAGAAGGCGGAGAAAGTGCGAGCGCTAGGATATAATCACAACAACCATGTACGTACTCAAGAGCATCACATTTTGCTCAGAAACTTGTGTTTTGTAAAATCTTTTGAAAGTTAAATATACATCCTGTAAAACTCCATTATTGGGACAGCTAAGGTGTTAGTGGATTTATTGAAAATGTTCTACTGTAATAAGATCAAAAATATGTTTATTTTTCTGACACTAGTAGTATGATTAGGATGTTAAGGCCCGTTTACTCAAACAATTAGTTGGCCAACTCAGAACATTTATATGGGTGTTTCTTACTTACTTACTTATGCCTGTTTGCTCGCTGGGAGCATAGGCCATCGACCAAGGAACGCCACTGTTTTCTGTCCATGGCCATCCTCTCCAACTCTCCTGGTGTATCCCATCTCCTTTGTTTCTTTTTCCGTGTCTCTCTGCCAGGTGTTCCGTGGCCTACATCTTCCCTGGGGGGGGGGGGGGTTCCATGTGATGGCTTGACAGGTGATGGTTTCTAGTGGTTTCCTGAGTGTATGTCCTATGGGTGTTTACATGTGTAAAATGTCTCAACACAATACACAACTGTGACTTTGACTGTAACTATTTATGATTTTGAGCTCTCATCTTGGACATGACTGGAGAGAAGGGTTCTGTGGCAACGTGTTATGCAACGTGTTATATGATTCTGTTGTTTAGAAAACTTTTATATGGAAACACTGCGTGGAATGCTGTTGAATTATGCAAATACAGAATTATGTGATACTCATTGAACAATGGAGAAAAATTCCGAAGCCCAAGACAGATGCTCAGTTTGACGTTTGTTTGTTGCAGGAAATTGCAGCTTTATCATTGAATGCATATGTTCACTTTTGGGATGCAAAGCATTTTGTACAGGTAAGATTAATCAGGGATCGCACATGTATAGATCAAATAAAACTTACATTTCCTTCCACAGCTGAATATGAATGACTTACACAAGTAAAATGTCCTTCCCCACAATGGTTCTCTAGACACAGATGCAGAAGACAATTTCCTAGAATATTCATAAATGCTGTTGGTCAGGATGTCGATGTGGATAAGTTTTTCACGATACTGCAAGCTATGTAAATGTTCACAACTGACAAGCAATTATGGCACAATCGCAGACAATATGATTTACGTGCATCTAACACAAAAAATTACCCAATGGTTGGATTATTCCCTGAACGTTTGGTGTTTTTGAAAAGCACAACGTTGTGGTGATTTTTGACGTGCCTACATAAACAGTAGCACAGTTCAGGTCTTGTATTGTAGCAGGTGTTTTATTAGATAGTTTTTAATTTTGCAAATTAGGATGCTGAAAGGTAAAACTGTATCGCACGCACTTTTAAGAGAAGCATATGAAAATGTTTGGTTAGACGTCGTAACGTTGCAAGTGGTTGTTTCTAAGACCACCTGACACCAGTTCACTGCTGGGTTTGGTCTGTTCTTGTAGAAGTGTAGTCGCAAGTTGACGTACCCGAGAGAGAACGTGTGCATGGCCGTGTGTCCTGACAAAGGACTGTATGCAGTAGGGTCACAGTCTCATGTCACACTACTAGACTCGAGAGCTCCCAAACACGTCGGCTGCATCGTATCGAAGCAGCGTGGCTGTGGTGAGTAGTGAGTAGATCAGATCAAGGACTAAGCTTCTGTCAGTCTCTGTTGTTTTCTGCCGACATTCTGCACAACGATGGCGGAGTCAAATGCGGAACCTACAGAACTAATGAACCAGTTAGCACTGTTACGTAACTCGAGCCTTGTGCTTTCAACTGCCATTTTCCCGTTACCTCATTACTGTGCCCTCATTCATTATTTCAGTTTAAAGAATTCAAGGTTGAACTGAACAAAATAAACAGCACATGCGCATAAAGACCGCGATTATGTCACAGGCCCGAGTTGTATAGGCTCCCCATAATCTTCCTGTTGTTCATAAACTGCCTACATTACTTGATAGTGTGAGAAGCAGTTGGCCTTTTTTCCAAGTTCCGTTTTGGTATTTGTGAATACACTTTATAGAGTAGCGTGCTTCTATTATCAAATTCAGTACACAACCCCATGAATTTTTTTTTTCTTATATTAGAAAAAGGTCTCGTATTGTTAATAAGTCAGTAAATTTGTTTAATTCAAAGTGACATACTGTATCTTGATATTACTAAGTCATTGTAGTATATTACTAGATAACAGAAGTGACCACCTTCAACCATAGAGTTGTCCGTGAGTGTGGAGGTGATGTGTCACCATAGAGTTGTCTGTGAGTGTGGAGGTGACGTGTCACCATAGAGTTGTCCGTGAGTGTGGAGGTGACGTGTCACCATAGAGTTGTCCGTGAGTGTGGAGGTGACGTGTCACCATAGAGTTGTCCATGAGTGTGGAGGTGACGTGTCACCATAGAGTTGTCCATGAGTGTGGAGGTGACGTGTCACCATACAGTTGTCCATTAGTGTGGAGGTGACGTGTCACCATACAGTTGTCCATGAGTGTGGAGGTGACGTGTCACCATACAGTTGTCCATGAGTGTGGAGGTGACGTGTCACTGTTGTAGGAATCCGCTCCATCAACTTCAACCACGACATGTTGACCATTGGCACCGGTGCTGCCACCATCTACTTCTACGACATGATTGCTGGCAAGTACCTCGAGCTCAACTGTGGACATCCGTGCTCACTGACTGCGGGGAAAGGCTGGCTGGTAGGTGGACGACAGGCATTCAGAGAGGTCGTGTTGTGTGTACATCTCATGGCATTTAGCCATCAAAATGGCTGCTGAATACACAGCATTTGTTAAGCGTCATTAATTAGCTATGATGATAATATGCCAATTGTATTGTTGTGGATTCGAATAAGGAAGTCTTACTTGTATAAGATTGGACATTATGTTTGGCCATTTTTAAGGCTTCTTGATAATGCTCAGTGTATGTTCGGTGTTAAGAGATATGGCTTTTGCCGTTTTTGACACACGTCTATCTCTCAGCACATCAAATACAGTAAAGCCTGTCCAATACAGTCTGCTGGGACTGTGAAATATTACTGTTACAAACTGAGAGGAACATTAAATACAGTAAAGCCTGTCCATTACTGTCTGTTGGGAATGTGCAAAGTTACTGTTACTGTTACAGAGGCGTATTAAATACAGTAAAGCCTGTCCATTACTGTCTGTTGGGAATGTGCAAAGTTACAGTTACTGTTACAGAGGCGTATTAAATACAGTAAAGCCTGTCCATTACTGTCTGTTGGGAATGTGCAAAGTTACAGTTACTGTTACAGAGGCGTATTAAATACAGTAAAGCCTGTCCATTACTGTCTGTTGGGAATGTGCAAAGTTACAGTTACTGTTACAGAGGCGTATTAAATACAGTAAAGCCTGTCCATTACTGTCTGTTGGGAATGTGCAAAGTTACAGTTACTGTTACAGAGGCGTATTAAATACAGTAAAGCCTGTCCATTACTGTCTGTTGGGAATGTGCAAAGTTACAGTTACTGTTACAGAGGCGTATTAAATACAGTAAAGCCTGTCCATTACTGTCTGTTGGGAATGTGCAAAGTTACAGTTACTGTTACAGAGGCGTATTAAATACAGTAAAGCCTGTCCATTACTGTCTGTTGGGAATGTGCAAAGTTACAGTTACTGTTACAGAGGCGTATTAAATACAGTAAAGCCTGTCCATTACTGTCTGTTGGGAATGTGCAAAGTTAGTTACTGTTACAGAGGCGTATTAAATACAGTAGCCTGTCCATTACTGTCTGTTGGGAATGTGCAAAGTTACAGTTACTGTTACAGAGGCGTATTAAATACAGTAGCCTGTCCATTACTGTCTGTTGGGAATGTGCAAAGTTACAGTTACTGTTACAGAGGCGTATTAAATACAGTAGCCTGTCCATTACAGTTACAGAGGCATATTAAATACACTAAAATCTATCCATGCACAATATTATAGACAGGTTGCTGTTACAGAGTGTCATGGCATGGTCACCCACTAATAGGATCACATTCGGGTGGTCACCACATGACAGATTTCACTGCACAATTGTTGCAACTGTTTCAGCTGCACGACGAAACGTACCAAGATTTCTTCATCGACCAGGAGTACCCAAACGCTATCTACACGCACTGTTTTGATAACTCGGGAACAAAACTCTTCGCTGCCGGCGGTCCGCTTCCCGCTGGACTGTGGGGCAACTACGCCGGCTTGTGGCAGTGACAAGCCCATGTGATTATACAGCCGAGCGAGATTGTATATTGTACTGTGAAAATTATATGCATCTGTACATATGTATATTATGTATGGCCCGTTGTGGTCGGATAGGGGACGTATGTAAAATTGGGTGCGAAACTGTGTGTATTGTTTGGATGACATTGGCGAGGACGTTGACGAATCGCTGTATTCCTGACTTTCTTACCGATATGACTAGGTCCGCTATATTTCATTTCAGCGCATTCCGAAAGGATTCTAAGCGCCGTCCCTCTGAGTTAATATCATGGCATTTCTGTTTCGTCGTTCTGTTTTTGCGTAACAAAAAACATCCTTTTGTACACAGCTTGCGCCATTATGTCCATAAGCCGGCAGTGTTTTTGTATTTGAAAAGGTGATATTAAGCTGGCATTGTTATTAAGTGGCATTACAAGCCTCCAGAGTGTTTACCAGATATCTGGGTGGAACAGTCATGGAAGTGTTGCAAAAATGGCGTAAACACAGATGACTGTTTTGAGGCAGACGTTTGTGAGGACGCTTCCTGCTGTTGTTTTCTTATATATTCGTTGTTGATTATTTCATATTAACTGCAAAAATGCTTGTGGTCGAGCTGTATACAAAGAAGATCTGCGTTTAATTGTGCAGAATATACCAGAGGGCAACATATGTGCTGAGCTATCGGCGTATTCAAATACAATTCAACATTACAATTGAAAAATAGCTACACCTTTGACACGTCCGTATCAGGCAACTGGATTATGTTTGTTTTGGCAATTGTCTTGGTGTATTGCACTGAATTTGCAATCGACCATTTAGGCATTTGTTGTGTCATGTGACTGAAGAAACTTGCCACGCTTATCGAATAAGTGTTCTCATTTGGGTAACCAACGTTTAATCCCGGACATGGACTTTGTAGGAATCGACTAAATATCAATTGGTAGATGTATACATACACCCCACGTGACTTGTGGCAGGTAGATTCATTAAATGTAAATAGGAACGATTTGGGAACTGCAGAAAATGGCGAGTGAACTACATGGATGAACAGACGGAAGGATGTGTAAGCATAACTGTGGTATCAGTCGCAACATTGACAGCTTACTTTAAACTACAGTAAACAACAGTGTAAAGAATAAAGTCGCATACTAAAGGTGTGGCATTCACTAAAGGTGTAACAATGTGTTGTTTATTTCATCGCCATTCTTCTGTCATTAGGCTACCTACAACACGTGTACACATAGCTCATGTAGCGTTTGGTTCATTTACTGAAGATCCGAGCCACAGCAGTACTTCTTAGATCAGTTTCCAGGAGAGTATTTTAGTCCCTGGATTAAGGATGAGGTTTCTTTATAAGAAACAACCAGACATTTGGATCATATAATAGCTATCATAAAGGCTCGGAATATCTTCTAGTCCTGGCCATTCATCTAGCCATGCATGATGTACTACAATGTAGTTTCGTTTTGCTTACTAAATAGATTAAAATAAATAAACGTTGCAGTAAATTTTCGTTCACCTCTGAGTCGTATGTAAAATTATACAAAATAAGGGGGCATATAATAATGTAAGAACATTTCAGAAGGCAAATAGAATAGACTAAATATTGCCTGCTTCTTTGCATAACAACAATGCTGTTTGACTGGAGCTCCAAACATGTTTTAGAAATAAATGAACTGGTGTAGGTATAGGTCAAACTTTTTATTAAGAGGTTTGGCAGGAGTTGGTATAAAAACAGTTTCCTGGTTGGTTGACTTAGAGAGGGTCATACACACAAGTGACACAACATACCTGAGCACCTATGTTCTACGTCCTTTTGTTCACTCACATCAAAACACATTCACAGCAAAAATTATTCATTGAGATTGTACAAATATACAGTTGCCATGACAACTGTCTCACTTGACCAGTGCACTGGCCCAGACGTCACTGGAGGGGTCAGTGGGGACCACCCAGTGGTGAGGAATCCGACTGCCCCCTTCTTTCCCTGAGGGCACAAGGAACATGTCCCACTCCTGCCTGCAACACCAACAGCACAAAACTAACCACAGTAGCTAAGGTTTCTTCTAGACTGATGTAAAGAAATTATTTTGGGTTGTTCAGTTGACAAATTGGACATAAATCACTGAAAAATCTGTATGAATGTTAGATAATTTTTTTTACATATCTGCAAGTATTTCTCCACTACTAGGGCATTAGAAAAGTAGTGTTTGTAAGTGATATAAAATAATGATTTTGCTATTTCCAGAGCAGCTCTGGAAATAAGCGTGATGGCTACATATGTGTAAGCACATCTACCCAGTAATATTTTCAGTGACTACGTGTGGACAGACTAATTATAAAACAGCGACATTGTTGAATCAATCTATGCATGATTTGGACTGTCCTGACAGGGATATTGATAATATATTTATTTCAATCAATAGTCTAAGTGTAATTATTAAGCCCTTGATATATTGGGTACTGGCCGAATTCCAATAGAAACATCACATTTTACAAAATGGATGGGAAGGCTAGGTGCCACTGTATTTGTTTGTAGACTGGAGCACCAGACAGATGTGTAAGAAGTATTCCACACACCTGATATGAAGGAAGGCATCAGCTGTATGTTGCCCAGCCTCGTAGTACTGTCTGTGTGTAAACAGTGGATGTGACGGCAACACAGACTCTGAAACATTCACAACACAGTCGGGTGAAGCAAAGTATTTTACTGATACGCAACACCGAATGGCATGGGTCCATTCTTATAATAGTTCTGTTTCTATATATAGCGCTTTTTAAATAACTAAAGACCAATCAAAGTGCTTCACATAGCATGACATGCTGGCTGAATCTTAAACATAAATTAATTAAATAAATAAGGGTGTAAAAGCACAGCATATCGCTAAATATTTAGTAAGCTGGACCCACACACACAAAAGTTTGTGTGCTTTGAGACTAAATAAGGCCTGTATACAGAAGATTGAGACAAATTGGACAACCTAGTTCTAACTATTCCTTTATTCAAATGTATAATTTTTGTATTTGTAATGTCTATATTGACATGAGAATTTGATATGCCATTGAAGATGCAATCCAGCTCTAAAACTTTCATATCAGCATCAACTATTAGCGAAAGTAATTTTTCGTAACTATTTTATATCGTACATCTTCATTCCCACGTCCTATGTCACTCACTGGGAAGGAAGTTACATTTTATAAAAATTAATAACAAAACATCTGCCAAGTGTAGACAAACAAGTCATAGCACAAACTGGCCAGCAGGTGGCGTCCTGGTCAACTCACCATCATGTCCAAAGAGAACTCGTCGGATTCGTCGTTCGACCCGCTGTTCTCGAGCCACCAACCTCCTCTGTTGCTCTTCCTTCTGTCGTTCCTCCGTCTCCTGTTGCTCTGTCTCCAGCATCACCTGTCAATGACCCCCAGTGACCTCACTACCAAATATGGGCATGCATGACAATGTCTGTGCACTGCATGCTGGATAATTAATTACACTTACCAGAATAAATTAGGTCAATTCAATTTATTATTACCAAATATGGGCAGGCATGACAATGTCTGTGCACTGCATGCTGGGTAATTAACTACACCTATCAGAATAAATTAGGTCAATTCAATTTATTACTACCAAATATGGGCATGCACGACAATGTCTGTGCATTGCATGCTGGGTAATTAATTACACATACCGGAATAATATTATGTAAATTCAATTTATTGCTCAATTTGATCTAAAATATTTAAAGTCAGGAAGATGTTTACTTTGAAAAGAAAATGGAGCCATTAATTGTGTTAACAGAAATATAAAAGTTGTCCACGAAGACCAAATAAACACTAAGCCTGGGAAGATGTTTTATCCAATAGAAACTTTACTGGTATAGACTGAGTATTTCAAACAACTGTAATATGTTTATGTTATTAATATTACTATGATTATATATTATTATGATCGATATAATATATTAATCAGTGTAAATGAATAATTACCGTATTCGTTCTATTAAGTGTTTGCAATGCAATGCACAGACATTGTCGTGCATGCCCAATTCTATTAAATATTAAAAAGAAAAATTCTTAATATTAAACTTAATGTAAATTAACGAAGTGCCACTGATGTCGCATAAAGCTCCAACTGGGATGGCACGTGGCTATATAAATAGTCTAGAAATAATTTATTCATCCAGATGTGAGTGATTATGTGATGAAAAGGTACAGAGGTTGCAGATACAGCCAAAGGTGTATCTTTTTCTGGTGATTGACAGGGAAGTAATTACAATTAATAGTGGATCTGATATGATATATTTTTGTCTTAGCTTGATGGCAGACACTGCTGAAAATAGGGTGTATGCTAATTAGGGCATGCACGCTTAATAGAACGAATATGGTAATATGAAAAAAATGCTCTCCCTAGATTATATATCTTCCCATTCACGGTGATAAGTGGCACTTATGTAGTGTTTTACTAGCATTTTACCAAAACATTGTACTACAACAACTATTAGATGTTCAAATATTTGTAAGAATAATTTTGCAATGTTTGTGTCAAAGCCTGGCAGACGTTACCTCGAGTAAACCCTTCTCTGTTTCATATGTCTCATTCTGTCGTGTCAACATGTCGACCATAGACGACAACCGAGTTTCAAAGTTTTTGTCAACATCGTGGCGTACATATAGACCTGGAATAGAAGTCAATACAAACACATCACAGTTACGTCAACAATTTACAGATTCCAGTATGATTACGCCAACAATTTACAGATTCTTGTATGATTGTGTCAACAATTTACACATTTAAATATGATTATGTTAACAATTTACACATTTCATTATGATCATGTCGACAATTTACACATTCCAATGATTACATCAACAATTTACATATTCCAAACTTCTTTCCATGTGTTGAATTTTGGAGGTCTTTAAATTTCACTAAAATATCCACATTTTTCTATTGTGGAATTACACGTCAAATTGTTTAAATGATGTAAATAATTAAACATCCAATTGGATGACTTGATATCTACCTTTCTTTTCTGCCATTTCTTTTCTGACTTGTCTCAGTTTCTGCAGATCTGTCATTAACTGCAGAGCTTTCTTGGTGTCAGTCAACTTTGACCTCACCTCACGCAATGTGTCGTCTGCTGCTGCCTTCATCTCTTTGTCCTGGGTCAGAGGTCAAGGTCAGTGCAAATTGTTAAAACAAGACAGGAAGTAAAAAAACTGATGTAACAGATGTTGTAATGTGTGGATTGTGAGACATACAGTAACACTGAAAACAGATTATTGAACACAAAACAGAAATGCTAATTTCAACTTTTAAAATAACAGACTGCAAACTAAAAAAAATTATTGAAACTATCACAGGGGTGAGTTTCATTCAATTTAAAACTTGAGAGAACTTACTTAAGCAGATTGTAAAATATTCACCAATTCACGCCACACTGATACGAGCAAAGCAAAGAATTTTTTTTAGTTGTACAACACACTCTAAATATCAATCAATGTGTGTAATTATGTTACAAGAAATCATTATATATAAGTTTATATATAAGTATTTCATGTGAATGGCTTTTGCCTACCCTCTTCATTTGCAGAGTCTTCTCCACAATTGACTGCTGCCACTGGTCAAGTCGCTCATGTGCTTTCCTTCTCTGTTCCTCGGCTTCAAACTTATCCTGGTGTTGTTCCTCGGACTGCCGCCTCAGTCGCTTCTGTCACAACAATCAACACAACCATTTCGTACAAACTGTGGCTTAAACCATGCTGCCAGAACCATCACTTAAGTCACACATCCCATCACTTAAACTATCCTTCTAATAGTCCTGAACCAACCATGATTTAAACAATTCAGTCCTTTGATGTAAAAAAAGGCAAGTTCTTATATAGCGCAGTATCCAGTACTCAGGACCATTCAAAGGACTTTAGACTTTACTTCCCTGACAGACCTGTTCACTCAGACACCATCTCGGCTTCGCTGGGAAGCATCCAGCCATATGCTACAATTAATACGCGAATCCACCATTGTCAGGTACTCATTTATTCAGCTGAGTGAACTGGAGCAATGTAGAATGAAAAAACTTGCCCAAGGTTTTAACACCGCAGCACAGAATTCGAACCCGGGTTCTCATAGTCGAGCGTCCGAAGCTCTACTCCTGAGCCATTGCGCTCTACTGTATCCAAAGCCTTTAATTCATTGAGACTCCAAAACCCCCAACTGCACCACTTACTCGGGTTGTACCGATGAGCACGCTGGCTTTGGTGGTGGCAGAAAATACTCTACAGAGCACCCTGTTTATGACACTGTTCGATTTTGTAGACCCCGACTACCACATTATGACGATGTGGTATTAGAAACAGCCTGGGAACACTTTGACATGAAATTCGTTGTAGCAACAATAGTTAATTACCCGGTAGGTTACATTTAAACTGTACATGAAAAAACAGAGTAACATCGTAATGTGCACATAATCTTCACATGGATAATGACCACAGAAGTTAAGATAAATCACATGACACACTGCTTTGTTCAGTCAATCCTTAAAAACTACTGCATGTACAACCTTTATACGTACCCGCTTGTGTGCTATCCGTTTAAGTTTTCGCTGTAGTTCTGCAACCATCTGTCCATCTTCAAACACAGCCTTCAACCTGCTCAGTTCTGCCTGCAGTGATACAACCAGTAGTGTGTAGACATATTTTACAATTTATGATTAGTTAATCATGCAAAATACCACCTGTTAAATATTTATTCATAATTGTCATTATTTACCTACTCACATGGAACATAATAATTCTCACACCACCCTCTCAAGTTGTACTTTACAATGTTGATAATTACTCTGTTTGAAAGATGTATTTTTATGCTACAACAAAGGGCATTACTTGGTCGAACATAGCAACCACGATACTGATTTTTACAAATAAAATTATTTATTTACAATCATTATAGTTATGGAAATCACATACATTTCAACAATTAATAAGTGCACATTAAACCTCTCTCCTTTTTACATAGTAAATGACAATAATTGAAACACCCAATGCATTGAAAAACAATTGAAAAAGTGAAAAAGCAACAGATACATTTTATGACATTTTTTAAAAACAAAATATAGAAAATAACACTTACAAATGAGATAACTTTTTCATGCCAATATCTTGACAACACTGGCACTTGTTGAGATTTTTCATCATACCTTAATCTGTTTCACTTCATGACACAAATCCTCTCTTTCCTTCTCAGTGGTTAAGGTTTCCCTCTCAAGTTCGTTGCAGCACTGCTTGAGTTTGTCAGACAACAAAACTGCTGCTCGCAACTTCGACCTTGCTTCTGGAATCTACCAATAATACTGATATGTTACATATATTTGTGGAAATACCTAATATTAATTTACAGCTCTGCTTTAAAGTGTTTTATATTCTAGCGGAAACATTGATGGTTAGTAGAACTTTCAAAAATTAGTAGTATTTCCCTTACAACTGATATATTTATTAAGATCACGATGAACATTGCAAAGTCATTGAAACTTGCGCACATTAAAATATAAATAACATACTCATCTTCAAGCATTTCTTTAAAAAAAATGTAACAGTTATTTAATCAGACACAACTAACTTGTGGTCTTGTACTTTGTAGATTTCGGTCATGGCCTTTTACACCAACAAATTTGGCTTTCAATAATAACTGCAATTTATATGTATGATAAATATCCATTTTAGAACATTATTTATTAAAGTTAATTCAATTGAATTAACACAACTCTGAAATATCATGCAAAAACATTTAGTTGCTGAGACAAACCAGCTGATTTAGACTTACAGTTATCCGTGGTTGAGACTTGGTTTTTCTTCTTCTGAAATGTTGATGCTGGCGAAGCCAGTGTGTCACCCAAACTTGGTCTTCATGGGGCTGATCTTTGTCACAGCCTTGTGGGCCTAACTCAGGGATGCCGTTAGGTCCTTGACTGGCTCCGTACATCCCTGACACAGCTGGGTGGGGTGATCCGATGGTGGTGTTAAGCAATGGGGCAGGTTCTTGTGGGTGCCCACCAGTGAATGAGTACTGGGTAATTGGTGGGTGTGGAATGTGTGCGTCAGGGGGAGCCACTGTACAGTTGTCTGGCGGAGGTCGTTGTAGAAATGCTGACTGTGTGGGCTGGGCCAAACCCGTTGTCTGAGGAGGGCAGGGGTAGACACAAGGGACATGTGGTGGCATCATTGACGGTGGCGGTACTGTCACATTAGGTGATGGTGGCGGCACTGCCATATTAGGTGATGCAGCCATATTAGGTAACGGTGGTGCCATATTTGGTGTCGGTGGTGGCACCATTGCCATATTAGGTGATTGTGGAAGCGGTGGTGCCATCGCCATATTAGGCATAGAATGCAGGTCTTTAGGACACATGGCAGGGGCATTGTTGCTATTATTACTAGTCCGACAATTGTGCTGATGCTGCCATGTGTTCCTATTATCCACCTGTGTTCCCGATGCAGGTCTTGACCGATTGACTTCTGTGTACGGAATCCTTGCACGGTCGTGTTCGTTCGCACTGTTGTAATCATGCCGACGGGTATCGCCACACCACCCCGGAACAGGTTCACCGCCGCCAGGATCCTCGTAGTCGTGCCTTCTCGTATCCGCCTTCTGTAACCAACCTTCGTCACTGTTGCCGATTGACTGGTTCATGCCATTGTAGGGTGGCGGCTGTCTGCCAGGCGGGTAGAATTGCCGGGGCGGACCGCCGGGCCTCGGTGGACAGAATCGAGGGGGCCTCGGACACGGCGCTTCGGCTCGCGGCACTGGTGGGCGATAATTGGGTGCACAACGCGGTTCGTACATATACGGCGGACGGTAGCCAGTTCTATCCATAGTTGCGGATATATTAAGTCACGTTGGAGGACTGTGTTTTTTCTTAACCCTTAATGCTGCACCCGACGTTACAAAAACGGGGGCACGGATGATTTCGTTCACAGTTGTCAAGCATACCTACTCTTGCGCCACCAGTGGCTTTGGTACAATGTCCCGTATGGTGGCGCCACTGTTTATCCTTGTCGTCGTGCTGCCAACTAGCACAAGATCACAATCCATTAGAGGTACGGCTTAGAGGTAATAATGCCAATAATTTATTATTGACTGTCTTTCTGAAATTGTGGGAACTCCGCCAGTTGTTGTTGTTGTAGGGTTCGTGTTGTTTAACATAGTTCAGTGATTTAAAATATAATAAAAAATTACAATTAGAAATTACAAGGTAAAAATATTACAATATCTCAGTCTCAGAGAAATTTGTTTTAGAATTACATAATTTGTAACGTTTGGAATAATTATCATAAATATAGTCTATATATATATATATATATATATTGATTTTAGCTAGACGGTTAGGATTGTGCATTTTAATTATACTGCTATTACTTTGCAGTCTTGGAAACAGCGAGGTCCACATTCTGATGGCAGACATGCAGAAAGAACATTATGGTGATTAGTGGTTGTCCTTGTATGAAAATAGGAGTTTATTCTGCTGACCATGGCATGGGTTTTCCGGAAGGCTGCTTGAGTCCTAGAGGTGGACTCATGTCACATATATACTATATTATACATAATATATTATATTTTGTCAGAAAATAGCTCAGATGAGCTAATGTTATCAAATGTACATGTAAACCGACGTTAAATAAAGCTTCTTGTATCTTGTACATCTGTATATGTTCTAGATTATGTACTAAATTAATTGTTATGTTATCACATTCAATAATGATTTTACGGCACCACCTCAACTATGGACTGTGTCAGCTTTAGACGCATGCGCACAGTCTCAAATCAATGATCAAGACAGAGCTGGCACAACAGGCAGAAATGCCTAATTCAGCCAGAAAAGGACCTGTAAGAACCTGTAAGAATAAGTCTTACCATAAATCAGCAGTTACTAGCAATAATGCTGGCATTTTTTGTGGAAAGTTGTGCAGGATATGGTATGCTGCACATTGCTGGACCAACTCCAGTGTTCCTAAGGTATTACTGATTTAGGATCCCATAACGTCGATACATACTCCAGGACTGACTGGTTGGGCTAGGCTACTGAAACAGTGCATTTGGATGGTGATGGAACTGCCTTTCAGATTGCTATGAACAAACACTGTCCTTCAAAACAATGTTTTCATCGTTGAATGTGTACATGTCACAACTTCATGTAATTTATGAAACATTGATGAAATCATGAAATATAAAGGTTTTCAAGTCATGGAAAATAATTAAAATTGGTGTTCCAAAAAAGTTGAAAATTACACGTCTTTGGGAAGTCATTTATTGAGAGGCTACATCACACAAATGATTGGACTGCTGAAGTCAACTGAGCATGCTTCAGTCAGATAATTGTATGGCATTTGCCTCATTTGACCAGCAAATAAACATATGGCTGTGCTGTCATTTTTGTGGCATCTATGGGATGTTAAAATCAAGAGATTTTTTCTGGTAATTTTCTCAATTGTTTTGCCTATATACATGTTGCATATAGGTAATTTTTGGTATATGTAGTTAGGTATAGCACATGGGAACAACCTGCATTTATCAGGTGCTGTACAAATATGTTATTATAATTGGTGAAAACTGACACATCAACCCATATGCAAACTGTTTTATTATAAATGAGGACAGTCACATTATATATAATATATATATATTGTGACTATATAATTGTGATTATATATATATATAAATAATGTGACTATATAATTGTGATATTATATATATATAATATATATATACATATATATATATATATATATATATATATATAATATATATACATATCACATCACAGGTTTATGAATTCAAACTCAAATGTCAAGTCAGTGTTACTCTATGGAATGGATCATTGGAGATATGGCAAAGAAAACACCAAGATACAGACCTTCATCAACAAATCCTTTCGCAGGATCCTATATCTGAAATGGTCTGACAAAGTACCCAATACTTACAGGAGTAGACAGGCCTAAGTACCCCTGGTAAGAATTCAAACATTTGTCACCATAGTTGCTACCGTTTTCATAACTTTGCTACAGTCTGCTTCACTTTTGGTTGCTCTTCGCTTCAAGTTGAAATCATTATTTGACAGCAATGTATCAGTGTCAATGGTATTTGAGACAGGCTCTGTTAAACTGATGTTTCTCTGTTCTTGCTTCATATCAGCGTCACCAATGCATTCACCGTTTTGTGCTGCAAATTTCACATCAGTTATCCCATTCTGCACACCAGGCTGTTCTAAGTCCCTTGGTTCTGTGTTAGCAGTATCATGACTACTGCTTACAGTTGACATATCTCCAGCCTTAATATCAACAGACGTTGGTTTCACATCCTTGTAAGATCTGCAAGGTCCTTCCATATCGGGTGAATGTTTTCCATTCTGTTCAGCTGATATGGCCACACTGTCACTCTCACCCTTGACACGGATAAGACATGTGTCAACTTCGATGTGACAGCGCCGTGGGTTTTCGTCGACGTGTCGTGATGTTAAGGTGACATGTGGTTCCGACACTGGTGCCACGGTGACACCGATGGCGTCGCACACATGCCGCATGATATCGTCGATGTAGGCGTTGATCTTCAAATGACAGGCCCTGTCGTGTTTGGTTGGCTGTAGGTTGACAATGACGACGCGGCCACCCTTGTTCTTGGTGAGAAGCGGCATGTTGCCACACGGCACAATCTGCAGCGTGGTCCCGAGACACAGGCACAGGTCAGACTGTCTGCAACATGATAATAATTTATATAAGTTATATTTATTAATATACATTTAGTATATTTCTTGTGCAGGGCATCGATCTGCCATGCGGCGGGAATTAGCGTTGTATAAAAATTGTATTATTATTATAAGAAGAACAGTTATATAACGTCATAGTACATTTGGAGGCGCTGTGTGTAAAGAGATACGTAGACATCTATATATGCAGAATATTAATAAACTACATAAAATTTATGATATTAATCTTGTTAAAGTAAATGACAATATATTAAATAACAGTTAATAATAACAAATGATAAATAAATAAGAAATAGTAAAGGATGTTTATGTAATATATTCTTATGGCTGCTTTTGAGTATTTTTCACTTCTCCGCCTGAAAGACTTTTTCATGCATCTCATTTCATGTCAGTTTGGTTACTTACATGCCATTAGTACATATCACAAATTGAGACTTAAATGGAGTGGAATACTTCCGGCCAATGTTGTGTGAGTCACCGCCACACACAACATTGGAAGGAATCAACTACCTGCAGTGCTTTTCTGACAAGTCGAGCATATCTACTGGCAGAGCGTCCTCCCAGTCAAGGATCGTGTCTCGGAGGCGACCTCTGTAAACATATCGACGCAACTCATGCAGAGACACTGAAGATAAACAGCAGCCAAATGACATTCAATCAGTCTGAAACAGTTAACAATTTGAAAGTGACACCAGCAAACGTACATATTGCAGAGAGTACACATGCATACATAGTTTCTGCTACTGCTACTTGTGGCTTTGAAGTTGGTCCCTTCCAACTCACCTGACCAAACTGGAACTGTGTGACAGGATTCTTAGACCTAACAACCATTCCTAGCATTGACGCAGAACATGGGAAACAAAAGTTATTCTGAAAACCTCTGATGACTGGGTATCTCGCTACAGCATACCTTGTCTTTACCAGCAGCCACACTAACCTGCAGTTTCCACGGCTCTTTTTCTGGGTGCAGATATTGCCCGTGGGTCTGAGAGCCATCGTCCCTACAGGATGGCTGCGGATGTACTGGAATAAAGAAACCTTTTGTAAGACCGTCAAAAACTATGTGCTCTCATATGTATCCAATAACGTTTACTATTGAAATGTATGATATGATTGGATGATTACATCACAAATGTAATCAAACATGATTACTACTAAATTGTTTTAGTATGATTAATCTACCAAGCTTTGACTTTGTACTCATGATTGCAATGCTAATTCATGAATTTAATTAACACAATGACTTTCTTAGTCACAAAATCTGAAAAATATCTGTGGCTGACAGATTTGCTTGTGAAGAAGTCTTGTGTGTGCTACAAGTTGGCCCCCTTGTGGTCATGTCAGTAACTCACCTGACACCGACACTGCGGGCACATCTCGACAAACATGTTCCCGTGCAGTTCAGCCAGACGACTGACCGGGAAGCCTGACCGCATGTGAAGGCCGTCCACGTTCTGACTGACCAGATACTTCAGTATACCTGCACCGTGCACAGAACAAACACCCATGAAAGAAGCAGAGCCAATGAGTGTAAGCATTCTTATGACTACAACATGCATGTTGAAGGTTTACTGTGTTTAGTTACTTTATGAAGCTCAGAACAACATTTGCTATTTGAAAGAGTCCACCTGCAACACGTTTGAATGGTAAACAAAACATCCAGTTTCAAAACAAAAAAAAGCACCTTCCCTGTGAAGATAAGCTTCACTGGCTTCGCATTCATTCATTCATGCTAATGTTTGACCAGTAGGTCAATTTTCTCAGTGCTGCCTGCCCACTGTTGCCAAGGTGTGGAAAACATTCTGTCTTGACTTCTGAGCCAGTTTATATTACGCGTTATTTTACCTTTTGTTGGTAATTGTTATGTGTATCTGACTGTATTTGGAAATATTTTTCAAATACAGATCAAATACAAATACATGCCCTTTTGAGATTTTCAATTCAATTACAAATACAAAATATTTCTGTACATGTATTCAAATACTATTGCAAATACATAATTTGAACTTCAACATGGTTTCATAGCAGTTTTTGGCAGTACCTGTGCATTCCAGACACTGCCTATTGCCGTCTCTATTGGTCACTTGTGGGTGGGGCCAGTGTATCTTGGACAGTGCCTATTGGTCATGCTGTTACTTGTGGGCGGGGCCAGTGTATCTTGGACAGTGCCTATTGGTCATGTTGTTACTTGTGGGCAGGGCCAGTGTATCTTGGACAGTGCCTATTGGTCATGCTGTTACTTGTGGGCGGGGCCAGTGTATCTTGGACAGTGCCTATTGGTCATGCTGTTACTTGTGGGCGGGGCCAGTGTATCTTGGACAGTGCCTATTGGTCATGTTGTTACTTGTGGGTGGGGCCAGTGTATCTTGGACAGTGCCTATTGGTCATGTTGTTACTTGTGGGCAGGGCCAGTGTATCTTGGACAGTGCCTATTGGTCATGTTGTTACTTGTGGGCAGGGCCAGTGTATCTTGGACAGTGCCTATTGGTCATGTTGTTACTTGTGGGCAGGGCCAGTGTATCTTGGACAGTGCCTATTGGTCATGTTGTTACTTGTGGGTGGGGCCAGTGTATCTTGGACAGTGCCTATTGGTCATGCTGTTACTTGTGGGCGGGGCCAGTGTATCTTGGACAGTGCCTATTGGTCATGTTGTTACTTGTGGGCAGGGCCAGTGTATCTTGGACAGTGCCTATTGGTCATGTTGTTACTTGTGGGTGGGGCCAGTGTATCTTGGACAGTGCCTATTGGTCATGTTGGTATTTGTGCTTGGGGCCAGTGTATCTTGGATAGTGCCTATTGGTCATGTTGGTATTTGTGCTTGAGGCCAGTGTATCTTGGATAGTGCCTATTGGTCATGTTGGTATTTGTTGGTGGGGCCAGTGTATCTTGGATAGTGCCTATTGGTCATGTTGGTATTTGTGCTTGGGGCCAGTGTATCTTGGATAGTGCCTATTGGTCATGTTGGTATTTGTTGGTGGGGCCAGTATATGTTGGACAGTGCCTAATGGTCATGTTGTTACTTGTGGGTGGGGCCAGTCTATCTTGGACAGTGCCTATTGGTCATGTTGGTATTTGTGCTTGGGGCCAGTGTATCTTGGATAGTGCCTATTGGTCATGTTGGTATTTGTGCTTGGGGCCAGTGTATCTTGGATAGTGCCTATTGGTCATGTTGGTATTTGTGCTTGGGACCAGTGTATTGTAGACAGTGCCTATTGGTCATGTTTTTCCTTGTGGGTGGAGCCAATGCATTGTGGACAGTGCCTATTGGTCATGTTGGTATTTGTGCTTGGGGCCAGTGTATCTTGGATAGTGCCTATTGGTCATGTTGGTATTTGTGCTTGAGGCCAGTGTATCTTGGATAGTGCCTATTGGTCATGTTGGTATTTGTTGGTGGGGCCAGTGTATCTTGGATAGTGCCTATTGGTCATGTTGGTATTTGTGCTTGGGGCCAGTGTATCTTGGATAGTGCCTATTGGTCATGTTGGTATTTGTTGGTGGGGCCAGTATATGTTGGACAGTGCCTATTGGTCATGTTGTTACTTGTGGGTGGGGCCAGTGTATCTTGGACAGTGCCTATTGGTCATGCTGTTACTTGTGGGCGGGGCCAGTGTATCTTGGACAGTGCCTATTGGTCATGTTGTTACTTGTGGGCAGGGCCAGTGTATCTTGGACAGTGCCTATTGGTCATGTTGTTACTTGTGGGTGGGGCCAGTGTATCTTGGACAGTGCCTATTGGTCATGTTGGTATTTGTGCTTGGGGCCAGTGTATCTTGGATAGTGCCTATTGGTCATGTTGGTATTTGTGCTTGAGGCCAGTGTATCTTGGATAGTGCCTATTGGTCATGTTGGTATTTGTTGGTGGGGCCAGTGTATCTTGGATAGTGCCTATTGGTCATGTTGGTATTTGTGCTTGGGGCCAGTGTATCTTGGATAGTGCCTATTGGTCATGTTGGTATTTGTTGGTGGGGCCAGTATATGTTGGACAGTGCCTAATGGTCATGTTGTTACTTGTGGGTGGGGCCAGTCTATCTTGGACAGTGCCTATTGGTCATGTTGGTATTTGTGCTTGGGGCCAGTGTATCTTGGATAGTGCCTATTGGTCATGTTGGTATTTGTGCTTGGGGCCAGTGTATCTTGGATAGTGCCTATTGGTCATGTTGGTATTTGTGCTTGGGACCAGTGTATTGTAGACAGTGCCTATTGGTCATGTTTTTCCTTGTGGGTGGAGCCAATGCATTGTGGACAGTGCCTATTGGTCATGTTGGTATTTGTGCTTGGGGCCAGTGTATCTTGGATAGTGCCTATTGGTCATGTTGGTATTTGTGCTTGAGGCCAGTGTATCTTGGATAGTGCCTATTGGTCATGTTGGTATTTGTTGGTGGGGCCAGTGTATCTTGGATAGTGCCTATTGGTCATGTTGGTATTTGTGCTTGGGGCCAGTGTATCTTGGATAGTGCCTATTGGTCATGTTGGTATTTGTTGGTGGGGCCAGTATATGTTGGACAGTGCCTAATGGTCATGTTGTTACTTGTGGGTGGGGCCAGTCTATCTTGGACAGTGCCTATTGGTCATGTTGGTATTTGTGCTTGGGGCCAGTGTATCTTGGATAGTGCCTATTGGTCATGTTGGTATTTGTGCTTGGGGCCAGTGTATCTTGGATAGTGCCTATTGGTCATGTTGGTATTTGTGCTTGGGACCAGTGTATTGTAGACAGTGCCTATTGGTCATGTTTTTCCTTGTGGGTGGAGCCAATGCATTGTGGACAGTGCCTATTGGTCATGTTGTTACTTGTGGGTGGGGGCCAGTGTATTGTGGACAGTGCCTATTGGTCATGCTGTTATTTGTGGGTGGGGCCAGTGTTCCCCAGCTGGTGACAACTGTAATGGTGTGTCACATGATACCTTTGTCTTCCAGAGAGACGAGTGCTCTATGGGCAAACGTTGGTTGAGCAGATTCAAACGTGACAGTGGCCTGGGGTGTTTCGTTCCTCTGTTCCAGCGTCCACACCCCTGGGTACAGTCAGACATGTCAGTTACTCAACAGTGTTTTATGAATTGAACTGTACACAACTACACATGTAAATACCTCTATCACCCTTGCATGTTGTCACACATGTGTTCTTGCTTGGTCTGACTGCATTCGTGTGTGTGTTTGTGTGTGTATGTGTGAGATAATGTATGCACATGTGTTCATATATACATACATATGCACTGCTATCAGTGTTGTTGGCAAAGATAAAGTTTCATGGAGATCATGTCAACCAGTGTGTAATACTGCGACATTATAAATATGATAAATGAGATGGAACGATTACATAATTAGAGGGAGAATGCTGTCTATAAGACAAATTCTGAATAAACCCTAACAAATTACCTGCATCTATAATTACATACAGTCAGTAAAACCATGTACCCATTGCTCAATGGAAATTCATACCTTTGGGACCACGAAAATCTGGGATGCCCGCTGCAGTGCTTATACCAGCTCCTGTGATTACCACTAGGTGGCGTGACTGTTGAATCCACTGCGAGAGCTGAGTCAACTTCTCCGCAAGTACAGCAGGCGTATCAAATGTCTCTGTCATGCCACATTTGCCTTTGTGCTCAAAGGGCGACAAACCAGAAGCGTAGTTAACCGACATCGTGTCTAGATTTCTCAAGGAAAACTGAAATCAATGAAAATCAATTAAACACGTTAGATATCACATAAATGTATTCACACATTTGACTGCAGTGTATTATATTTCAGCTAGCATGATACATTGGTCAATTTATTGATTACTTACCCTGTGTTCATGTTTCTGTAAATTATTTATAAAGTGAAAAAATTATGTTGATTTTAAAATTGTATTAATTGTTATTAGTGTTTGTTTTAAAACAAACTAGAACTGTTACATGACATCATTTTCTGCCATTAAGCAAAGGCTGCATCATCTGCATTTGACCTATAGTGAATGGCAACAATGGACAATCCTAACCTAAAAAAACATTTACTTGTCAAGGATATTTGGAATATTATGCAATAAACATAAACAATGCTTTTTCCTGATTTTCATGTCAATAATGATTGTATGTGAATCTTTATTGCATTAAAATAACTTGACATCATAAGTATCGTATTGGCCCATGGACTCCGTCTCGACATTAATCCCAGGTACTGCATAGTACCCGCAGGACAGGTGACCACATATGGTCAAGTCAAGTTAGTATAATCATTGAAAGCATTTAACAGTACAACTGTAAAGGCCATTTCCCTTAGAACTCAGTTTAATATTAATAGGTCTTACGTTTAGATACTGAACTTACTTAGATTGTTCTATTTAACAAAAATCCAACATTTTGTTTTTATTTGAAATTTCATAAAATTGCAGTTACATTAATAGTTCATCTACATACATGAAACAAGCACAATTGCACTTCAATTAGTGATTATGACTAGGGGAAAACAAAATTAGATGTGTGTGGTTTATATGCAAAATTACACATATTAGCAAACCGTCAGAAAATGTCATGAAATTTGTAACTTTAAATTTATGATATGTAACTTGAATCTGGGCGACGACGCAGAAAAGCAAGACAATCCTGTAGTTTGCTTAATATTTCACTTAAATACATGAAACAACTACCATTATACGTCTTATAGTGACTACTATCAGGGAAAATAAAAATTCTTTCTAAAGAAAAATTGGCACTTATGTACAAGTCGGACCCACCTCAATTTTGCCATTATAACTGTATTTTTGCCAACATCTGATACTTGAATTTGTTAATTCAATCAATTATAATCATCTTGCGCATATTTATGTTTTATAAACAGCGCATCTTAGCAGACTTTTGAGGTCGAAAAGACAGCGCGGTCGGCATAAACAAACTGTTTATCGCTCATTCCATGTGCACAGCGCAGTAACATGGGGAGCCGGATGTTTCGGCCAAACACAGTTTCGGCACATTGTGCCGAAACATCCGTTTCTGCAATCGTGGAAGTGCCGAAACATCCGTTTCGGCAATCGTTGAAGTTCGGCACATTGTGCCGAAACATACGTTTCTGCAATCTTGTGCAGAAACATCCTGTGCCGAAACATCCGTCCTGACTATTTGCGAAATTCGGCATTTAAAAAATTATTTCTTGGTTGATATTGGGGAATTTGTATTACTTGCGTATTATTTGCGTTGCTTGTCATTCCATTGCGAGTAATATATAATGTATATTAATATTATTATTTGACTAATATTTGCAAAATTCGGGATATTTTAAATTATTTCTTGGTTAATATTGGGGGATTTGTATCACTTGCGTATTATTTGCGTTGCGAATAATATATAATATATATTAATATTATTATTTTAGTATTATTTAAGAAAATTCGGGATTTTTAAGTGGTTAATGACCTTATTCGACTTGGGAGGTAATTTGTCTGAGGATCTTTCCTTGCTTGCGGCGGCGGCGGGAATCTATAATACGTATATATAATGGGCGATATTTATCCGAGCTACTGTTATCGTGAAGGCGTATTGTAAGGGCGTTATTTAAAATGGAACAATGTACTCAAGATGGGTCTCCCTCAAGATCTTCAATTATATTAGCGCAGACCACTTTTGTTGGGATACGGTTAGTGCCACAGCAATCAAAAACCAAACAAACACCTATTGTAAGGGCGGTATTTAAAAGGGAACAATGTGCTCAGGATGGGTCTCCCTCAAGATCTTCAATTAGATTAGCGCAGGTCACTGTTTACCAGAATGACGTTAGTGCTACTGCAATCAAACAACAAGTAAACATCCATTGTAAGGGTCTTATCTCACAAGTATTAGATCGCAAACAATACAGACGTGGTAAGGTCATTCCTAAAACATCTTCAATTAGGTATACAGGCCGTGCAGAAGAATGAATGCCGCAAATGTAATACATCCATTTTATTATATATATATATATATATATACATATATATATATATATATGAATATTACAAATGTATGTATTAAATTTGCGCCCGTTATAATTTAATTAATTACTATAACTGGTATATGGTATTAATATATGATATGGTCAAATGTAAATACATACATTTGTAATATTCATATATATATATATGTATATATATATATGTATATATATAATATATATATATATGTATATATATATATATAATATAATATATATTATAATATATACATATAATATATACATATAATATATACATATACATATAATATATATATATATATATATATATATATATATATATATATATATATATACAAAGATGGAAATGCCCATCCTCATGTAAATGACATATAACTAATCATAATCCATTTATTACATTAATTTGTTACTACATTATACAAACAACCACGTTTTGATTTTGAGCGCTTTGCTCTGCTCCGCGTATATGAAGCAGTTTCCCGTACAACCAAATGTGTGCCGAAACGTCCGTCCTTAGATCTCCGCTGCTCGTGTGCAGTGTGCCGAATCATCCGTCACGGCACAACCGAGTTTTAACGAGGTGTGCCGAATCATCCGTCGGAGTATGTCGGAGTGTGCCGAAACATCCTGTGGCGAAACATCCGTGTGCCGAAACATCCGTGTGCCGAAACTGTTTTTGGCCGAAACATCCGGGACCCGTAACATGCACCGCTGCGCTTGCGACTGGCACAAATCGCGCTGTCTTTTCGACCTCAAAAGTATGCCAAGACGCGCTGTTTATAAAACATAATTAAATATGCGCAAGATGATTATAATTAATTGAATTAACAAAATCAAGTATCAAATGTTGGCAAAAATACAGTTATAATGGCAAAATTGAGGTGGGTCCGACTTATACATAAGTGCCGAAAAATTTAGTCCGACCACCCTAGTGACCCTACCGGTAATTTAAAGTACGGGTGTCATTCTCGCCTGCAATCTCTCGCAAGTTACTCAATTTATCGCCCACCTTCTTCAAGTAAGTACATTGTTTACGACTCTATTTCGACCTATGCACAATCAAACGAGCGCATCACATAGCTGGCTTTATTGTTACGCTGTTGTAGATTTAATCATACTTACAATTCCGCTAAAATAACAGAAATTAAGCAGAAATCATATCCTACAAGAATAGTAAAATATTATAAATATACGACTGCGCATGTCCGGAATATAGGCTGTTTCTCCAGCAACGGAAGACGCCGAAAAGATGGAGTTCATTTTAGCAAAATGTACAAGGAATGAATGAAGTCTGCATAATATAAAAACTAAGACCTAAAGATACTACGTATTACGCTGTTGTTAAGAAGTTGGATTCTGTGGTATAACTGTTACCTTACAAATGGCTGCCGCTTACGGAAAAACGAGGCCTAAAGGCAAAGCGAAATCGATGAAAACTGAAGCTGAATCGGTTGAAGCTAGAGAAGGGGATACAAAGAGACAACTGCGTCGTCCGATTTCATTTCCGTTACCAACGTCAGGTGAACCAATTCATCACGTCTCTGTTCCCGAGTCGAGTGAACTGTCTAGTCCGCTAACTGTTCCGAATTTGAATAGTGACGGAATCGAGCCGAGCATTAATGATTTGACCGATGCGCTTCAAATGACAGATATCGGCAGCACCGAAGTAGAAGACCTGTTGGAGCAAGCATTAGACCTCAATCGTCGGCTGAAAGCTGAGTTGGCAAATCGCATTGCCCTTGGTGAATCTACGCCGGAGTTTCCAACGGATCTCAAGCTGGATGGACAACACAGTTTTGCGTGCGGTGAATCGAGAGGGAAAGTTCCAGTTCTACCCCCGCTTGCACAGCACAACAAAGTTGGTGCCGGCAGTGCCGATCGCCGACACAAGCAACCCCAGGATCACAGGCCACTGCCAACAGCACACAAGAACAATACAGCATAGGTAAGTTATACTGCTTACTTATAGTGAGATATACGTGTGTTAATGCATGTAACTTTATTATTATTTATTTATTATATATATTTTTAAAGTCAGTAAGTTGTTTATATAACTTACTTTTCAAACGGTGTTTATTTTACATGAATTAATTGCATATTTATTATGCAATCACATCCTGTATATTGCTCATTAGTTTATCTGTTTTTCTACAATTTTACATTTATCTAACTTATAACCTTATTTATTTTTATATATTCATTTTTTTACATATTTGACCTTTTATAGGCTACTCAGATGTGCTAATGTATGTACCAATTGTATATGGGTTGTTACCTGAAATAAATGTATTCGTTCCTGTTGAATCACGGTATTAGTACATTTTCCATATTACTCTATTCTCACCATCTCATGCCTTAATTCCCTGATATTTTCACGTCACTTCTTACTCAGTGCTCCCACCTCAAATGCGGCCTACCTCTTCGGTGTCATTGGTGTTCCAGTTGTCTGCCAATTTTCCCGCTGGTACTCTTGCCCCTGTCATCTGACCCAACCCCTCCTCATCATATACCAAAACTCGTGGTGAGAAGTCGGTTTCCCATGTCTCTATCATTAACTGGCAAAATATCCTGTGGGCACATCATGGAGGGCCATCTGACTAAATTGCTAAAGTGTCGGATTAAATTATCTTGGAATGAGTTGGACAGGTCTACAAGGATTGCTGCACAGTTGCATAACCTAGACTTAATGTGGGTTGGGCATTTATTATTAAAATGTCCCCAACTCCTAATGTCTGTTATGCTTTTTAGTGACTGAGTAGCATTGTATTGGTTAATGTATTTGGTATTTGTATCCCTTGACAACTATGTGATTCAACACATTTAAGTGTCCATGGTTTGTCATAAGGCTGCCTGTTACAATCCATCTAGTTGGGTACTTATATACCATGTACTTGCTAACGCTGTGTTTTCGTAAACTTCCTAACCCTCAAAATAGAAGTATATCTGGATTTCTATTCAAGATCTTCAAAAGCACCTACCCATTTTCCCAAATTTCAACCCAACAGGACTGTATTGTTGAAACATGTAACATTTTGAATCTCCTGGATTTAAAAACTATAAAAAGTTGGCAGGTGTATGTTTAGAATATTTATTTGCTTAATTGAATTTGGCTGATTAAGATCAGTGAACAAACTTAATTTGCAGAAATGTGACATATTTCACATGAGTGATCAATTGACAGCAGTGGCTAAAGCAAGGCATTCATTTAAACAGATGAATGAACTGAAGCAATGTGGAGCACATAACAGTATTGGATTTATTTATCCAAATGAAATGAATAGGACATTTAAAGCTATGAATTAAATAAGCAAATATTTTCAAACTTGGGTTCTCTAGGTTGATGACGGCCATCCTGGATATATGCAAATGTTTACATTTACAAAAGATAAATACTTCAGTTATTGTCCCGCCATATTCAGGAAAATACATGTTGTCTACCAGTAATTCAAGTTTTTCTGTGTACGTAGGCTGTCCGACAACAACAGCTGAAGATACAACAGGATGCACCAAACAGTTGTTCAGCCTTCGATCAACACAATGGGATTACGAGTGCATATTCTTGCATTTCTGAGCTGGACATTTTAGGTTTCTTACCGATATTCACTGATATTAACATATTTCTGGGCAAACACTTTGAATTTTACACGTTTTGTGAGATTTGCTATTTTAGTGGCATTGATGCCATGTTAAAATGTGTTCAGTGTTAAAACATTTTTAAATGTATTACATGTTTACAATTATGAAAGCAATGGAAATAAAACAACTGTAGTTTGAAAACAATGGTGTTTATTCACAAGAAATATGTGTGTGTGTGTGTGTGTGTGTGTGTGTGTGTGTGTGTTACACGTATATACAAGTGCACAAATAGGCTGAATCATATTGAATCTGTACCATCACTACTTACTTTGACAGTTGGTAATGTACGTGTCTTCGAATCATGATAATATTGGCTGACACTTTCAAACAAACAAATAAATATACAAAGTGACAAACAGGTAAACAAATAAACATTGAGCATGGTATCCTTAATATCAAACCAAACATTTGCTTTATTCAAGTACACATTATATGTGCATCTTGTAAAAAAGTCAACAGTGTAAAAATATATACCTGGTATATACATATCACATATGCATACATCTAATATGTGCAATCTCTATATGTATATAAACATGACTAATTATCTTATTAAAATATGTATTAGCCATATATGTAATTTTCAGTGGGGTTATTTATGTTATATAATGTAAAGATTGAATTATATATATATATATACACACACACACAAAATGTAATGTAGACTGAATTATATATCATATAATCATCAAGAGATATCTTTGAGATAAAGCATATTAAATAGTATCTTATACTTTTCTAACATTGAAATTGAAATATCTTCGGGCTTTTATGTGTCAAAAGGCAATATTATGACATTCAAGTCATTGTCACAGAAACCATGGCCAAAAAAATTGTGAATTTGAATTTATGGAAAGCAAAACTTCTTGGCAGCTGTCACGTTCATCACATCACATCACATCACATCACATCACATCACATCACATCACATCACATCACATCACATCACATCACATCACATCACATCACATCACATCACATCACATCACATCACATCACATCACATCACATCACATCACATCACATCACATCACATCACATCACTGTGTCCGTGTGAGGATCTCGGTGCCTTCCAGGCAACAAGTGTTCAAGAGACATCCTACGATGGGCTCCGACACATGCTGATAACTATGTCCGCAGCAAAGAATATGTGCTTCAGTATCTTGAGTGTATTGTCGTAGTCCATCAGCTGTGTCAGTCGAGGGTTGTAGAGTGACGGAGAGAAGACCTCGCGCATCCCATTGATGTAGGACACAGCCTGCCCGTACCTGCAAGAGATGTGAAGCATTGAACTTGGTCATCTACAGTCTAGACTACATTGTCTAGGGTATAACTACAATGTCTACAGTCTAGACTACATTATCTTGTGTAGAACTACACTATCTACAGTCTAGACTACATTATCTAGTGTAAAACTACACTATCTACAGTCTACACTATATTATCTAGTGTAGAGCTACTTTATCTATAGTCTAAACTATATTATCTAGTGTAGAACTACATTATCTATAGTCTAGACTACATTATCTAGTGTAGTACTACATTATCTTCAGTCTAGTGTATAACTACACTATATACAGTCTATACTATATTATCTAGTGTAGAGCTACATTATCTATAGTATAAACTATATTATCTAGTGTAGAACTACATTATCTATTGTCTAGACTACATTATCTAGTGTAGAACTACATTATCTACAGTCTAGTGTATAACTACATTATATACAGTCTAGACTATATTATCTAGTGTAGAGCTACATTATCTATAGTCTAAACTATATTATCTAGTGTAGAACTACATTATCTATCGTCTAGACTACATTATCTAGTGTAGAACTACATTATCTACAGTCTAGTGTATAACTACACTATATACAGTCTAGACTATATTATCTAGTGTAGAGCTACATTATCTATAGTCTAGACTACATTGTCTAGTGTATAACTACACTATCTACAGTCTATACTATATTATCTAGTGTAGAGCTACATTATCTGTAGTCTAAACTATATTATATAGTGTAGAACTACATTATCTATAGTGTAGACTACATTATCTAGTGTAGAAGTACATTATCTATTGTCTAGACTACATTATCTAGTGTAGAAGTACATTATCTACAGTCTAGTGTATAACTACACTACATACAGTCTAGACTATATTATCTAGTGTAGAGCTACATTATCTATAGTCTAGACTACATTGTCTAGTGTATAACTACACTATCTACAGTCTAGACTATATTATCTAGTGTAGAGCTACATTATCTGTAGTCTAAACTGTATTATATAGTGTAGAACTACATTATCTACAGTCTAGACTACATTATCTAGTGTACAACTATAGTTGTCAGTTTTGATTACATGTCATGATTATTGTCATCAAATAGCTAATTTCATGAGTATCTTACATAATCTAACTAAATGAACTACATAGGCAACACATTGTCATAATTGTTTTGCTACATGACTAAACAATTGAGCAGCTGTGTTAAAACAATTGTTCTGTTGGTTACTTGCAATTGCCGAGTTGGCACTGAGACTTCTGCAATCCAATTAAAGTGACAGTGATATCGTTTTTTTAGAGAGACCAAAACTCTTCAACATCAATAGATGCAAAACCATAATTTTATTGTGCATTCATGTGAATATTCCAGTGTTTAGATACACTTCAAATGATTCTGGGGTAGGAATTAGACAAGCTAATACCCCATCAGTTTCTGTTGATTTCATCAAACTACATTGTACACAATTAATTCCTGGGTATGTCAAACAATTGCACTACTGATTTATAGTGTTATGTTGGACATTTTGCATGATCACAAAATAAACTGGAAATGAGATGTGCAAAACTTTGACCGTTGATGCACTTACATGATTTAACAGTACTGGTAATAATTCACTTACTCTCCAGCAAAGATGGCATCTTGGATTTCTCCAATGCACCTCTGAAAGTCTTCTTTGGAGGTTGGATTTATGCCTGCAACATTTCGTGTATTTTTTGCATGCACACCATGACTATTTCCTCTCAATGAGACAGCTCTACTGTGCACTATCAGTAGTACTGATTATTAATGTTCATATTTTAACAAGGCAAAGTACAGTCAATAGCATGCTTAAATAATACAACCAAGCATAAGTGACATGGCCAGTCTGCCACTAGTCACTCTAATACAATTCCAAACTATTCCATTGACAAGAATAGTATATCAGTCTCTACTATGGTCACCTCGCTGGTCCGGAATTTGGTCAGTAATCCAGTAGAAGCTGAGAAAATAAATTGCTAGCAAATTCCCCCATATTTACAATCTGTCAAATCAATTAGGGCAGCTCCGTGAGAGAGTTCATTTGAGAGAGAGGAAGAGAGAGAGAGGGGGGGCAATTGACAGAGTGATGGAGAGACAGTGATGGGGAGAAAGTGATGGACAGAGTGATGGACAATGTGATAGAGAGAGTGATGGAGAAAGTTCTGTTGCATACCTGTACTGATTACTGTAACATCTGGCACACACTTGTCACAAATACAGGTTTGAGAATGAAAGATAGAGGAGGGGAGAAAGAGAGAGGGATGGAGAGAAACAGAGAGATACATAGAAAGAGAGATATATACAGAGAGATATATACAGAGAGAGAGAGACAAAGACAGACAGACAGACAGACAGACAGACAGAAAGACAGACAGAAAGACAGAAATACAGACAGAAAGACAGACAGACAGACAGAAAGACAGACAGACAGAAAGACAGAAAGACAGAAAGACAGAAAGACAGAAAGACAGAAAGACAGAAAGACAGACATACTTGTGTCACCTGCACTGATCATTGTACTCTCTGGCACGAGACCGTCCTCAATGAGTTGTGTCATCTCAACCTCAGCCACAGCCCACAGCGACACCCTCACGTCATCAGGGTCGGAGGGCAGTATGTCATCTATGTCTTCTATGTCTGCTATGTCCACTATGTTCGCTGTGTCCGCTACGCCAGCTGTGTCCCCCTCCACTCCTGACAGCCCCGGACCGAACCTTCGCCCCATCCTGGGTGGTGTCGGCGTTCTTGTTTCTCGATCCTCGACTGTGGATCCTGTCAATGAAATGATCCCAGAAGACTGGTTTTATATAAAATTGTAACTTTGCAAGTTGCATAAAGTTGTACTTATTTGAGGCCATACAGCAGTTCTCCACACAAGGAATTGCCTAGAGCCAATCATATATAGGCTCTAGCAGACGTCATACCACTTTAGCAGTACAATGCAGATGCAATATAAGTACCCTGGTGTAGAGAAAGTGCACACATTATGGAATATCATTATACATTGGTCTTTAATTCTACACTATCTACAGCATCCTTCCTTGTATATCTATAGCAATGTAACTATGCTAATACAATAAAACTGTCTGTAAAGCAAAGCCCGGTGAAGGTTATATGCATGATTGTGATTCTGATGTTGTCAATAGTTAGTATTACTGGATCCATCAACAGTTGATGTAATGCACAATGTCGATTGCTGGATCCATCATATACTGATGAAGTAATATACTGTAATAGTGTGTTGAATACTGGATCCATCAACTGGTGATGATCTGTCATACTATTGTAGTATTTACAGAATACATGTTTCAAAGCAGCAAGAACATTCTGGTGCAACGGAGAACCACCACCACATTCAGGGATAACATACTTGTGGTCAACTAGGCTCTACTGCACTTGCAATCTACTATACTTTATTACTCTTGTGATAACTATAGTTTATTACACTTGTGATAACTATAGTTTATTACACTTGTGATAACTATACTTTATTACACTTGTGATAACTATACTTTATTGCACTTGTGATAAAGGATTATACTCCACTGCACTTGTGATAACTATACTTTATTGCACTTGTGATGCATTATACTCCACTGCACTTGTGATAACTATACTCTATTACACTTGTGATCAACTATACTGCACTTGTGATATAGTATATAGCCTACTACCCTTGTGATAACTACATGCTGTTTCCCATGTGATCTGCTGTACTCTACAGCACTTGTGATCAACTATATGTTTTTGCACTTGTAATTGTATATTAAAATGTATATACACTATTGCACCTGTGATCACCTACACTCTACTGTACTTGTGATCAACTATTCTCTATTGCACCTGTGATCAACTACATTCTATTGCACTTGTGATCAACTATAATCTATTGCACTTGTGATCAACTATACTCTATTGCACTTGTGATCAACTATACTCTATTGCAATTTTGATCAACAATACTCTATTGCAATAGTGATCAACTATACTCTATTGCAATAGTGATCAACTATACTCTATTGCACCTGTGATCAAATATACTCTGTTGCAGTACATTACCTTTTGTGAAGAATGTCTTGTAGGCCTCAATATCTACAAGAAAAGAAACCATAAGGTCAGGTCCTATAAACATGCAAATATCTATAGGGGCCTACTATACAAACCTACAATATATCAATTACTTTGGGTATTACTATTAGCATCTTTAAAATGTCTTCTAATATGCAACAACTCAGCGAAAATGTAAACTACCACATGACACATGATACAGAGTATATTGTATTTGTAGTTATGAATGAAATGTTGTTTGTAAAACAAAGTCTCTGCCTAACATCTTCACCTCAATCACCTAATTGGTATAATTTTCTCTGCTTGTTCACACCAGATGACCAGAAACACACCCAAATCTTGCGAATGGTACAACCGATCGAACTGTGCACTACCCAGTGGAATGTTAATTTACTATCTTTGTCACCTAAAGGGATTATATGTGTGTTTGTTTTCTTGACTGAACAATTTGACTTTTCTAACTCACCTTTGAAGATCACAGCTCGTTTGCATTTGATGTCTTTGAGCACTCGTAATAACTCGTCATAATCACCCTGATTGAGACAAGAAAACAAAGGTATAAAGAATCACATGGAAATCAATGTTAATTTAAATCACTATGTGTTTGAACCAATCAGCTTACAATAAGGGTAAGTGATCAATAAATTGACCAATGCAGCATCCTAGCTCAAATATACTATACTGCAAACATTCAAACATGTGAATAAATTATGTGATTTATTAGTTCATTGATTTCAGTTTTCCTTGAAAGACCTAGACACGATGTCGGTTAACTACGCTTCTGGTTTGTCGCCTTTTGAGCACAAAGGCAAATGTGGCATGACAGAGACATTTGATACGCCTGCTGGAACTCTTCCCATCTCATTTAATATATTTGCTATGTCGCGGTTTTCCTGAGTCACCAATAGAGTTAAGCACACAACTGACAAGTCGACATGACCTCCATCAAACTTTGTCTTTGCCAACAATATTGGTAGCAGTACGTATGTACACACGTCCATACATTATCACACACACACGCACGCACGCACGCACGCGCGCGCGCGCGCACACACACACACACACACACACAAACACACACACGTGTGTGTAATATATATTTATATAATATATATATATATAATATATATATTATATATATATTATATGTATATATATGTCATTGTGTGAGTGTTTGCGTGTGTGAAACCACTATCCTTGAAAAACACAAGTAAGCATAATAATCAGAATTATATGTGAGTATTCATCAGGTCAATTACAATATGAAAATTATTTTGCACTTATGTGACAGATAGCTTACTAACCTTAGCTCATAGGCTTGTGTAATGATATCAAAGGAAACGTCAAGTATTACTGACAGAAAGGATAGGAGTACATTCAGAATTTTAAAATACAAATTCAAACTTACAACAGGTGTCCTTGTTTCATAACGTACTCGTTGGTCATCATCCATCTGGTCAACTGGTGCTGCCACCTGGTCAACTGGTGCTGCCACCTGGTCAACTGCTGCTGCCACCTGGCCAACTGGTGCTTCCACCTGGTCAACTGGTGCTGCCACCTGGTCAACTTGTGCTGCCACCTGACCAACTGGTGCTGCCACCTGGTCAACTGGTGCCGCCACCTGGTCAACTTGTGCTGCCACCTGGTCAACTGGTGCTGCCACCTGGTTATCAGTTGCTGCCACCTGTTGCAGTGCTGCCACCTGGTCATCTAGGGTCACTTGCCCATGTGCGGCAGTCTTCTCGAAGTCTACTGTCGTCATGTAGACATCTGGTTCTGTTTCCTGGACGGGCTGATCCTCATCCTGTGGCTGCGAGCCGTGGTCAACTTGAGCCTCCTGGTCAGCGAGGGGTGTTTGGCGGTCATCAGCTCTACCGCCCTGCTCTCTCTGTGCCTCCTTCAGCCGTTGCACCTTCACCTCAAGCCTATCATTGACGATCTTCACAGTGTTTGTCTTTCTGTTCATGTACATAAACTCGATGACATCATCCCCGAGCTCTCGCTGGAAACGCAGCATTATCTTGGGTGAAACGTCGACGACGTCGTCGTACACGGCAAAGGCTTCTTCATCGACGACACAGAACTTCGGCTGAAAGACAGCTGCTGTCTCATTGGTGCTTGACTTCAGCTCCACGCACACGTCGTAAAACGCAGCCAATCGTGGGTGGAACGTCTCCAGCCAGATCGTGTTATGTGCATCGGTGACGAAACGTAATCGCCGCAGTGCGTTTAACAGCCGAGTAGCAGTGGATAGGTCTTCCATCCGGATGTACACATTCTCTATGCCACTGTAGTCTGGCGTCCACACTGACAGCCACACAGTGGTGTGAGAGGCCTCCACATGCTGTGGCCGTATGGTGGCGTATCGCACCTGTCTGCCACTCACTTCCTCCGAACACTGCAAGTTGTGGACGAGACTTGAAGACAACAGGAGGGTGCGGCTCGCAAAACTGATGCGTATGTCACTGTCATATGCAGTCTCAATCTCCATCTCATCTGAACAACTGATCTCATATAGAGTTGCGAGGTAGACATCAGGATTGACTTCCTGTTCCACCTGTCAACAAATAATAATAATATATTTATTTGGTATAGCGTCACATCCATAATTGTTCGTGGTGCTTCACAACTTATTACTATTTAAAACACATAAAAAGATATATGTATACCCTGAGACAAATACTAATGTTTTAAGAGATATATATATATTGAGAGGCATATAAATAACTACAATTAATATGGTATTAAATAGCTTAGCACTTTTAAATAAATAAATAAATAATGTATTAATCATAAAAATATATAATAATCAGTCTAGTGTATAATTACATTACAATGATACTGATAAATGACGGTATATGTATAATTATTATTAGTAATAAATAGGTTAGTATATGTTAAAACTGTTAAAAAATAATAATAATTATGCAACAATAATGCCAATAAATAAGTGTATGATTATGTATTGATACAAAATAATCTAGTTAGAAAAATAATAATATTCATATTGAATGAATATTACTAATATGCAATACAAAACAGAGAAAAATGACATGTTAAAGGACATAAAAACAAGGCACTGGCTAAACTCTTTTTTTTTACCACAGAAACGTGCATTACATTGTACATAATCTTATTAGCAATTCTTCAGTGGAAAGATTCAAATATAAATTTGGGTTGCAATGGCTCTTTCCAGAGCAGCTTGGAAATTAGCATAAATTTGAGCATTATTTCCCCGGCAGCTCTAGAAATTAGTGTAGATGTCGCCGTTATTTCCAGAGCAGATCTAGACGTGCACGGAGTAATATTTTCAGTGAATATAATGATTTCAAATAAATGTGACGCTGTGGAATCATTTTTTGCATGACTTGGTGGGGATATAAAGAAACTATTTATTCCAGAGCAGCTCCTGGAAAACACTAACAGAAAATAAGATCCAGCAGCTGACATTGGGTCAGATACATTTGTATTTGAAAGTATTTAAATACTTTTCTCAAAGTATTTGTAATTAGCCTTTAGGAATGAAAAGTATTTGTATTTAAATACTTTCCTAAAGTATTTGACTTTTTTCAGATAATTTCAATTACTTTTTCAAATACAGTGTCTGTATCAACATTTATGTTTCAAGATCACATGTAATGCCTGCCAAACTGATTACCTTCACTGCAACTTCACCCAACAATGCTAATTACTGATGAAGACACTTAACAGCAGGTGTTCCCATGGCCCTGGGGGTGACCACAACTTTTGTTTGCTCAGAGCCAGAGGATGGATTAGCACTTGACAGTGACCATAGGTCAATATCTCTTTGTTCTCTAGTCAGGCTCCAAGCTGGCACCAGACTATTCTGGTTTCCTGGCTGACTTTGAAGTTGAGCTGTCATATTTCCTCACAAGATCCTAGCAGTCATTAGCAGTGTCTCTTCTTAGGGCAACATAGGCAATTTATTACGGGCCTCCTGGCTTAACATAACAAACAACATATTTTGGCCTTTAAAACTCTGTGGATAGTTTTTTTTTTAGTCAGTTGTCACTGTGATGTAGTTAGCAATAACAATACTCCCTAGCACTGGTCTTCCTGTCATTATATGAGCAAAACAATAATTATGCCTGTAAACTAGATGTCTCAATATATGAGTTTTGTTTACCTACATGGTAATACATCCTGAAAATGAAAAAGGATTTGAAAAAAAAATTGAAATACTTTCCAATGTATATGCATCTAAATACATTTGCATTTAAAAGTGTTTGTATTTGAATCAGTCAAGAATATTTGTATTTGTATTTAAATACATTTCAATGTATTTGACCTGATGTCTGTCCAGCAGTGTCATCAAAATGTTGTCGTATTGGGGGACAGTGACTCATATATATGAGAGCGTACCATCTAGAAAATTATTTTAAGACTGATATTGATTAAACATTAGAAAATAATCATTTATGCACTGATGCACAGATGAGGCACATCAGTACAATCATTTGACAGCACATTAAGGTAGTATTCTACTGCCAGTTAGCAAACAGAAATGGGCTAATACAGGCAGATTTTGTTTAGTGGCTGGTAGGACTGTGATAAGAGGAAGAGTTAACATACCCGACTCTGCTCTATGGTACCGAAGCTGAGACTCCACGGGTAGCCAGCCTCGTCATTCTGAGAGCTGCCAAGTGTCAACACAGCAGCTGCAGCCATCTGCAACAGGAGCAAGATACCTATGCACTAAAGACACAGATTATTATTTTGACAATCGACGATCATAATTAAATAGTTAGCTATTCATCCATTTATTTTTATTGAGGGAGAGGGAGAGGGAGAGGGAGAGGGAGAGGGAGAGGGAGAGGGAGAGGGAGAGGGAGAGGGAGAGGGAGAGGGAGAGGGAGAGGGAGAGGGAGAGGGAGTGGGAGAGGGAGAGGGAGAGGGAGCATTATATATTATAAGCATAACATTCTTTCTGGAGTGGAGGTTTTGTACAATTGTTTCAGCAAACAGTAATCGCAATATTCTGTCTGAAGGTTTTGTACACTTGTTATAGCAAACAGTAACCATGTTGGTTACTGTTACCATGGATGATGTCATTCTTTGAATCCTTCCGGAGGCGGAGGTTTTAGATACTTGTTACAGAAAGCAGTAACCACGACATTCTTTCTGAAGGTTTTGTACACTTGACAATCTCATCTCGCATTACCCATCTCCCCGCCTTACCAGTCGTCGATTGGCTGAAACAATACAACCGCAGAAATATTACACTGGCAATTATGTAAAGACTTCCTGTACCAGAAGTTGTACAAATTGAAACCATTTCGTCGTGGAAATCCCCCGGAATCGCGCCATCTGTCGGACAGTTACATTCAACATTATTGGCAACGTGGGAACGACACTCATTGGTAGTAAGTCTTTAATATATGACGGTCTTAAGTTAACACATGCTATGCTAGGATATGTACGGAATTAAACCCACCGGAGTAACAAAATCTTCATAATTCGACATGGTGCAATGATTTCGAATCCAACAATTGGTAATTAGCATTTAAGTGGAATAAACCACCAGATGGCGACACTGAGTTGGTTTTCGTCGCGCAACAGTTAGCAGGCAGGCGACGCACGTTGGTTCTTCCAAACACGTCATTGCCTTTGCACGAACATGTTGTTCTCCATTAATAGATCGGTAGATCAGTGATGAAAATTGGAACACACACACACGCACGCACAAACACACGCACGCACGCACGCACGCACGCACGCACGCACACACACACACACACACACACACACACACACACACACACACGTGCACATCACATTAGCTATAGCGCCCTGGCCATTGAATATGATGTGGAGACTACATGTGCATGAACAAACATTACTTTGTAGTTTCCACATCATCCTTGCGGGCTAGGTGGCGCTGCTAAAAACAGCATACGCCCATATAGATACAAATAGAACACCCCACTAGAACACTAGATCGCTTGGCCGCTATCAGTTGACACATGATACTTTGAAGTCAACACGCCGGGTGACAGCCAGGCTATAGCACGACAGAAAGGCCACTGCAGTGCCTGTATATACATAGACTGCACCAAGTTTTCTACATAATTATTACGTTATTTATTTACTGACACCAGTTAGCCAGTGTTGTTTAATTGTGTACAATGTGTTCAAACAGTTGCCTCTCTGATATGCCAGTATGAAACAAATCAACAGGCTTATACTTAGTATACAGTGTCGCTGTGTGAGGGGTGAGTACAGCTTAGTACCATTTAATTTGTTGTTTACCAGATTCACAATTGTTGTGGTGTTTTACAAAAAAAGTCATTTAAAAATCAACCAACTGAAGTCTGTCCACATAACATTGGCGAACTGGATCCCAGACTGTCTCTTCCCTGATCGCCATGGCATCTAATATGAGAACACAGTCTTTCACCCATGGCTTGTCTTGGAGGCTGCTGCTGAGTGCGTCAATGACATTAGTCAAGAATCCTGGTTCACAGGCAACAGATGCAGCCCAACTTCTGATGCTTGAAGGGTGTGGTAAGTGCTATATCGTTCTGACGTAATCATATGCCTTGGGTGAGTAGTAGTGGAGAGTGAGTGCAAACTGCTTGATTTGTTGGTTGTATTTTCGTTTCCGTGTCGATCCTCGGCTATTTGAGAGTTGGTTGCGAAAGATGTGTTGAGACATCCCACCAAAGTTATTTCGGAGTAGTGCCAGGTCATCTTCTTCAAGTAGTTTCTGTTCTCCAATGGACTTAAGAAGATCTGTCATTTTGTTTATTTTCTGCTGCTTCCGCCTAACTTTTTGAGTCAAGAACTTTATTTTCCTCTTTAATTTTGCGGTTTTCTGAACCATCTTTGGTGATAATGGCTATTCTCGTGAGATATAACTGTGTTCTATATTTATTCTTCTGGCTATTTTCGCTGGAGATGGGGCATCTTGATCTTCCAGGGCATGACCCATATGACTACTGCCTTCAGAGGCTTCAGCAGGTTGTTTCCTGGCCTTTCTGGGTTGATGTGGCTTTGGCTGCAGATGGGAAGGAAAGTTGAAAATGGATGGAACTGCCGAATCATTCAGTCGTCTTCTGATCTTGTTTGGACGAACTAGAAAACATTTTTCCTCGAAATGATCACTACAAAGATAGCTGTTTGAAGTTGGTGTCCAGTCCTTTCTCCTAATGGCTTGGATCCACTTTGCTCGGCATTCGGGTCTTTTCTTTTCGTCTGGGAATCTGCAGAAGGCAGTACCCATTGAAACGTGTCGTCTTGACCTGACATCTGTGTAGTCGGATTGTCCGACTCATCTCGCATTCATACATATCTGATTCGACACCAGAAGTACTGAACAAATAACTTTATTACAATTACAAGCAGAGAGAGGGATAACACTGATCGACCTCAAGTCTCGTCAACTTCCAAGACTGATCTCATAACTGTGTATGTCGTTCTATGCATTTGCATTGGCATATCATCACACCCATTATCAATAATTAGTAGTCATAAAATAGTATCATATTATAATTAGGCTATTAGATTAATATAAAATATGTCACACTACGACTACGCACTGTAATATTATTAAAAATCGGTTTGGTATATAATTCATCCAACATGTATTATTGTTGATCAATTTCCATATGACTATAATGTCATAAAACTATTCATTTCCTAAATTAATGGCAGTGGAACATAAATATGTTCGCAGACTATAACCTAAGCTATATATTGTATAACTGAGATTCTCACCTGTGGAAAGAGACTCTGGGTCCTGTTTTCTGTCGGTTGGTACAGTTGTACGCTACAAAGGAAATAACCATACTTGCTAGTTCACAATGACTGTTGTAGCCAGCATGTCTCCAAATGGAGTAACGTTGTTCACACCAGTGTCAACCATCGAACTGGCCAGAGACAGAGTAGTCATCTGGGATATTTACCTCAGGTTAAACTAATGTCCAGCTCACAACCCTTCCCCTAATGACTATATAAGCTGGAGGCTACAATCCATCCCACTGGATCATTATTCACATAGCCGAGGAACCACAATGACCAATATTTAGATCCCTACCCAACTCAAAACATTCAACCGCTGGCCCTGCTGGACTAGCTCAGAAATTAATCATGAGCTGTCTTATCTATGCCTAGGGCTACGAGCACAGCGACACACAACCAAGTGAAAAAATTCGTTTTAGCAGACTTTTTTTACATTTATTTTGTTGTCAACAGTTCTATTCTATATCCTGCCAGTGAGTACAGGCACTTTCTGCCGTGCTAGTGAATTATCGCCTGCGGTCCACAGCGGTTTCGGTGCAGCGGGCCAGCTTATCACTCTAGTCTATGGGGGAATGATTAATGATCTAACTGTGCATACGCCTAGTCTCGCTTAACCGACAGTCGGTCGGCTGCGGAACTACGCCGAGAAGAAAGTCTGGCCCCATTAACGGCTTTTGTTTGGTATCCGCGTGATCTATACAATGCTGCCACCTCACAGACACTGCCGTAATATATATTTTTTATAAACAACTGCAAATTTGTATTTCTATTTATTTTGTGTTAATATAAATTTAATTCTGAATAGTCTTTATAATGCAGCATTATTTGATAAAAAGATATCCTTATTTAATTGGTATGTAATCCGTGTGGGGCTAGACAATGCTGCCACCTCACGGATTTTTCCCCGGTTAATCCTGCCGTAATTCTTATTTTATAAACAACTGTAAATTGGAATTTTTACTTACTTTTGTGTTAATATAAGTTCAATTTTGAATACTTTTCATATGATATTATTATCTTGTAAAAGTATATCGCTATTTTAATTTCATAGTTGGCCTGCATGAGAGCCAATCAGCGTCTCTACCCTAATCTGGGGTAAGGCTACCCGGATGTAGAAACTTAAGACTCATTAATAACCCAGGCGAAGTTGAGGGGCTTAAAAGTGCTACCACCTCACGGAGTCTGGGTAACCGAAGCTACATAACGACAGTCTCAGTACTTCCTGTACAGCAGATCGCCTTGCGAAACTCTGAAGATAAACTCAGCCAATGATATCGCATACCGCCAAGTCCCTGTGGTTTAGGAAGCAGGTGTAGCCACACATGCTGCCGCTTAGCAGCTCTTGAAGTTTGGCGGGTTGAGTAGCTTTCTTTTCTGGTTCCTAGAAAGCTGTGTGTGTGTGTGTGTGTGTGTGTGTGCGTGTGTGCGTGCGTGCGTGCGTGCGTGCGTGTGTGTGTTCCAATTTTCATCACTGATCTACCGATCTATTAATGGAGAACAACATGTTCGTGCAAAGGCAATGACGTGCTTGGAAGAACCAACGTGCGTCGCCTGCCTGCTAACTGTTGCGCGACGAAAACCAACTCAGTGTCGCCATCTGGTGGTTTATTCCACTTAAATGCTAATTACCAATTGTTGGATTCGAAATCATTGCACCATGTCGAATTATGAAGATTTTGTTACTCCGGCGGGTTTAATTCCGTACATATCCTAGGATAGCATGTGTTAACTTAAGACCGCCATATATTAAAGACTTACTACCAATGAGTGTCGTTCCCACGTTGCCAATAATGTTGAATGTAACTGTCCGACAGATGGCGCGATTCCGGGGGATTTCCACGACGAAATGGTTTCAATTTGCACAACTTCTGGTACAGGAAGTCTTTACATAATTGCCAGTGTCATATTTCTGCGGTTGTATTGTTTCAGCCAATCGACGACTGGTAAGGCGGGGAGATGGGTAATGCGAGATGAGATTGTCAAGTGTACAAACCTTCAGAAAGAATGTCGTGGTTACTGCTTTCTGTAACAAGTGTCCAAAACCTCCGGAAAGATTCAAAGAATGACATCATCCATAATAACAGTAACCATCATGGTTACTGTTTGCTATAAAAAGTGTACAAAACCTTCAGAAAGAATATTGCGGTTACTGTTTGCTGAAACAATTATACAAAACCTCCACTCCAGAAAGAATGTTATGCTTATAATATATAATGCTCCCTCTCCCTCTCCCTTTCCCTCTCCCTCTCCCTCTCCCTCTCCCTCTCCCTCTCCCTCTCCCTCTCCCTCTCCCTCTCCCTCTCCCTCTCCCTCTCCCTCTCCCTCTCTCTCTCTTAATGAAAATAAATGGATGAATAGCTAACTATTTAATTATGATCGTCGATTGTCAAAATAATAATCTGTGTCTTTAGTGCATAGGTATCTTGCTCTTGTTGCAGATGGCTGCAGCTGCTGTGTTGACACTTGGCAGCTCTCAGGATGACGAGGCTGGCTACCCGTCGAGTCTCAGCCGCCGTACCATAGAGCAGAGTCGGGTATGTTAACTCTTCCTCTTATCACAGTCCTACCAGCCACTAAACAAAATCTGCCTGTATTAGCCCATTTCTGTTTGCTAACTGGCAGTAGAATACTACCTTAATGTGCTGTTAAATGATTGCACTGATGGAGCCTCAACCAGATGTTTAAGTAGGCTGCTCCACATGTCTATGCATCTGTGCATCAGTGCATACATGATTATTTTCTAATGTTTAATCAATATCAGTCTTAAAATAATGTTCTAGATGGTACGCTCTCATATATATGAGTCACTGTCCCCCAATACGACAACATTTTGATGACACTGCTGGACAGACATCAGGTCAAATACATTGAAATGTATTTAAATACAAATACAAATATTCTTGACTGATTCAAATACAAACACTTTTAAATGCAAATGTATTTAAATGCATATACATTGGAAAGTATTTCAAATATTTTTTGAAATCCTTTTTCATTTTCAGGATGTATTACCATGTAGGTAACAAAAACTCATATTGAGACATCTAGTTTACAGGCATACTTATTGTTTTGCTCATATAATGACAGGAAGACCAGTGCTAGGGAGTATTGTTATTGATAACTACATCACAGTGACAACTGACTAAAACAAACTATCCACAGAGTTTTAAAGGCCAAAATATGTTGTTTGTTATGTTAATCCGTAATAAATTGCCTATGTTGCCCTAAGAAGAGACACTGCTAATGACTGCTAGGATCTTGTGAGGAAGTGTGACAGCTCAACTTCAAAGTCAGCCAGGAAACCAGAATAGTCTGGTGCCAGCTTGGAGCCTGACTAGAGAACAAAGAGATATTGACCTATGGTCACTGTCAAGTGCTAATCCATCCTCTGGCTCTGAGCAAACAAAAGTTGTGGTCACCCCCAGGGCCATGGGAACACCTGCTGTTAAGTGTCTTCATCAGTAATTAGCACTGTTGGGTGAAGTTGCAGTGAAGGTAATCAGTTTGGCAGGCATTACATGTGATCTTGAAACATAAATGTTGATACAGAGTTACAGACAGTGTATTTGAAAAAATTTGAAAAATTATTTGAAAAAGACAAATACTTTAGGAAAGTATTTAAATACAAATACCTTTCATTTCTAAAGGCTAAATACAAATACTTTGAGAAAAGTATTTAAATACTTTCAAATACAAATGTATTTGACCCCATGTCAGCTGCTGGATCATATTTTCTGTTAGCTTTTCCAGGAGCTGCTCTGGAATAAATAGTTTCTTTATATCCCCATCAAATCATGGAAACAATGATTCCTCAGCGTCACATTTATTTGAAATCATTATATTCACTGAAAATATTACTCCGTGCACGTCCAGATCTGCTCTGGAAATAATGGCGACATCTACACTAATTTCTAGAGCTGCCGTGGAAATAATGCTCAAATTTATGCTAATTTCCAAGCTGCTACTGGAAATATCCAGTGCAACCCAAATTTATATTTGAATCTTTCCACTGAAGAATTGCTAATAAGATTATGTACAATGTAATGCACGTTTCTGTGGTTAAAAAAAGAGTTTAGCCAGTGGCTTGTTTTTATGTCCTTTAACATGTTATTTTTCTTTGTTTTGTATTGCATATTAGTGTAATTCGATATGAATATTATTATTTTTCTAACTAGATTATTTGGTATCAATACATAATCATACACTTATTTATTGGATTATTGTTGCGTAATTGTTTTTTTTTAAACAGTTTTAACATATACTAACCTATTTATTACTAATACTAATTATACATATGCCGTCATCAGTATCATTGTAATGTAATTATACACTAGACTGATTATTATATATTCTTATGATTAATACATTATTTATTTATTTATTTAAAAGTGCTAAGCTATTTAATACCATATTAATTTTAGTTATTTATGTGCCTATATATATATATATATATATATATATATATATATATATATATATATCTTAAAACATTAGTATTTATCTCATTGTATACATATATCTTTTTATGTGTTTTAAATAGTAATAAGTTGTGAAGCGCCACGAACGATTATGGATGTGACGCTATATCAAATAAATATATTATTATTATTATTATTATTTGTTAACAGGTGGAACAGGAAGTCAATCCTGATGTCTACCTCGCAACTCTATATGAGATCAGTTGTTCAGATGAGATGGAGATTGAGACTGCATATGACGGTGACATACGCATCAGTTTTGCGAGCCGCACCCTCCTGTTGTCTTCAAGTCTCGTCCACAACTTGCAGTGTTCGGAGGAAGTGAGTGGCAGACAGGTGCGATACGCCACCATACGGCCACAGCATGTGGAGGCCTCTCACAACACTGTGTGGCTTTCAGTGTGGACGCCAGACTACAGTGGCATAGAGAATGTGTACATCCGGATGGAAGACCTATCCACTGCTACTCGGCTGTTAAACGCACTGCGGCGATTACGTTTCGTCACCGATGCACATAACACGATCTGGCTGGAGACGTTCCACCCACGATTGGTGTGCGTGGAGCCGAGGTCAAGCACCAGTGAGACAGCAGCTGTCTTTCAGCCGAAGTTCTGTGTCGTCGATGAAGAAGCCTTTGCTGTGTACGACGACGTCGTCGACGTTTCACCCAAGATAATGCTGCGTTTCCAGCGAGAGCTCGGGGATGATGTCATCGAGTTTATGTACATGAACAGAAAGACAAACACTGTGAAGATCGTCAATGATAGGCTTGAGGTGAAGGTGCAACGGCTGCAGGAGGCACAGAGAGAGAGAGAGAGCAGGGCGGTAGAGCTGATGACCGCCAAACACCCCTCGCTGACCAGGAGGCTCAAGTTGACCACGGCTCGCAGCCACAGGATGAGGATCAGCCCGTCCAGGAAACAGAACTAGATGTCTACATGACGACAGTAGACTTCGAGAAGACTGTCGCACATGGGCAAGTGACCCTAGATGACCAGGAGGCAGCACTGCAACAGGTGGCAGCAACTGATAACCAGGTGGCAGCACCAGTTGACCAGGTGGCAGCACAAGTTGACCAGGTGGCAGCACCAGTTGACCAGGTGGCAGCACCAGTTTACCAGGGGGCAGCACCAGTTGGCCAGGTGGCAGCACAAGTTGACCAGGTGGCAGCACAAGTTGACCAGGTGGCAGCACCAGTTGACCAGGTGGCAGCACCAGTTGACCAGGTGGCAGCACCAGTTGGCCAGGTGGCAGCACAAGTTGACCAGGTGGCAGCACCAGTTGACCATGTGGAAGTACCAGTTGACCAGGTGGCAGCACCAGTTGGCCAGGTGGCAGCACAAGTTGACCAGGTGGCAGCACAAGTTGACCAGGTGGCAGCACCAGTTGACCAGGTGGCAGCACCAGTTGACCAGGTGGCAGCACCAGTTGACCAGGTGGCAGCACCAGTTGGCCAGGTGGCAGCACAAGTTGACCAGGTGGCAGCACCAGTTGACCATGTAGAAGCACCAGTTGACCAGGTGGCAGCACCAGTTGGCCAGGTGGCAGCACAAGTTGACCAGGTGGCAGCACAAGTTGACCAGGTGGCAGCACCAGTTGACCAGGTGGCAGCACCAGTTGACCAAGTGGCAGCACCAGTTGACCATGTGGAAGCACCAGTTGGCCAGGTGACAGCACCAGTTGACCAGGTGGCAGCACCAGTTGACCAGATGGATGATGACCAACAAGTACGTTATGAAACAAGGACACCTGTTGTAAGTTTGAACTTGTATTTTAAAAAGGCATCTGAATGTACTCCTATCCTTTCTGTCAGTAATACATGAACCAATTGCAATGGCAGACCTTAGAACACCGCATACACACAGCTAGACTCACTATGTCTATGATGTACAAAATCCAACACAACTTAATAGACATCCCTCTCAACAAATACACACAGCCAGCGCGTACCCACTGTGCCACAGAACATCTAGCCGCTGGGTGTAGTCGCAGAGGGCACCCCTTACAACTCAGGGTTCAACGCTGCTGACTACAAGCATACAAACACTCATTCTTCATAAGCACTATGGAACCCTGGAACAAACTCACAGTCCAAACAATAAATGCTCCCTCCATAGAGGCTTTCAAACAGTGTCTTGAGCGTGACAGCTCTACGCTCTACTACAGACCTTAACTTAAGGCATAACTCATCGGAACTACTGCTTTTAACATGCAGTTTTTAATATATATTATTTAATTTTTTTTTATAAACATCACCATTATTATTACAGTTTTTAATCAGCACTTGAACATGCGCACACTATCCACGAAGTCGTCAAAATTGACGGTAGTGGATTACCGGAAGAAGAAGAAAGAGTAATGCCTGGTGATGTCAAAGTCAAAGACAATGACAATGTCAATGACAATGACAATGTCAATTCATAATTTCATTGTGATTGTCAAATTGGCTTGCCTTGCCCTTGTCAGTGCCAGTGGCACTGTTAGAGTTAGAGAATCCGCGTCGAGTAGACGTTCGCAAGTTGTAGTTATCGTGAATTAACCCCCGAGTACTCGCTCTTGTTGCTAACTGCCTTAATGCACTTAATGCGTACCTTCATAGAATAATTACTTTGCCTATGCTTTGGAATTTTAGTCATGACGCGCAAACGCACGTGCGATTTGTCATTGTGCCGTAGTAGGTCCAGGGAGCGTAAAATTGTCTTTGGTAGGTCGATCTCGCACAAAGCACGTGACCCAAAAGGACGTCGGCAGCTGCTGATTGTTTCGCCAGTTATACCCGGTGTAACGGCGATCGTTTTTTACGATTAAAAAATGACAAGTACGCATTTAAAAACTCTGCATACTAGTTAAACTATTAAAACATTACATATCTGGGCATAAAAGAACCGGTTTGGCGATTAGTAAACTAGTGGAGGTAGCAGCTTTAACTTTGTACCAAAATGTCAATTTTATTCTCAATGATGACATCCTGTCAAGATGTGGAAAGAACACACATATCTAAACTAAAATATTTATCAATTGTTTTATTTTTGCTCAATCTATAGCATATATATATATATATATATATATATATATATATATATATATATATATATATATATATATATATATATATATATATATAATAATAATAATAATAATAAATTATCATAAACCAAACAGTATAATAGTTATTAAATTGACGAATTCTAAATTGCTTCTCATATAAGAATAACAATAGTTTTTAAAGTGACGAATACAATACAATAGTTATTAAACTGATGAATTCTAAAATAACCAGCAATGAATGTATTCACAACGTTTTGGCGAGTTGTATATTTAAAAATAGACAAATATTTAAAGTAACTTTGCAATGGGGATTGTGTGAAGTGCAGTGTTTTATGATATGGGAGGGGTTGCGGGAGGGGGCTCAGTACCAAGTGGTGATAGGACCTAGTTAGTATAATCGTAAGCGACTCGAGCGCACGTGGTCAGTACCATTATATTTTAGCTTAACTATATTTATTAATTTGTTTACCTATTTACATGTATGTACACACCCGTGAACGGGACATACATCCCGGATTTGATGGTGTCAAAATAAAGTTTTATTATTATTATTATTACACGTCCGTCGCCCCAGCTGTTTAATATTTGACTGGGTATACTATTTTCAAAACAGCGTGTGTCACGTGTCGTTTTTGAGTTCGGTTACACGCAACCATATCCGAGTGTGCTTAGTTTGTCGAATTTGTGCAATTATCAATGACCACTTTTAATAATGTTTACAAGGTCTTCTTGAACAAGAGACAGGTATTGTGAAATTGTATTTATTTTGATTTGTGCGTATGGATGGGTTTGTGGAAATGTAATTTAGCGTCTCATCATAGTTAAATTTAAAACTGCATATTTTCATTTTGTTTTTGGATTCTCACTCTTAGCCTCAGGCCTAATTCGATTTGTTTTGCTTCTCAGACTAATTCACGAAATGCAACGACACCTATTAATCACTGTGACATGCTCGTTCACTTGTGCATATGTTTTACTTCCTTTTTTGATGAAATAAAAATAATTCGAAAGTATACTGGCCAGCACGCGAGTGGAACACATGACATGGCTCATGACTCATGAGGGTCATTCCGAATGAACGCAACCTTAATTCCAGATATTGGCTGCTGTCATCTATTACATTTTTGAATAGTTCAACATGGTGAGAGCCTTTGGTAAGATTAGCAAGAATCCAAAACTTGAGCGTTCTAACCTAAATAGATTTAATTTATGGCAGTTTGAAATTTAGGACTTAGAGTTAGACGTTTTTCAACACAACAGTCAACAGGCTGAACAGCTTGTTATAAATAAATAGTCAATACCTTCTGCACTCCTTAGGCTTAGCCTGTGGGCAGTGTGGCTGTGTCAGGTAAATTGTGTGGAGTTGGTCTCTATGATATAGGGATTGCATAACTACAATTAGAACATAAATACAGTGTATGATTAATGTGCAGCAAGTTGATAAACATCATGATTTATTCAAAATATCACTCGCGAGAGGTTTTTCAACTATAAAGATGTTGAGCGCAAGAACTAATGAAAACGCGTTATCTAATCACGTTGCACGACAACCATAGTACGTAAATTTATCCGATGAGAAGACTGCCATTTTTATAGATTTATTTCATTCATTTTCTTATTTATGGGAAGTCACATCAAAAGAATATCACCGTCCGGAGATACGTCAGGCGGCAATGCAGGGTATTGCCGCATCTCTGCCCCAGGAGGTGGAAGTTTCAATGACAGGTGAGTGTTTTAAAATTCGAAGTGGAGAGTTGCCCTATTTATCGCCCATGCTTCTATAGATCGTAATTTGTATAAAGTGTGTACGGAGCTCTGTTCCGTCTGTCCACTGTGTTTATGTGGATCTATATGAATGAAAATGGAGTTTAACAGTATGTTTATTTTTTGACAATGCGGCTCTATCTGTAGTCTGTACTCTACAGCATAACCGTAGGCAACGCTAGGTCATTGATGACTGTCGATTGACAGTTGTCATTGGACAAATCGACTCCTTTTTATTCGGCCTGCCTAATCATGATAATCATAATCGTCACGTCTCTATAGTGCTGTTCCAACGTTCGTTGCTCACAGCGCTGAACAGACTTTCACATGTTGGGTGGCTCTTTGCATTTCAAAAGTGTGCATATAACATTCACATGTGGGGTGGAGAATAACTATGCCCCTATAATTAGTAGTTTCATCGTGTCCTAAGTTCGTGCATAGGCGGGCCATAGCGGAATTCCGTGGCAATATTGTATTGTGCCATTTTTCAATCATTGCACAACCACTGTTAACGCAAGTTGCATTTCGTGACTCAGGCCCCCCCCCCAAATAATAAAACATTGTCATGGTTTCATCCTTTCCAGTTAACAACATCAGTAATGGGCTATTGTATTACTTTGTGGATTAATTTATACAAGTGAATATAGAGTTGTAATACGTTAACATAATTGCTTTTTTATTTTCAGTCGACGAGGTCAAAAAAAATCAGCCCCAGGTCACTATTCGGCCATCGACAACAAACGTGGTTAGCGTGGCTGTGGTAGAAGAGAGTTTTTCAAATACAAAGAGGGCCTACTATTTAGTGAACTTTATTCATTTTATAAAATTGTGTTCATTATTAGTTAAATAATAAATCAAAATAAGAGCTGGTTTTGATACAGTGCATTTATTTACACATTGTAATTATACAGAATACCTGTTTGAAGTGTTTTGCCATGGCATCGCCGGCTAGTACTTGTGAAGTTGTGTTTGGCGATTTTGACTAATAATAAAGAGTGCCATTTTTCGCGCAGTACAACCTGTTTGGGGCAAACGTATACATGTGTTATGATTATGTGCATTTAGACAACTTGTCAGATCTAAGTGCTTATCGAAACCACAACGTACAGCTATGTAGAATGCAAATCCCGTAGAAGACACATACTTTGTGGGCTTGTCTATTATCTGCACTATATAAATCGCTGTATGTCTATGATAGTATGGTAAACTCAATATTAAATCGGGCAATTAAGATAAGAAAGGTATAACGCAAGATATTTATGTCCTGATTTTCCTAGTATTCATCAGTCTCCTCCATGCGCAAAAAGTTACGTAGTCCGCCGCCACCATCCTGCCCCAACTCGCTCAATAAAGTTTCGTACGCCCCGTATTGTGGGCGTCGAAGCAACCAAGGCCTCGCCCAACATCTACGTCGTCGACGACATTTCGTACTGCTTTGTAAGGCAACAATTGCACTCACAACTGCTAAATCATCGTCGGAATCCATTTCTACACCACTACTTACGGTTCATCGCCGCATCCGGTAAAATTGACGTCGATTAGTTGCACTCAACAAATCGACGTCAATTTGTTGCGCCACAAGTTGCGTTCAACAAGTTGCGCAACTTGTTGCGTCCTGTAAACGCACCTTAAGACACATATTGTACATATTTGGTATTTAAAGACATAAATATGCAAATATGGCAGGTCTGCTTGCTAACCAGACCTGAACTAAATATGGATGATTCAATGAACCGTTGTGTCAGTTTGATATATATGCATAACATTGTGTATTATCAGAGCAATATGACATGCCAGACTGTCCTAATTATGAATCTACACATACCCAAATGTGCTACATTTTATATTTCTAACAAATGATCAAACTTCCGACCATAAAAGGTCAATGTGGATTAGAAGATATTGTTTTGAAACCTTTACCAGGCATAAACAAATCCAAACACATAAATAACAAGTCATTTTCAAAATCCTTCCATGCTTCCTTCTCAAGAAAAATTAGGACCCATTGGTATCCAAAACTTATCAATAAATCACGTGCGAGCGGGTTTTCAAACACTGATTTTTAGTTAAACTTACGTGTTGTAGGTAATATTTATAAATATTAGATATCTATGCATATCAGTATAAATTTTCAGGGAATTTTACTTGTCTGGTAGTCTTCATTATGAATCTGGTATAGATCTGTTTACGAGGCATAAAGCAAACTCAACACAAATATCAAGACAATTTATAAAACTTCTCATACAAATATAAGTTGTATACACTGTAATTTAGTGACAGTTCTCCCAAGGATATTATAGCTTCACAAAGATACGCAACTCCTCGCGATAACGTGTGACGCCACAACCACTAACGCCATCTAGGTTTAAGCGTGCTAAACTACAGACGATGGCTTCTGCTCGACGTGGGATGGCAAATTGCCAATGTTGTGCTGCGCCCAACTGCAACAACAGTCGCACAAAATGTCCGGAAATGGTTTTCCACCGCTTCCCGGTTGAAGAGAGAAGGTAAATATTGGATCTATTAAAGAAACGTATATGTAAAAGTAAAGTAATCGACACTTTCCCCTGTGAAAACATGAGAAAAATGGCCAAATGTACATAGTCACTGAAACGCCAGTCGAATACGCTAGCAAGTCGAACACTGTCACTGAAGGATATCGTTTGTAATTAACACCATATGTAACATAGAATGCGTTAAATAGGTACATTTGGCATCTACACAAACAACCTGATTGACAAAGAAGTAAAATGGGGGTTGTGAACATAAATTTTCAAAAACTACTTGTCTTATATTACACGAAATACTCATTGGCCCGCCTTGCGTAATGGTCCCTATGCCCATGGGGAGTGTGGTATGTTTAAAAATATCTACAAATAACGCAGAAGGGCGGAATATACGTAGATAATATTGGTTGGATTCTCAATATGCCAAAGGATTATTCCTAGTCCACTTCCCATGTGGAGTTCACTCTCGTGTGGCAATGTGGTTACAATTGGCTAAATCTTGTAATTATTACCACCACCTTGTAATGAGTTACTTGTCTATTTCGACTCGCGGCATAGCTAGATACTAATCTAATAGAGTTGAAACATAATGTAATTTCTGCATGAAGTCAATAATGTTTTGTTATATAACAGGATATATTATTATTTATATGGCAGGATTACCGACGGTAACATTCCTGAGATTATCACGCCATTAAACGTCGATGATGAGGAACGTTCTCTGGATGGCATTGACAACGAGTCCGACCAATTTAACTGTTTTTTAAGAAAAGGCTTGCATTTTTTACATCTTAACGCCAGGAGTTTACTACCAAAACTGGACGAACTAAATGTTCTCGTTACTAAAACAAAGGCAGCTGTGATTGGTGTTAGTGAAACGTGACTTGATGACTCGGTTGAGGACTCCGAGGTCGAGCTGCCGGGATATGCTATCCTCCGTCACGACCGAAACCGGAACGGAGGTGGTGTATGTATTTATATCCGAAGCGACCTTGCGTTCAATCCACGTCACGACTTACAAACTGACGGCGTGGAGTCTGTTTGGGCGGAAGTCCTCCTGCCTAAGACACGTCCCATTTTGACAGGGATCTGTTACAGGCCACCGAGACAGTGTGATTTTTATGAACTGTTAGAACTGTCTTTTAATGAAGCAAACGATTTTAGTGAATGTATTCTGCTTGGAGATTTTAATACTAATGTTTTAGTGCCACCTAGTAACAATATTCTTGTAAATACTCTTCGTAATTTTGAAAGTGTATTTGGTTTTAAGCAATTGATCACAGAACCAACCAGAGTGTGTAATAATAGTGAATCTGCTATTGATCTGATCTTAGTAACTGACCATGAGAAAGTGTGTCAGTCAGGTGTCCTAAATGTTGGTATTAGTGATCATTTAATAACGTATTGTACAAGAAAGGTAATCAAAGCTCCTGTCAGACATATTTAATTGTCACAATGTTGATATTGCGTAGGGTAAATTTAAATCAATATTGTTATCAATTATTGATAAAGTGGCACCGTATAAGGAGGTACGAGTTAAACAAAGGACAAAACCTTGGATGTCCAGCGAAATACTAAACTTGATCAGGCAAAGGGATAAATATCTGCGAAAATTTAGAAGGTCAAAAGATCAATCGGACTACAAATTGTTTGTTTATCATAGAAATCTAGTCAAATATAAAAAAGAAAAAGCTAAATCTCAGTATTGTGTACATGCTGTAAATGAAAACCAAAACCGTCCAAAAAAACTATGGCAAATTCTGAAAGAGATTGGTGCATCATCAAAAGGTAAAACAATACCAAAAAGTATTAGTCTTGACATTGAAAATGAGTTATGTTTTGATAAACAGAAGGTAGCTGAATATTTTAATGATTATTTTACATCTATTGCTTCATCACTTGTCGAGAAGCTTCCGCCATGTTCAGGGCGATTTGGGGATGCTCATGTTATTGACTTTTATCAAAACCTAAATGTTTCAGATAATATGTTTGGTCTAGTCAGTGTAACTGTGGATCAAGTTTCCAGTATATTAAATAGTGTTAGCGCTTGCAAGGCTACAGGCTTAGATGAACTCCCTGCAAGATTTATCAAAGATGGTTCTTCTGTCATTGCAAAACCTCTTACTCACATTGTAAACTTATCTATAACTACTGGAAATATCCTATAACTACTGGAAATATCCCTGATGATCTTAAGGCGGCTAGGGTTGTTCCATTGTACAAAAAGAAGGGTAAGACTAATGTTGAGAACTACAGACCAATTTCTGTGCTAAGTATAATATCTAAAGTATTTGAAAAAGTAGTGTTTAATCAACTGAACAATTATTTAACGGAGCATAAACTACTCTATACATTTCAATCTGGTTTTCGGTCGTCGTACTCCACTGATACATGTTTGATCCACCTAACTGATTACATTAAACAAGAGTGTGATAATGGCAATTATATAGGTATGGTATTATTGGATTTGCAAAAAGCTTTTGATACTGTGGATCATGCGATTCTTTTGAAGAAACTTAGTAGTGTAGGTGTACCTAGTAGTGTAGGTTTAGATCGTATTTGACGGGTCGAGTACAGGTTACCGATGTCGATGGAACAATGTCTGTGGCTAAAGGTATCACTTGCGGCGTGCCACAAGGTTCTATACTTGGGCCTCTGTTATTTCTTTTATATATAAATGACATGTCTGCTACAGTTAAATGCAAGCTATTGTTGTACGCGGACGATTCCGTCTTGCTTGCCTCAGGAAAGGATTTAGTAGAAATCGAGGCAACTTTAAGTTGTGAACTAGAATCCGTCAATAACTGGTTAATCGACAACAAGTTATCGCTCCATCTGGGTAAAACACAATCCATTGTGTTTGGAACAAGGACAAAGTTATGCAAATGTAACACTCTTAATATTGTATGTAAAGGAAATGTCATTGAATCAAAGTCAACCGTCACCTATTTAGGCGTAACTTTAGATCAGTCTCTTTCTGGTGATGTTATAGCCTCTGACGTCCTTTTTAAAACGTCAAACAAACTTAAGTTTTTGTATAGGAACGCCAGAAAGTTCAATATGAAAACCAAAAAATTACTTGTATCATCTTTGATTCAATGTAATTTCGATTACACATGTTCGGCATGGTATAGCGGATTGTCGAAAAAAATGAAGTGCAGAATGCAGCGTAGTCAGAACAAGATTGTCCGATTTTTGTTAAATGCTCCTCCGAGATTCCATGTCGGTGCTAATGAATTTAAGACTGTTGGTTTACTACCTGTTGAATGTCGAGAAGAACAGTTAAAATTGGGTCACATGTTCAACATTATAAATCTAACGGCACCAGCATATTTAAGAACAAATGTCGAAATGGTACACCATAGATACCCTAAAAGAGCTAGCAACTTGGCATGTGTCATTCCAAAAGTGAAGGGTTCTGGGCAAACTTCCTTTTTTTATTCCAGCATATGCCACTGGAACAAGCTGCCTACTGAAATTAAGCAATGTAAAGTTAAAATCAGTTTTAGAAAAAAGGTAACGACCCTATTATACAGCAGATTGATGGCTGACGAATGATCACTTTAATTAAAGTGGCATTTTAAATTACATTTTTGTTAATTTAATCTTACTATGTACTATCTTGTTATTATATTTTAAATAGAGCACCTTTTATGTTAGCACATTGTCTTATTGATGACATTTGTTTACCTATCTTTGAAAATATTTACATTTTAATTATTGTATTACTGTGTTTATTTATTTATGTATTTATTTTTAATTAAATTCATTCTTAGTATTTTTTTTGAGGACCACATTGGAAACAAGTGTGCTATTGCGTGCTTTAATGTGTCTATCCTCGGTAAATATTATATTTATATGTATTATAGTGTTTTCCAAATATACTCACACTCACTCACTCACACACTCACTCACAATGTTCGTATATAACTAATTCTGTTTATATTATTTGTTCTTAATATTCATTTAAGCATTTAGGATGTGTGCAATATTTACATATCTAATGATTTATTATTATGGTTGTGACCACAATAATTATGTTTGGGGATACATATTAATAACAGTTTTTACATTCTTGTGTATTACATCATGTGTACAACATGTTGACATGGTCTTCAATTGTAATGTTTGTTGAATGTTATTTGAATGAATAATAGTGAATTGAATTGAATTAATATTTGTGTTCAGTACATGTTGCAGAAGAAGCAGCTCACACAGGCACAGCTGAGCTCATCGAAAGGATGGACTAACTGTTCAATGCCTTTAACAGCCAGACGCTGACCAGTCCAGCACTGATGCAACACGCTCTGACTGTAACCAGTGGCCACAAAGTGTTCTTGCTAGGAATCTTAGATTGGCTATCCAAGGTTACATTTAAAAGCAAAGGCAATGATGGCAGTATATTAATTTTGTTTAGAAGTTGTGTCATTTGTTGTATACATTCTTGACTATTACATGTACCAGATAGATCTAAATCTAAAAATATGGCATATTTTGACTTTTTAAATCAAATCAAGGCAAGCTTTTTCAAACATCCTGTGTATGCTATGACTTACACCTGAATTTTATTAATGAGCTTTGAGTGTCATATTAGTATTCCATGTATATTTCAGGCCATTGACTGTACACAAGATACCGTTTATGGCAATAATATTATTAAAACATATAATATTATTAAAACATGACGTTTGGTTGTGGCTTAATAATGGTGTATGTTTTATCCATGACAGATGTTCTGAGTAGATATTCAGTCGAACAATAAAAATAGGAACGTTTTAATTGGATTGTAACCATTAGTCACCGTTTTGTTTGGGTTGTGTGCACGCCATTTGAACGTTTATGTTTATATACACACTATTTACCATTTTAACTTAACTGTAACGATCATTTACGTTTTGAATTGTACACATTATTAATTGGGACTTTTGGGCTTGTTATCTTTCTGTTAATAAATCTTCTGTACCTCGTTATAGTCATATTCTGTTTGTCTTAATTGTTCAATGCATCTATGCATGTATGGGAATTTGACTTTACTAATTATGTGCATTTTCAACCCAAATGTCTTAATTCTTGCAATTTTGCCGCTTCAAACCAAACAAAACAGGTACGGGAGTAATTGAACAAGCAGTTCGAGCAAGAATTTGAACAACTTCTCAAATCTTTAATAATATGGGGCCAGAACTATCGCGTTTATTACGAAATAGGCCCAGGAATGTACTGTCATTAACCTCAATTAAAATAATACACTAGCTTAAAAACACTATCTACAAGGCGAGTGGGGTGAGTTAGGGTGAGAGGGGGGGGGGTATATATGACCGGTGGTGCAGCCTCTGTCATTTGAACCTTTGCTATCGTGTCCTAACACGCTGGTGCAGTCTCTGTAATTTGAACCTTCTTTATCGTAGTTTAGCACGCTTAATATCAGGTGGCGCCACTTACGTAATGTCACGCTATTTACGGCAAAATCGCGAGGAGTTGCGTATCTTTGTGAAGCTATAGAATCCTTGGTTCTATCATGTGGTATGGGTACATGTTCAATTTATGTCAGAGTATATACATGTACATGTATACTTATTTTACCCAGTGATGCTGCCCAGTACAAACATTTCAAGAATCTTGCTAATATTCGTCACCACAGTGATGTAATTGGATTGGATTGCGAATGGAATTTCTTTGTGACCAGCCATGGTTTAACACATGCGATGAAATTGGAGGAACAGTTAAACGGCTGGCAGCACTGGCAAGCCTTCAATGTCCTCTGGAAAGACATCTTATCAGTGAGACTATAGTTTGACTGGTGTGTGTGTGTGTGTGTGTGTGTGTGTGTGTGTGTGTGTGTGTGTGTGTGTGTGTGAGTGTGTGTGTGTGTGCGCGCGCGCGTGTGGATGTTCCCGCTGTCCAAGGTCCCACATGCCTGCCTTTCCAGCCAGGCACATAATGTTGCTTCCACGTATGATGGAAACTGGTGGTTTGGGTGCATAACTGGATTACAAAGTTAAATTCATACAACCTTGTGGGCCATCAGTGTCATTCAGCTGGCTAAAGAACGATGACTTATGTTGGATTCCACATGCACATGTGTGATGCTCTGTTCCAATCCCACGAACAACAAGAAGTGATAGCTAGTACAAAGTTGTCGATGCAACCAGGGAGGAGATTGGTGTTGCACTTGAAATATTCCAGCAAATGCGTCAATGAGACATACCGCATGCATATGATTTTGTTGCTGGATGACATTATTATACATTTTTGTTTAAACATCAATGTGTTCATTACATCTGACAGCAATTTGAAGATCAGTAATAATCACTATTGTCTAACAAACGTTTTGTAGCTCACTATGTTATAGATCTATACCATTTTTAATATGTACACATTCATGTGTGTGTGTGTGTGTGTGTGTGTGTGTGTGTGTGTGTGTGTGTGTGTGTGTTTGTGTGTGTGTGTGTGTGTGTGTGTGTGTGTGTGTGTGTGTGTGTGTGTGTGTAACATTTACTAATATTACCAAAATCATAATCATGTATGTTTAACATAAAATTAGTGCTTGAAAACCTGCTCGCAAATGATTTATTGATAATTGTTCAGTATCAATGGGTCCCCATTTTTCAACACAGGCTGTGTCTGGCTGAGTGATGCCCTAGCCATAGAGATGTCGATGGTGACTGACACTATCAGACTTAAATTATTTTAAACTTACAAGTTAGAGAATCCGCGTCGAGTAGACGTTCGCAAGCTGCAGTTCTCGTTGAATTAGCCCCCTATTATTCGCTCTTGTTGCTAACTGCGTTAATGCACTTAATTCGTACCTTCATAGAAGAATCACTTGCCTTTGGAATCTTAGTCATGACGCGTAAAAGCACGTGCAATTTGTTATTGTGCCGTAGTAGGTCGATCTCGCATAAAGCACGCGACCCAAAAAGCACAGGACGTAGGCAGCTGCTGATTGTTTCGCCAGTTATACCCGGTGTAACGGCGATTCTTTTTTACGATTAAAAAGACAAGTACGCATTTAAAAATTAACTGGCTGTGCACACTAGTTAAACTATTAACATATTACATATCATAATAGAACCGGTTTGGCGATTAGCAAACGAATAGAGATACCATTTTTAACCAAATTTAACAAGATTACTAACCGATAGTAAATCCCAGATGGCAAATGTGCAAGGAAGCCGTCGGCATATTGATCAATCAACCAATATTATCTATGTGTATTCCACACTTTTGAGTTATTTGTAGATGTTGTTTTTAGACACGCCAAATCCCCACAAGGACCATTACGCAACAGGGGCCAATTAATATTTCTCTAATATAAGTTATTTATTTTGAAAAAACAAACCTCATTTTACATCTTTGTCAATCAAATTGTTTGTGTAGATGCCAAATATATATATTTTGCACATTCTACATATGGCGGTAATTACAAATGATAGTATTAAGTGTTCGACTCGCGAGCGTGTTCGACTGGCGGGTCATTGACTACATATACTCGACATTTGAACTACACATCTGGGTTGACGTGACATCCAGAAAAGACTGTTGTCCGCATTCTCTATGTTTTGTTAATAAAATACTTAAATGTGTATTAGGTGCATCAACAACATTTTTAAAATTGTCATAATATAATGTGTGATAGTGTTTGCTATGTAGCTTACAATACTTTTTGATTTGTTTCGAAAGCCTTATTATTAACAACGTTATTTGACTTTTTAGAGTCAGAAAAACAGGCCATTGTGTCCATAGGATTCATATCCATGTTATGCAACCTGAAATGTGTGCTGCCACCAAGTGCCATACAGTGAAACCAAAAATTACATAATGTGTTCTAATAAAGGTATTGAAGTAAAATCAAATGTTAATAGGCCATGTAAGTCTAGCGCTCGAAACGAGGTTGGGGGCACTTGGGGGTAGGAAGTCCATATGCTCCATGTTGCTATATAGAACTTTGTTTTGTTTTTGGTTGTAATAATCGGACTGTCCCCAAATAGTGTTTTTTCCAGTCCCCAGTCAGCTCTAGTCGCGCGGAGTCTCGTCATGTATCGTGACCTACTTACAGGCCCTATTACCAAGTGTTGACCCTCATATCACGTGACCTGGAGATAAATTTGGCGTGACCTATATAAATTAATTATGCAAATAGGTCACCTATATTTTTGAGAATTGACCTAATTAAGTGCAATTGGTACATCAACTGCTACAACGTTTGGCTGATTCTTGTTGAAGTAATACACTGCTAAGACGTGCAAAATACGTCTACTTAATAATAATAATAATAATAAACATTATTTATTCACGATAACATGTACATTTTATTTCCCTAAGGGTCGTGATTGTAAAAAAAAGGCAAGTTCTTATATAGCGCAGTATCCAGTCCTCAGGACCGTTCAAAGCGCTTTACACTTTACTTCCCTGACAGACCTGTTCACTCAGACACCATCTCGGCTTCTCTGGGAAGCATCCAGCCATATGCTACAATTAATGCGCGAAGGCTGCTCGTACACATATCCACCACTGTCTATAGTCAGGTACTCATTTATTCAGCTGAGTGAACTGGAGCAATGTAGAGTGAAAAAACTTGCCCACGGTTTTAACACCGCAGCCAGGATTCGAACCCGGGTTCTCGTAGTCGAGAGTCCGAAGCCCTACCCCTGAGCCACTGCGCTCTACTAAAACATAATATACATGCACTAAACAATTTGATCGCTTACCTTATACATTGCGTCAGCCGTCCTCTTTGTTGTTCTGCTTTTCTACATATCATAGGCAGTATAAACTACCAGACAATTAATTGCTAATTTTTTTCATTACACGGAAACCAGGACTGGTCTACTTGTATTTATTTAAATAAATATACACTGCCAGACTATTTGATTTATCATTAACAGTAACATGGTTGTACTGAGCAAAATATTGCATACTTATTAAGATCACCAAACACAATTTGCCGCCCGTCACCATGGCCTTGACACTGCCCTAGTATTGATGTTGCATTGGCTAGTAACCGCCCCAACAATGCATGATTTTCATGATCATTCGTACCGATAATGTGTACCTCTGAGTCTGCTTATGATTATCTCCGGAAAACGAAACAGTAACCACCAACATGTTATGTTTTATCAATATTTAACTACGTGTGAATTGTTAATATTATGCCAAGCAGCTGTGAAATGTAGATTATTTCAACATCCGTTCCGGAATCGTTGCACGATAACTTTCGCCGTTCCATCACATATGGACATATTATTCTGCCTATTATCAATTATACAAGTTGACTGACAAGTTGTATTATATCAACAACCAAGTGAAATATCAGTCTCATGCGATTCGTACAGCAAATTGTATGACGATTGTAAACGTCCGTTCAGGAATTTTTCCGAGATCATTCCGGAAATTACCGAGTGCCCGTGATCCATAACCGAAATCGAGTGTAATTGTGACGGTCCGATATTGCACAAATAACAAATCGGCTCCAATCTTGTATAAGTTCTTTATTGTGGTTTTACTTTTGGATGAAAAATAAAACCTAAACAAAACAAACATTGTGTCAGTCTAGTACTAACAATATAAATACACATAAATACAATATGATGTATATAGACACGTATCACAAAACATGCATACACAATATATAATGTATCCAATATATGGTAATCTAAAGATATATAATGGTAATTAAAACAAGTTATACCATGAATACATAAGTAGGAACATTAATAAACACCAATTTGTGCATCAATAATTACTAAATCTAATTGTAATGACCATGCTCACCCCAACACTGCTATAGAGACTCCTTAATGACTCTCACATCATTCATATGAGGTCTGTCTCCTTCCTGCAGTAACATGATGCAACATGTCATTTATAGCAGAACATAGATAATTATTCAAACAAGTACTTATACTACTTCATGTGATCATAATATATGCAGTTCTAATTTACTACACAGGATACACACAAAATTACCTGTTAAATTTCTGGACCCATGCCTGGCCAGTGTTTACCCTCTAGCTAAGGTTCCCAGGGTGGCTCCCAACTTGTTGTCAAGTGTCGGTCTGTCTCTAGGGAATTTGCCATGCACCCTACCCAGCCAACCCCATAAGGTGATTAATCATGGAGTCATTAGTGACCACTGGGCAGTTTCTGATACTGACCACTTAGCTTCATAGAACACATACTATTGTTAAATACATAATATGGCTTGTCAATCTAATAATGTAGATTATAAATATCAATACAAAACACAGTATCTCACTAAACATGAATAAAACTATGGACTATGCAAGTAATATCACCAGCAGGATATAAACACTAAAACTCATTAGGAAGCGCCCTACTCTTTACATGCAGCAAGTGGGGGTACATTCCAGCATCCTGGAGTGCTGGCCCAAAGCAATTCTCCATATATGGTGAAAACCTTTATAACTAAATAATTGCTTAAAATATCCATCCAACATTAGCTTAGTTAATGCAGTCTTCCATTTTACAATGTGGTACAATTATAAACAGGAAATAATACCTTAAAGGTATTATTGAACAAGTTGGCAGTTACCAACATTAAATGTCTCCTGCTTGTTTGAAACCTGAGCCAGCCTAGCTCACAGCTGCTGTACCAAGGCTTGGTCAAACACACGTGACAAGTGTCACAGACATAGTTTATCTCATAACGTTGGAGAAACTTATTAATCGATGATTGTAATTTTCTAAATGTAATTATAATCCACACTTGGTAATTAAATCATGAAAATTAAGTTTCACAAAGTAAAAACTATAACAATAGCCATCACCACTGATGCTGCCATATTGTGGTTGGTAGCGACATTAAAATGTAAATTAAGATATGTATCTTCTCTTAATTAGCCTATCAATGCATATTATAATATAGTTATGAATATATGCATAGGTCCAAGCTACTACCTTACATAAGGCAATATTAATAGTTTCTACATTCGGAAGGAAAACGTGTGCATATGGGTAGCCACAACATAATAATGTCACACTGCCATGCACGGTAAAGTTTGCCGTCTTTGAGTACGACCATCCTCATATCAATCGGGCTCAATGACATATTACTGGGTGCACAGGTGAAATTTAATAACACTGGTACACTACGAAATAAACGATACACATGCACATACACACAAAGCATACGTCCCATACAAACAACATATGCTCGGATGAGAACTATAAAAAACAATTATTATATGTGATGTGTTTTGTTTTAAATTACGGCTTTGTAGCTCCAGATATTGCTGTCACGACAACCTATTTTCTTTGTTTCAGGATTCAATGTTTCTTCTCTGAGGCAAAGAATAACATGGACGGTTTATTGATGTTATTATATCTGCAAATACTGTTCTTTTGTGTCCGATTCTCATTTGCTGGTATGTGCGCGAGCGTTTATGACATTTTATAAATTGTTCCTTATTACATTAAATACTTATTATAGATACATTAATAGAGGGAACCGTTTATACATAGTTATACTAACTAAGTGTCCAGAATTCGTGTGCGGATGATGCGACCTCATGCAAAGTTGATAAGTCAGGAGTAGTACGTTCTTGGCAGCAATGTGTGGAAGAAATAGTTGTAATATCTTGTGACTCATCACTTAACTTTGAGGCACATATGTCAGAAAACATATTAATAAAGCCAATTCTATGATGGGAATAATTCGACGCACCTCTGAATATCTAGATGATAAGTGTTTTTCTACTGTTTTTAAGTCTCTTGTCCGACCACATATCGAGTATGCAAACCAGGTATGGAGTCCAAATTTAATGAAACACATAACAGCACTTGAAATTGTTCAGCGTCGAGCAACTAAATTAATTCCTGGATATAAAGAATTTGATTATAAAGAACGCCTAAAAAGATTAAACCTACCACCTCTTTCGTGATGATGATATATAAAACATAACATCATCATCATCATCAGCAGCAGCAGCAGCAGCAGCAGCAGCAGCAGCAGCAGTCCCTCGAAATGAGTCGGTCATGTGTCCTGGGGTGAATCAAGAGCCCGATTCTTGTTCTGCAGATCTTGGTGCAGTGTGAGCAGGAGGTGCCAGATGAAAGTGAGACATGAAGATTGTTGAGACATCTCCCTCTCCTTTCTCCTCTGCAGTTTCCCCGTCTCGTGAAGTAGACGGTTTGTCTCGAATTTGGCGGTTGCCTGTAGTCGGGGCGCACGGGTCCAAATTCAAAGTCATTCAAATATTTATGGAGCTCAGTTTTGCAAATATGTTCCACAGTTTCCAGAGTTTTCATGATAGTTACAGTGGTTCACTGTTTCGTGGCAATATTTAGCATGTTGCTGGAGTCTACCGTCACGGGATTGATCATGTACTGTTTTTATGCATGCTTGATTGATCAGTTCCTGGTTTCCATCTTCGTGGCATTGTTAGACTGCGGATGGTTAATCACTTCTTTGAAATGGAATCATACCTCAGATGACACAGGCTTTGTGTAATGCTACTTGGTTCGTGCTTTAGCATCCAGGGGTATTTATGTAAGCCCACTCGCACTTTCCTTCACATCTATGTTTTATGTCTGTCCATGAGCCATATCAGAAGTGATACCTTTGAATGACTCAGCTTTTTTCGCACATCATATTGACCTGTCGTGAAGTACTGATATACATATGGTGCTTGGGTCTTCAGGTTGTTCATTTCCTTTAGGCACATTGGCAGCGAATAAATGTAGTTGTGGTGACCAGCAAAATGGGAGCATGCTATTAGACTAAACCAATGTTTCCCAGTCGGCTGCACGGTGAGATGCCATGAACCTGATAATAATGTCAGTCGCCTTGCCGTAGGTACTTCAGAAGACCTGGGTAGGTGACGTCTTGCTTTCTTCATCGTAGATGACCATCTGATCATGTAGTTTGAATAAGGAGTCAAAAGGAAGCGAGTTTCATAAGTGTTTGATTCATCGTTTTGCAATATGCACAGTATGTTTCAAATGTTTTGCAAGTCATCAGCCAGTCCACTGAATTGTGCATCATAATTTCATTCCGGATGCCATTGTTCAAATGCATCCGTGCCTCCTGTAGTCATTTGTGTTCGCGCATACTTTGGTAGTAGTCCCCTGCTGAAGCAAACATTTGTTTGCCGTTCCTTGCTTACACAAACCAGTTTCTATAAGGATAATGCTCCACATAATTTTTCCAACTGCGCCCATAGCGTTTCCAATGAGATGAAACAACACACACACATGACAATACGATGCTAATATCATCAGGGGAAGCTTGCTCCCGCAGTCCATATGAAATATTATGCAAAGCCTGATCAGCCATAGCTACTGTGTGTTTCACCCTAAACTTATTGGCCAGCTTTGCTGCATATTATAAGCGGATCTATTTGACCAGAATGGATCATTAGACCATATATAAAGCATGTGGCTGGCACTGTTGACGCCAGTGTTGTGTGGAAAGCATTCCAACATTGATAGTGGTTGCTTCCGAGCTGTACTTTCTTTATGGATGACGAACGGCAAAATTGCCATTCCACAATCATCAACTGAAACTATTGATCACAGATAGGTTGCAAATATACAGTCCTCATCTTTACAAGTAATCTGGCTTTAAGCTTTTCGCACAAAGAAATGTAGTGTGGTTCAATTGGATAAGGCATGGCGCTCGACAACTAAAGTTTCAATACGTTATGATGATAACAGTGCGAAATTCTTCGTCCTTGCTGTCACCAAATTGTTATCTTCAACAATCCAAATAACGAGACGCAGACGAGAAGTTACCGTTTTTTAGACTTTGTCAAATATAGTGATGTCACATACTATATAATTGGTAATCATAAGTGTCCGTTGTGTTTATTTTGTTAGTTTCGTATTTGTTGTCGGTAAAACACCGTGGACACCAAACTAAGTTAAAATGATTGATACGCTGCGAAGCATGTCATTCAAACATGATAACATACCTCATGTATTTGAAAACAAGAATACGTTATATTAAATTTACTTATTAGACGCAACGTATTTATATATTCAAGTTATTCCAGAGATGATGTTAAAATCTAACATCAAACCAAAATGAGGTGGAGAAGTATACACTGCATGTTGATTCAAGGACAAGTGATGTTCAAATATATTTTACAATTATACGGTATATATCAACCGAGTAATGAATGGGGATACCTTTGATATGTTCCCTCATTATATAGTTTGAATATGTAGTAAGGTGACTAAGGTACATTTATATGAAATCGACGACAACACCAAAATGTTTTTCTACTTATTCTTCAATTGTTTGTTTCTCGTTGCCTTAAAATATATACATTTCTATAATATATTTGTGATCTTTATTCCTATCACCATTCCGGATATATTTTGGTACAGAAACTAGCTAATTTCATTAATTAAACTATGAATATTTCATAATTAGCCATTGTGACTTAACGGTCATTCATACACCTTCAGGCCTGAATTGAAGTTTAATTTTCAAGTGCCGTGCTGTGTTGCTTGGCCAATGCGATGGGAAAGATATCAAATATGGACGAGTAGTACCTGTTTGAATTCTTGTTGAATATAATAGCGATGACAAGAGTGACACAGATGACTCAGAACAATGTATAAGATGTGATTGAGTAACACCTTGATGTGTTTTTATTTGGAATAATGCGTGTTATCATAATTTTATATTGCCTTAACAAACATTGCATTAATAACCAGAAATAGGGAATGCATCAGGACTGTCTTGACTAGTGTATTATTACACTAAGAAACGCGAAAATGATACAATCAATGAAATCCACTCCGGTTTGCGTCACGTCACGATTGCGCAACACTTAGGGGGTGGGGTACATGTTCGGCTCGTGATTGCGTATAATGTAGCACTATTTTACTTACTATTGCTTTACACAATCCAGTAGGTAAATGAATGTACATCACTGTGATATATTAAAAAAATATCTTGAATACACATCAAGGTAATTATAACTCCTGTTGTGTGATGTCAACTGCGAAACCGAACAGATTTTTCGATATATTGTCCAATGTTTTGTACCTGGCTTCCTTATAAATAAACGTATCAATACGATATTGCCATAAATATTAGTTCTCGACATTCCTGATTATTTGATACTACACTTAAGTTTGTTGTCATACATTTGCTGTCAAAATGTGGAAAGAGAAATATATGCAGCGCGGCCATTAAGAGACCACATATGCCTGAATGTAAATGCAATTTTCGGAGTGAGGTACACTGATTTGAGAGGGTTGCCCTCCGGAATATTATTAAGGAAGGTTTGAAGTTTAGAAAACGACAGGGCAACCAAAAATAGCACGAGGTGTTCCCTTCGACCCCCGTGCGCCCCGACTACTTGTATATGCTACGGCGCAAAACTGGACGGTCCGCAGCAATAAATTCCCAGACATTGATGTTAATTTGGCCTTTCTTCATATAATGGTTAGCAGTGTCTTTGAATCGTTTTATCTGGTCACCATGTTTTCTCACACCATGTTGGTTCTGTATTATCATTGCCTCGATAGTAGTTGTGTTGGCCTCCATGAGGACATTGGCATTGGTACGGCGATCTTCCCATCGGATACAAACTATCTTTCACTGACAACGTTGGTGAAATTTATCCAGGGTCTTCAGATGCCATCCAAAAGGAACCCACGCCTCGCTCCCGTAGAGTATAGTGGAAATACAAACGGCTTTGTAGACCATCACTTTAGTATCTTTTCTGAGGTTGTGATTATCGAACACTCGATTTCGCAGTTTCCTTATGGATGTGCTGGCACAGCATATATGCGGTGTTGAATGTCTGCTTGAATGGTGGCCTTCTGGGATAGATGACTTCCTAAGTACGGGAAATGTCCACAACTTCTTGGGTTGTTCCAGATATTTTAATATCAGGAGGTCCTTCAAATGTGGCCTGGAGCGGATTGGTATATGAGCTTGGTTTTTCTTATATTGATGGAGAGTACTAGACTTTGATATGCTTCTGTAAGGAGCTCAAGGCTTGTCTGAAGCTATCTTCTGCTGTGTGGGCAATAATGACACAGTCATGAGCATACTGGAGGTCTATAACGGTTGTCTTTTAATGGTCAATTTTGTTTTGGCCTTGAGACGACTCAGGTTGAAAAGTCTCCCATCGAGCCGGTAGTCAGTTTCAACTCCACACGGAAGACAGTCACGGACAAGAAAGTGTATGGTACATAAGTAGGTAGTGAAGAGAGTCGGTGCAATAAAGCATATCTGCTTCACCCCTGTACGGATGGTGAAAGGTTCTGTTTCAGTCCCGTTGGTGAGGACAGTTGCTGTCATCTAGTCGTGGAGAAGTCTCAGGATTGTGATGAAGTTGGCGGGCTATCAAATCTGGACAAAGGTTTCCAGAGAGCTTCAAGATTGATGGAGTCGAATGCCGTAGTCAAATCAATGACATATATGTTTAGATCCTTGATTTGTTTCTGACATTTCTCTTGAATATGCCGGGCCACAAAGATCATGTCCGTGGTTCCTCGATATGCTATGAAGCCACACTGGCTTTCAGGTAGTAGGTCTTCTGACAGCGGGAGCAAGCGGTTAAGAAGAACAAGAGCGAGTATTCCTTTCCCCAGCTATGGAAAGAAGGGCAATGCCTCAGTAGTTCCCACACAGATTTAGCTTTCTTTGTAGATGGTAATGATATTGGCATTTCTGAGATCTGACGGGATTTGCTTGTCTTGCCAGATTTTGCATATGAGTTCATATAGTTTGCATGCTAGATTATCGCCATCAAACTTGAAGATTTCCGCAGGGATGCCGTCCGAGGCTTTATGGTTTTCGCATTTGCATTGTAGCACGTTGGACTTCATCCGGGGTTGGCAGGATATCTAGCAATGGTCTTTCCGAATGCTTCGGAATGGACAGAATGGTGTGTTCTTTCTCCACAGTTTCTCGGTTAAAGAGCAGCTCGAAGTGCTCTCTCCATCGTTGCTGAAAGGCAGTGTCATCCTTCAGAAGTGTCCCATCCTTGGACTGGAGAGTAGTGTGATTATTTAAACCCGACTCATAGATAGTCTTTGTTGCTAGGAAGAAGTTGTGCATGTCATACTGATCAGCAAAGGCCTGTATCAGTTTTGCTTTCTCTTCCCACCAGTTCTTTTTAATATCTCTGATCATCTTTTGAGTCTAAGCTTTGACGCGTTGGTATTCCTTCTGCCTATGTTGAGAAGTAATGTCAGTTTGCCAAATGCAGAAGGTATTTCTTTTTCAAACAAGAAGGTCTCGAATCTCCATATCATTATCATCAAACCAGTCCTGGTGCTTATGTGCGATGAGGCCGATTATCTCTGTACAAGCTTTCTGGGTGGCGGATTTAAGTGCATCCCACTGCTGGTCAACATCTGCATCAGCTGCATGAAGGAGGATCAACAAAACAAGAGGAGATAGATTCTAGGAGTTTGGCTTGTGTGCATGGATCTTTGAGGGATTTGATTTCGTTTTTTTGATGTTCACGATACTTCGAAGCAAGGCGAATGTTCATGAGCGACCAGGCGATGATCTGTTCGAAATGCACCTGTTCCGCGCATTGCTTGTATAATGCGGACATCTTTTTTGGTCATAGGCACGAAAAATAACATAGTTCAAGATGTGCCAATGTTTAGAACGTGGGTGCATTCATATCGTCTTGTACATGCTTTTCTGTCGGAATATGGTGTTAGTAATTACAAGATCATGTTTAGCGCATTGCTTAACAGGTGAATGCCTTTGAGTTAGCCTTTCCAACTCCTTCCTTGCCGATGGTGTTATTCCAAAGGATGGAACCGCGACCTACACTTGCATTAAAGTCCCCCAGTAAGATAAGGTTCTCTTCCCCGGGGAACTGCGGTTATGACGTGATCGAGTTGGGAGTAGAACTTATCCTTGATATCCTCCTCCTCGGCATCAATTGTTGGAGCGTAGGCGATAATACAAGTGAAGTCCGTGCGAATGCCGCAAGCGCATCGATATACTCACGCTAAACCATGACACACCGCGGCTGAAACTCCACGTAGTTTTGGACCGCTAAATTGCACGCAACATATCCGCATGATAGATGAAACATTGACAGGGAAGTGGGACAAAATTACTGGAATAATTTAATGTGAACGGACCTGTTCTAGGTTCGACCCAGCAGCACATTAATTCATGTTGTAGGGGAGACTTGGGTAGGTTGATCCATAGGGTAAATTGAGCCACCCTTCCCAATGCTTCATGAGTAGTTTTAGCTGAAAGGTGTTGCCACCAATTGATACCTAGACACATAATTTGTATTGAAGCAAGGGGACAGCAGTGTTAAACAAGCTCAAGCATGCTCTGAACAATACTCTTCGGACGGTAAAAGTGTACATTGTTGGAACAGGTATGTGAATTTGTGTTATGCTTACTATACAGATTTACATTATTCTGCATGTAACCTGAAACAGATGGTAAATTAGGCTTCCTTCGTAATTAGTGAAATTTACCTACCACGCACCAGTAGGTTTCATCAAGTTAATGCATTTTATAGTGCGTTGTGGGACAAGTTGAGGCAGTTAAATTGGGGTAACTTGTGTCATGGATCAACTTATCCCATGTTATTGATCATTTGTGACAACAGATAGTCGTGTTTCAAATATGCATTTTCGTGAATTATGTTCGATTTGTCTAAAATCAGTGCTAGTTAATATACTGGTAAATACCAATTCCGCTGTATGTAGTAGACACGTCTTTTCGACAATAACATGTTTCCGGACAATATCCCTATTTCCTATATCTAACACATTTTAAATTATATACAAACATACAACTTTATTTTTTTATTAAAAGTTGCTTACAATGTAAGTCTTACATATTTATAACAACGAAATCATGTTTACTAGTCATATTAACATATTATCGGGGATTTTTAACCTAAGCAAGTGACATTTACAATAGGACATGCAGTGTATTCAAACTCCGAAATCTGGATTACATGAACGTAGTAAGATATAGTAGTTTACAACGTGTCACTTGTGTTTAATATTTTGACGTGACAAATTGGCGTTTGACAAATAAGTTGGCCTATCTGACTTGTAATTTCCATTCGCATGAAGCGTTAATTTATTTTCAGTCATGGCTGCACTTACATAATTTTCCTAGTGTAAAGGAAGAACAACAGATCATGTTATTAAAGGTGGTTATAAACTGATTATGCTAAATATGTGGTGAGGCAAATGTATTTCTCTCAATGACATCTTTCTCAGCAAAGGGGGATCAACTTACCTCAGTGCATGGATCTAGTTAACCCTTCATTGGGGTAAGTTGAGCATTTTGACCACATTTTTTACAAGCTCATTATGTTGCCAGTGCTGATTCTGTATGGAAGATATGTGTACACGACATGTCGTTGTATGCATTACAACAAGCTGCCTTTCTCCAGCACACCCATAAGACACGGGATTGACATAAGGAAATATGGGTCAGCTTACCCCAGTCTCCTCATCTGTGTATTTTATATATAACTTATATTGCCTTTAGCCCACTAAACCGTAGTCTAGTCCTCCCCCCGGAAATATACTTTTAATTGATATCATTAAATAGGAAAAATACGTAGAAAAAGGTTTGCATGTTAACAAGTCAGCAAAATATGATCCCACATATTAATTTTATGCAAATTAATGCCGCTATTATTAAAAACATAATTTTTCACTATATCCCAGCCAACATTGCAGATAACTGACAAAGGAAGGCGTATAGACCTATGTTATGAGGGTCAGCGACCATAATAACACTATTTTTAACATGATCACATGCAAAGGCAAATTTCTGCCGCCATGACTGACACATTTATTTTTCACCATCTCGGCCAAAATTGCACATAACTGCACATATAAGGTGTCCAGACCCATGTTTTCAGGGTCAACGATCTTTAAAGGACAATTCTTGAATTAACTACATGCCATACATATTCTAAAGTGCCAGTATTACCGAAAATGTATCTTTTACACTTTATGTCAGTCAAATATGGCAGCTAAGTTGAGAGTTTTTTTTAGGGCATGTAGTGAGTCATATACCTACGAAATCGTGTTTTGTTGGCGACCAAATGTTAATATGGAAATCAATTCAAGGCATTGTGAATAAAGAAATTCTGTTTAATTCATTTACCAACTGAATTAGTGATCTAGGTAAATAGCAAGCCAGAATGATCTTTTCTGATCTGCCGCGCCTCTACCTGTCATATGATAATTGTTAGATCATCATTCACCATCTGTTTCATTAAAATCCTCAGAGTCAAACTCGTTCTCATTTTCCTCCTCCTCTTCTTCCTCTTCTCGATCGCGATAATGTAGTAATACAGGACCGTAGGATCACACACGGTTCCAACACTCCATCCTCAGTCTTTATCCACAACCTACATGCAGGCCTAGTTTTATGAAAAGACCCTTGAGATGGTCGACATCGTCAACGATCCAGATTGACCACGGGCGGGGAGACATCGCGAGATAGAGAAGGCCGAAGATGAGGTGTCAGTTCAGTGCTTCATCGGTGATGTCAGGAACTTCACTAATCCTTTCACCGTAGCGGAGAAGAACAGGCTCTACTACCTGACTTCTGGTGCGCCCGTCCCCGTGGAAATCGAGATTGACATATATATATATATATATATATATATATATATATATATATATATATATATATATATATATATATACTTATCACACATCTACAACAAAAGCTTCCCCATACATGCAACTGAGCACATGTGTGATACAAATTTTCTCAGGGCTGATAACATATTGCTTTTACATAGGTATCATTTGAGAATAAGTCATTTACAAAATTTCGAAGGCAATACAAACATATTTACAGGGCGATACAGGAAAATATCGCCCTGTTCTGAGAGTCAATAAGAAGGCTCCCTGCAGTGTCTAAGCCAATGAGAAAAAGACATGTGATGTTGTCATGGCAACTCCTTGACCTTGCACGAGGCAAGCAAGGAACTATCTCTAGGTGTGTATCGTTATTTATATGTTATCACTTTGCTTCAAGAGTATTCAATTTGTAAATCTGTGGCGAAGATCACTTGATTTGTTTTGATTCTTGAGCGTTTGACAGGAGCGGCCTTGACCGCGTTCATGGCGCTGGTCGATATTGGACGTGTTAACCAAGCTACATGTTGTTTTTTCCACGCTAATTAGTATCCATGACTCTTGTAATCCATGATCCACACAATTTGGGAGATTATCATCACTGATTTATGCAGAAAAACATGAAATAATAAGTCACAATTCTCAACTTCACACTCAATAGCTCAAGCGTTGTTTGAAACTTTGTAACGAGACCTAAACATATTTACGTGACGAGTGCATTTTGGAAGTAGGGGAGACGGCTTAGTCTACATAGTAACTTAGGGGTGACTGGGTTGTCAGGCGGAGTTTATTTCGCGGCCTTTTCTGACTTTAAACTAGAATATACATAAAGTTTATCTCATCTTATCTTTATGTGTGCCCAGTTTCATGTATGAGACAGCTTTTTGTTGTATATATGTGATAAATAAATTATTATATTTCTTGTTCTGTATCAAGGTACTAAATTAGTGTATGCTGGTTATTATATTATTATATTATCCAATATATTATCAGAATACAGTCCAGTCAGAGGTATGTGTGTGACACACACACACACACACACACACACACACACACACACACACACACACACACACACACACACACACACACACACACACACACACACACACACACACACATATATATATGTATATATATATATATATATATACATATATACATATATATATATATATACATAAATACATATGTATATATTATTACATGTCTTGTTCTGTATCACGCCCTGTATCATGCCCCGATGTACCTGTATCAGCCCGAGTCCGAAGGACGAAGGCTGATACAGGTACGAGGGGCATGAATACAGGGCGTATATATATATATATATATATATATATATATATATATATATATAGGCCCTATATATGTATATATACATATATTGTATACGTTTTCCATATATATACATACATATATTGTATGTTTTCCACAATTTCCACTTCGTGTATAATGTTCTATGTGGTTACGATATTTCTAGTTGAACCGGACGCTAATAATTGGACGACGGTCAATGTGGCTTTGAAGAAGCCCACGATTATGTCTTCAACGCTGCGGGATTATGCATCAGAGCGTGCCGTTGATGGCGACCGAAATAATAACAATTATGAAGGCAGCTGCGCACACACACAAATCACCATAGGAAATTGGTGGCAAGTTGACCTCGGTGACGTCTACGAGATACGGAACGTGGTGATAACTAACAGAGGAGACTGCTGCTGTAAGTTGCATAACACGCCGTAGAGGCGAATTATAGCAACAATATCAGTAAATATTAAACACAAATGATGTAAGTGAAACATGGTCAACAAATGTCTAATAAAGGTTGAATTGTAAAGGTTCATATTTTCTTACAGGGGAGCGACTTCAGAATTTTTTGATCGAAGTACAGCTTGGTCGGACTAATGATACGTGTGCCAATGTATCTGAACAGATAGGAGCAGGTGCATCAGAGCGCATAGAATGTGTCCCAGGCGCCTTTGGAAATATCCTTAGGATCCGACAATTGACGACGGAAGTAGACGCTCTTGCACTATGTGAAGTCGAAGTATTTGGTATCCGAAGTAAGTCAAACAGTACAGGACGTTGCTGGTAAAACAGTGCTGCACCGTTGTTTCTTCATCACGTAGACAACATTTGTATAAACATCCTTAACCATAACATTACCATAATGGCATAGCTTAACTGGGTGCGATGTCTTGTTAACGACCATTACCTGAAAACGGTAATCATTTGTTAAAAAAAAAACAATTGTACCAAACAATAATAGGGGCCTAGAGTTATTGTTTTTTATAATCATAAGGTAGGCACGTAATAAAATACGCCCTTTTCAATATTCACAATGTTGCTCCGGTAGTTCTATGTCGTTCACTTCTAGATTACAACGCCTGTCATCATTACGAACGGTGCAGTGCTCCCCTGTGCCTCGAGAATCCCTTGCATTTTCTCTTCTGGGAGGGGTCTCGCCTGGACTCGCACGCTGCCTGTGGCTGTTCTATGGTAGATAGTGCAGATTTGGTTCTTCACTGTTCATCGGGCCGTTTTCACAGGCGCACCCTTTTTGTTACTATAGAGCGTGCTTTCTTTCTCTTGTGTCCAGTTCGTAGTTGAAACCGAATAACCTGACCAGCTGTGATGCGATAATAAAGATCTATGTGTCATTTTCAACATGCAAGTACGTATCATGTTAAGTAGGAATATGTTCTGGCGTTGAGACACGTGCCCGTATACACTAAAATGTAATATGACAAATATATATATATATATATATATATATATATATATATGAACTAATAATATATCTAAGATGTCCAATGATTTTTAGATAAAATAAAATGTATATTATAATTTATTTTGCTTAGCTCATAAACACATGTAAATATTTAATGTCTAAAATATAATTTAAAATGTATTTGATATGTATAATTGAATTGAATGCGTCCACATTATATTTAAAACGACACGAAATTATCAGGTTTTTTTATTGCAAAATCATGTTATACAGTATAAATTATAGCTATTATAATGTACTAACCCCTCAAAGTTTGTTTATGACCCATTTTTGGTTTTTGTAGTAAAAGTGATATGTGCACATGAGCACCGTTTAGGTTTACCGCGAGGCGTTTTCGAAACCGTTGTAGGTGTGGCTAAAATCCGAGACGAAAATGCGTAATCACGTGATGCTGTATCACGTGAGCACAAGTTGCCGGGTTGCATAGTTGTTTTCATCCGTAGTTATGGCAGGTAAGAGGAAGTTTCGCTCGGTACTATCATTCACGGTAAAGAAATCGAAAAAGGATCGTTACAAATTTAGGGCAACCACACGGATTATTTCAGAAGAACAGAATGCACGATAGGTTCGACTAAACATGTGAAATCAAGCCATAAAATAGCGGAAGGTCTGCTTGACACGTAAGTTTGTCAACTTCTTTTGAGTTAGACTAATCAGTCTAGGCTATGCTACTGTGTGGGGCTTGAATGACATTTACATCGTCGTGTTTTGTTGAGAGATACATGTTTAATGTTGATTTTTTTCATTAATGGTGGTGCCTCATGTCAACTGTTGTTTCTATGACAGTTCTTACAATTACACGGTCAAGGACAAGGCGTTTAAAATGTTGCTTCTTGTTGAATACCTAAATAATTAAAACTGTTACATAATATTACTTATAATCGATACCCTGAAAATATAGATTTTACTTTATTTTATTAAAATAAAGACCTGTGGTAACAGAAATATGCTATTGGAAAAGAAATAGTTTGTATAAAGATAAATTGTCCAAAATAGATTGCATTGTCCGCGCACCAGTTAGTTCAGATGTAATATTAAATTTGCAATACTTCTCATGCGTACATGGAATAACTAAAAAACAGACCGACTAATAATATTGCATGTTAAATGTTAGAAAAGCATAATTTTAAAAATTAAATGTCTTCCCAAATAAATGTTCAGCTCAATGTGGTAAACAGCAACGTTATTCTGGGCTATGAGCATTCTGCTATGCATAGAAACAGGCAATGGCATGAGCACGTTATAACAAATAGCAACTAAAGGTACATGTGCATTGTTCAATTATACACCATCTAGTAACGCTTGTAATTACTATTTATGTTGAACTACCATAATGAGTGTGTGTTTTTTGAAACAATAGCACACCATAAATAATTGTAAGATGTAATAATTAATGCAGAGATTTGAATTAATCTTGGTCAACTTGACATTTGTAAGCGTGCTATTCATCATTTGGAATCCATCATATTATTATTGAGGCAATGACACAGCCAAGCATCAACGTGTGTTTGTGTGTGTTTATGACATCCTTCAAGATCACCTGGCACTGGACTGTTTATTGTCCCAGTGGCACTCCATTTGTCATCTACTCAGTGGGTACCTGTAGAAGGGATGCAATGTGATAACCTCCCAGCAATTAAGTAATGACATACTGTATGGTGAAACATTACTCACGACAGCTAAGTATTAAACATGAATTTATGCTTTACGTTCGCATTGCTTTACTAAATAAAATATTACATAATACGGAAATAGCAAGAAACTCAACTTCTTATGGTCCAGTGCATTAGCGAAGTTCCTTCTCATGTTGGATATAACTACATTCCACTCAGAGTGATTGATGTGCATACACATTACACTATTTACAGCCAGTGAAGTTCTGTCAGTTTCAAGAAAGTACTATATTGTGAACACAATGGCAAGTTAAACACTGAAAATGAATGCTTCTTGCTTTTTAATTTTAGAGTTATTGAAAATGTTTTTATTCTAAGGAAGTACCATCAAAAAACCGATTTCACCCGTGTTGGATAACTTGTTTCTTATATTAGTCAGGATTATGTCCAGATAGATAATTGTATGTGTATTTGGTTACATACGCTTGCTGTAAATGTGCTGGATTAATATTTTGAAATTAGTTTATTTTATTATTGATTAATTTAAAGAATAACAATAAGAATGTTGTAGCATGACGTACCTTATGTAACATACTTTATGTAAGTTGTGTGCTATATGTATGAAATGGTATACCATAGGCAATACCTAATACCAACACCGAATCGTCATCCACATAACAGCACTGGCTAAGTAGTAAGACAACACACAGCTGACACAGTGACCATTAGTGGATGAAACCTTGGCTGGTTCTTGATTACTGTTTGCATAGAGGGTAGATCAACACCAATCAATATTTAGGGATGAATATAACCTTTGTTCTTTAGTCAGGCTGCACGGTGTTATTGCCGTGTTACACCACATGACTGCGACAAATGCATCAATATAAAAAGCATCCCTATGTCAGTTATCATTGTAACTTATTCCAAATAAAATGTTTTTCAAAAACTACGAAAGATGACCATGAAGGGAAGCATTTCCAGCTTCAGAGTCAGTGAGGAAAGGAGTGTTCTAGGACATACCTCCCCATTGAAAAAAGCCACCCAGACATAACCACACCGGGGAAAAATAAATTGGACATAACGCTATGCAGACATACCAATGATACCACCATCAGGACAAAACCCCCTACCCGGACCTTCATACAAGGAAATAAATCTAAAATCAAATGTCATAGTTTTTTGGTATAACATTATGTCACAGTTGGGTTTACACATAACAAATTGCTGTTAGGCGAAATGCTGCATAGCATTGTTGTCCCGCTGTGCTTGTATGCCAGATACTTCTGACATGTAGCTTACCACCATGATCGACGCAGCCGGGTCGCAGGGTCAATGATGATTAACTTCATTTCCTGAAATAATGTAAATGTCATGCATTTTTTTATGATCATACACAACAGGTAACATGAGTATTTATTATTTATGCCAGTAGAGCCATGTTTTTTCTGTCGCATGTTTTGTTTACTATAATTATATATATATATATATATATATATATATATATATATATACTGATGATTTTAAGACCAGTAGTGTCTTGTGCAGTCCGTACAAGTACTCTGATGACTCTGCCTTAGCAGATTTCTCAAATTCAGACAGTCATTTTAATCAGCAGGTCACTGAAGTGACAAGATGGTGTAAGGACACCTACTTATACATTAATGTGGACAAGACCAGAGAGATGGTAGTAAACCTCAGAAAGAAGGGGATATGAATGAGCACATTTTTAGGGTTGTGACTGTCGTAATAGTTAATAAATAACTAGGCAATGTTTTGGATAATAAACTCATCTTTAAATGCAACATCGCCAACATTGTAAAGAAATGTCGTCGGAGAATGTCCTGCATGTTCAGATGGAGATATCTTGGTGTGAGCCCTAAGACTGTTCATATGTTTTCTTGTAGCTTCATAGAATTTGTTTTAACATATTGTCTTGTCTTCTGGTTTGGCACTTCGAGTGTGAGGATTAGATGCAAGTTGAACAGCTTAGTTAATAGATGAAGTACATTTGTGGGAGTGAGACACACGGGATTCAATCAGGTCCCACAATTGTGCAGAAGTGTCTATTGTGGAAAAACACATACAGTACCTTGCTGTTTTTGCATCCCCGAAATTGTTGCTATGCAGGGGACCAGATGCTCATTTAGATTGTTGTTTAGTATTTTTGAGAACAAAACAGGAAGTGATGACAGGTTGAAATTGCCCAAACATCGAGAGCCGGGAAGAAACGATTGATATTAGCTGCTCACGTGAAACACCGGCATGCAGTTGTTATGCTGCAACTTTCGATGTTACTGATAGTTTGTCATCTTTCTCCAGAGTTCCGTGTGATGAGTGAGTCAGTGTTTCATGACACATGGCTCAAGTTGCTGTCATACATCCTCACGGCAAAGCCGATGTCGGACCTTTGCTGGACCTGCCAGGCCAACAACAGCCTCATCTGTCGTAGCGCCAACACCCCAGAGGCAGAGAAGAGTGACCGCCTCTTGCAGCAGGAGTTACACCTGCGGACTGTGCAGGAGGAGAGGTCACTCTACACAGCCATGGTTGACGAGGCAACCTGCCAGACCCACCAGCTGAGTGATTTTGTCCGCAGTGCACCCTGCAGTCGACAGGTAAAAGTGCACTACAGTTTTGGCTACGCTCAGCATGTTCACCTGCCGAGTGATCCCCTTCAACCAAGTCCCATTTACATTCTGGTCCCCAGAAAGTGCGGTTTATGTGGGGGCTGTTGTGAGGGGATCCCAAAGCAGGTAAACTTCCTCATTGATGAAGCCCATCTCATTTCGAAGGGATCGAATGCGGTGGTGTCCTATCTCCACTACTACTAACTGCTCAGCACAGAACAAGAACCGCTATGTCCTGTGTTATCTTGCATGGCGGGTGGCTATTGGACTCCACCAGTCGATTACGCTCAATTTTCTGGTGGTAGGACACAGCAAATTCGCCCCAGACTGGTATGTTGGGCTTCTCAAGCGGGCATTCAAACGCCATGCGGTGTCATCACTGTCAGAGTTTGAATCTGTCGTCTGTGGAAGTGCCTCTGTCAACACTGCTCAGCTGGTTGGCCGCGAAGACGGAATGTCATTGGTGCCAGTTGGGAACTGGCAAACCCATCTGAGTCCCTTCTCTCGCGCATTTCGTGGCATTAAGAAATATCACCACTTTAGGTAGATACTGAAAAACCCATCATCATAAAACATTGTATATGTTGGAAATATTACTATCTTATGATGCAATTAATGCTCCTGATGAGGTATACAGTGTATGCTGTTTCAAACAAATAACATTATTTAAGAAACTTGCATTTAATTTTAAACACACAAATTGGGCGCCACAATTAAACAACAAATTGTGGGCACTATTAGCTGAACAAAATTATCACAATGTGTATGGCCAAGAAAGGCTTCACAAAATATGGCGTGCAAAAGTAATGGCTCGAATGTACAAAATTGTGACATGTATCATTCTACATATTAATATGAAGAATAAGATAAATGCCCATGTTATAATGCCTACCAACATGTTTAATTATCAGTACAATTGTTGTGACAGATTCGATGCTGCTCATCCAGGCGAGGGGTTCGCCCGTGTGACCCCGGAGAGCGAGGAAGACACCTTCACCATGTGGGCGCCAAGCACACTCCTGCTATATTCTGCCCCTGATGCTGTTGTTGGACTCGACCCACAGCGACAGTGGTATCTGTACAACAGCATCAGGGAGTTTGTAACAGACAATGACAAGGATACTTTATGTCCACTGCCCTCTGTGCCCCGGCCAACCACCCGGCAGATAAGGGGTTCCACCGAAGAAGGCACGGGGAGGTGGTCGAGGGGCTGGATGTAGTGGTGCGCAAAGTGGTGTGATAGACAGCAGGCGGGGTGTTGCTACACCCTGGGAACATTGCTCTGTTAATTAAATCCCTGTTGTCAGGAGTGAGGCTAAATGTAAATAATAAAAATATGGCACAATCAGTAGCCGTCTAATGTTTCTATTGTGTTATGTATTGTATTATAGAAACACAAATATTTGTACAACTGTAATCATCCAACATTTCAGGAGGGTTGATATAATGATTTGCATAAAAACACTGAGACTATGTCAATAAATATGCAATATTTGAATTTTCAGAGACATTTTCGGGCTAACTGTTCATTTTTACTTTTTACAACTATTTGTTTGACATCTACAATCTGTCAGGGCACTAGACATAATAATGAGACTAATGACAAAGGAAAATATCACTGAATTTATCTACAAATAAATTATTTGCGAATTTTCAGTAAAATGTCTGTTTTATCGAAAAAGCCACACAAAGTGTTTTTTGATTGTATCATAAAAAAGCAAGTACTTAACCTACATTATTTTCCTTTCAGTATGTTTGACAAGTAGTGGTTTACAACACAACTGGAACATTTCATTGATATCGGATACTAATTAGTGGCGGTAACCAAGCACTATGTCCAATTTCGGTATTGAAATCTTTGAACGCGACGCTTTCGGTTTCGGTATCAATTACATTAAAACGTGTGTAACTTTGGAAATAATTATCATAATTAAATAATTGTTGCCACTCTTTTATGAACCGTCAATTTCATCCATCTACATCCACCAATATTCCCGGCAATTCAGAAGCTCAAGTTTGAAAAGAATATGCATAGTACACATACCTTTCAAGCAAAACTTCTTTGCTGGTCGTAGTACACTAACCCGAAGTGTAGAGCTCACAGAATTGTGGCAGAATCCATTAGTCAGGAAATAAAAAGGTGCTCGAAGCGTGGCGACTCCGCAGTGAGACCAACCAGGATAGTCATCGTTCAAAACTTAAAAAAAGACAGAACTGATTAAGAAATATTGAACAAATGATACATATATTATATAACTACAATATATATATATATATGTATTATCGTCCAATAATTTATAGCAGTCATCTGTTAGACAGGTATATGGAATTTCTTGTTCTATTTGAATGTTTATTGCCTTCCATGCAGGCACCTCCTGGGATGTTCCACATTCACATAAGTATAGATAACGAACATTAATTTAGAGAATATTTCATATTATAGAATACTTGTATTTTGTAGACATCCTTATAAGCATACCCATAGCAGTATTACATTCTTCTTTTTACCATATGACCATACTTTTCAATACCATATTTTTTAGTACAAGGGCTATGACGACACTTTTCGCCCAAACCACGTCAGTGTGTCGCCTAACCGATGGATTTTTGTAATTTTATATATATATATATATATATATACATATATGTATATATATATACATACATATATACATATATGTATATATATATATATACATATATATACATATATATACATATATATATACACATATATAATATATATGTGTGTGTGTACGCGTTAGATAAAATCAACACATTATGGTTATTTTTATTACAGCGGACCGATGTTTCAGCAGCCCATGTCAGCATAATGGTGCTTGCGCTAACTTTGCCACCAAATACACATGCACATGTCCTAGGGGCTACCACGGCGTTACTTGTGAAAGCGGTAAGTCGTGCATATGTGTTTTGTACAAATACAAAAATCGAACATTGATTGTAAAATATAAATGTGTCTTTGAAGAGTAGTTTTGGTTTTCGAAAGATTGCTACATTGTAATATGGTCACCACATTGAAGAAAGTGTAAAAAAAAAATACACGAATTTAAGTAGCCCGATGAGGTAACAAACAAATAAAATAGGGCCAGTAAAGCTGTACCATTTGACAAAATATCAAAATTAACGAACTACCAAAAATAGACTGACACCTTAAATAACTTAAATAAACTTCCATTGCAAATTGAAGGATTTCTTCCTTCCTCCTAACATTTTCTTCGACAGTCACTAAATGATATCAGGAATGTCAACTATTGGCGAGTCAGCCTCCAGTTAAATTATACATTTAATTCCAGTGGATGTTGTGGTTTAACTTTTTAGTTCCATGCCATAGGTTGGAGCATAAGCTTACACAAAGTTTTAGTCCGGGTGTACAACATTCCTCCTCCTTAAGTGTTACGAAACCGCTGTGATAGCAATCTTGAAAAAACCGTAGGCCCTAATTTATTAATCGTACATTCTACAACGTTTCTGTTAATTCAAAAGAACAGTAACAACTCGCATTGTTCGCACTTGCAAGAATACAGACATTACAAAATATATCGTTAGTATCATATCTACTTGATTCGCCTTCTCGGTCAACATTTAATACGTAATTAGCTATATTACTGCTAAATTAGAAAAACCGTAAAATCACATTATTCTTGTGTCCTGGAAAAACCCCATAAACTACAGTGGTATTCGGTACAATGTTTGATTTTATCCTACTTATACTGTCACAACATGTTTTGCATACTAAATGCGTAATTAAACTAATAGTTAGAATAGCAGTCTCCCGAAACATGGCTACTCGCACGTTTTAGGAATTATTGCACCCATGTGCCACAATCTTTAATGCAAAATCTCAACAATCAGGACTCGTACTTCGAGGATATATGCTAATAAATGAAGTCGTATGCCTAAAGAACTCTTCCTTCGTTTTTTACCACAACATAATCTTGTCCAAGGAGGTTACATTGATGTATAAAAAGTTGGACTCTCCTCTTACGCAAACAACATCCAATTGATAACTTTACCTTGATGCCTGTGGTCTTTTGTAAACATAGTGTGCCAAACAAATTTCCAATATGTAATTTTACCTTGCTGATTGTAAAAGTAAAGGTAACACAGCTTTGCACTATTCGAACCAGGGTTATCTTAGTCGATATTTCGAAGATCTACCCCTGCCACTGCACAGAGCAGTGGTTCAGGGGCGGTTTTTCGCATAGGTAACATGTCAATGTTGCAGTACGTGTGTATGTTGACGTCATTGTTCATGTGATATAGTTCGTGATTCCCCTCATCTCCACTGGTTGACGTTTTGGTCTTTCTGATAAATAAGTGTTTCCTACTGCGCACGCGCATGCGACCACACACACACACACACACACGCATGCACCCATCCACAAACACACGCATGCATACACATACACACGCGCGCACACGCGCACACACACGCATGCACCCACGCACGGACGCGCGCGCACGCACACACACACACACACAAACACCTTAAATGATTCATTGAGAATATTTCATTTTTAGCATCTGGTTAACGTCACAATTGTATTCTGTTATGTTTAGATAGATACATTGGATGTGACAGCAATCCTTGTGTGAACGGAGGTACATGTAAGAACAGTAAGGTCTCGTATTACTGTATATGCAAGACAAGATATCAAGGACCACATTGCAAAAGTAAATTCCTTTTTTTGCACATTTCTATTTGCGTTGAACGATCATTAAATCAGACACCTTACAGCGTTTCCGTGACTAACGTCCAACTGTAATCTATGTTTTCTTCTCGTTCATAAACAGCAAAATGAAGCTGTTTATTCTAAACATGTTGAGATTATTTATAACTGTCTGTTTTTTTTATATATTTATTTTCTTCGAATATTATGCTAATAATTACAATAAGAATACCATGAAGGTAAATTATTTTGCGCCTGAATCCCCGAAAATCTGTGGTCCATGACAGCGGCGACATAGTAGGCAACACGCTTAGGTAATGTATTGAGTTACGTTTATGCAGACGATAGATGTTTATAAGGACCCAATCATGGGAGAGGAAGCGAAGAGCGGAGGAATTCCTCCGGAGGAAACTCAAAGGTCAAGGTGTAAACCTAGGTTAAGGTCAAGTATCACAGAGCGCCTCCTAGTGGGTAGTTCGTGAACTGACGGCGCCTCCTAGCGGACAGGTCACGAACTAGTACTGTCTAAATTCGTGCTTCTTACTTTTTAAAACTACGTTAAAGGAGGTTAGAGGTGATGTGGTGCCCCTGTAGGATATGTGGTGAACCACAAACTAAGTCAAAGAAGAAGTGGAGCCATCTGTCTTCAACTAATTCCCCAAAAATACTTGTCTTATTTAAACAAAATAAGTCAAATGAGGGTCATGTAGCGCCTCCAGCGGATAGGTGGTGAACCACAAACTAGGTCAAAGAACAAGTGGAGCCATCTGACGGATAGGTCGTGAAGTAGAACGGACCAAATTCGTGCGTCTTATTTTATAAATTAGGTTAAAAGTGTCAAACCTCATGTAGCGCCCCTTGACAGATATGTGGTGAACCACAAACAAGGTCAAAGAACAAGTGGACCCGTATGTCTGATATGTTGTGAACTAATAACAAAAAAATACGTGTGTCTTTTTTAAACTATGTAAACGGTATTTTCTAAAAAGTATTGTGTTTTAGTAGAATAAATGTACAAACCGTAATGTTTGTTCTTTCTCCTGTTATGACTGGCGTTCGCCCAGGTTCCCGTTGTTTCATGTGTGGTCACTCGAACTGATTACACAAATAATTAATAACTTTGTTGTTATACCATCAGCCATGTTGTCACATGACAACTTTCATAGTCTATTCTTGTAAGGTATGCTTTAAATTAAAACCACCCATTACAAAACACGGTAATTCTATTTAACATTATTCGTCAAAACATGTCACTGACACATACCATTGCACATGTAATCATATGTCTGCGCAATGTCTTCTAACAACATCAAATTAAAGGTGACTATCCTACCATGTTCAGCATGTAGGTTTCATAGGTCACGTTCTCCACGTAGGCAACATACATATCTCGTTGTGAAATCCATACAGACAAAGTTATGTAAGTTTTCTGTCACGTTCAAACCATAACTTCAGTTACAATGTCGTTTCATAATATGTGCAGACCATAACATCCAGGAAAATGACGGTTCCAACAATTTTCATAACCCAATTTCCGACAAACTGATGGCTTAGACCATAGTCATAACGTAGTAACTTTTTGAGTTTTGAGGTGATAACCTTATTAAATATTCGTGTTTTACTAAGTCAGTGTGCTAACTTCATAGTTTTTCGTAATGTTTCACTGTTTCAATGCGGTAGACATGTGGTGTTTTCATATATTTAACTAAGTTAGAGTAGTAGCAAGTTTACAGACACGACAAGCTAACAGACACAGTAAGTTGACAGACATGGCAATTTAACAGACACAGAAAGTTTATAGTCACGGTAAGTTGATAGACACATCAAGTTTACATACACTGCAAGTTTCCAGGCACGGCAAGTTTACAAACACACCAAGTTGACAGACACGGCAAGTTGACAGGCACGGTATGTTTTTATATACGGCAAGTTGACAGACACTGCAAGTTTACAGACACTTTACAGACAGAACAAGTTGACAGACACGACCATTTCTGAGACACACCAAGTTAACAGATAAGGCAAGTTGACAGACACGTCAAGTTTACTAACACGGCAAGTTTACAGACACGGTATGTTTACAGACACAGCAAGTTTACAGACACAGCAAGTTTACAGACACGGCAAGTTGACAGACACCGTAAGTTTACAGACGCGGTATGTTCACAAAACAAAACATCTAGTATAGTATGTGCTTATCATTGAATTCCACAGGTCGAAGGTCACGTGACAAAGTCAAAGGTGGAATGGCCCCCCAGCTGACAGGTCACGAACTAGTACTATCCAAATTCGGGCGTTTTATTATTAATATTGGGTCAAATGGGGCAGGTTCATGTAGCGCCCCATAGCGGATAGGTGGTGAACTACAAACTAGGTGAAAACATTCAAGATTCAAAGATTCAAAAAACTTTATTATCCGTTTAAAAACATATTAAAAACGGAAAATGTTCTTTAGTCACACATAAAATGACAGTAATAAAAACATTGGTGAATCATATCTACAATTGTCAATACAATATAAAATGATAGTAACTATAGTCATCAGTAAAATAGGTAAAGTATCATAATAAATTACGAATAAAAATAGCTACTAAGATAAATAAATAAATAAGCATGTATAATTTTTTTTAATGGGTCTCTGATTGGAGACAATAACATTAGCAATAACATAATACTAAAATTGATAAATAAATAAGATTAAATAAATAGTTACCATAAGAATATGAGACACATAAAATGTAAAAATTAATTAATGACTCGTTGAAAACAGCATTATCATTTAGCATTTAAAATTAAAATAGCAGAGGGTACAAACGATTTTTTGAAGATATTTTGTTTGGCTAATGGCACTTTTAGGCTTATAAACATGCCGTGTATGTCTTAAAACATGCCGTGTAAGTCAACTTGATGTGTCTGTCGACTTACCGTGACTATAAATTTGCCGTGCGTGTACACTAGCTGTGTCTGTTAAATTGCCGTGTCTGTCAACTTTGTGTCTGTCAACTTGCCGTGTCTGTCAACTTATTGTGTTTGAATAGTTACTGTGTCTGTAAACCTGCTACAACTCTTAGTTAAATATATGAAAACACCACATGTCTAACGCAATGAAACAGTGAAACGTTACGAAATGCTACGAAGTTAGCACACTGACTTAGTAAAACACGAATATTTAATAGGGTTATGACCTCAAAACTCAAAAGGTTACGTATTGACTATGGTCAAAGACGTCATTTTGTCGGAAATTGTGTTATAAAATTTGTGGAACCGTCATTTTCCTGGATGTTATGGTTTGCATGTATTCGGAAGCGACATTTTAATTGAAGTGATGGTTTCCACGTGGCAAGAAACGACATTGTAACTGAAGTTATGGTTTGAACGTGACAGAAAACTTACATAACCTTGTGTGTATGGATTTCACAGCGAGATATGTATGTTGCCTACGTGGAGAACGTGACCTGTGTTGACATGCTGCACATGGTAGGGATAGTCACCTATAATTTGATGTTGTCAGAAGACATTGCGCAGGCGCAGTGACCTGAATCGGTTACCCATTACTGCAAGATGGTCAACATATGATTACATGTGCAATGTTCTTTGTCAGAGACCTGTTTTGACGAATAAAGTTAGGTAGAATTATCGTGTTTTGTTATGGGTGGTTTTAATTTAAAGCATATCTTACAAGGATAGACTATGAAAGTTGTCACGTGACAACATGGCTGATGGTATAACAACAAAGTTATTCATTATTTTTGTAATCAGCTCGAGTGATACATGACACAACGGGAACCTGGGTGAACGCTAGTCATAACAGGAGAAAGAACATGCATTACGGTTTGTACATTTATTCTACTAAAATACAATATCACCGATTACATAGTTTAAAAATAAGACACACGTATTTATTGGTTATTAGTTGACAACATATCCAACACACGGGTCCACTTGTTATTTGACCTAGTTTATGGTTCACCACATATATGTCAGAGGGGGGTGCCACATTACTTTTGAAACATTTTAACCTAATTTTGAAAATAAAACGCACGAATTTGGACCGTTCTAGTTCACGACATACCCGTCAGATGACTCCAATTGTTCTTTGCTCTAGTTTGTAGTTCACCACCTATCCGCTATCCGCCTTAGGTAAGCACACAGCCGCTGACAATCGGCGGCCTTTTCAATGTAATATAGCTCAACTTCAGCTATCAATTGTTTAACTTTAGGCTTTACACTCATTTGTGACTAATACTATTTATGTTACTACTAACTATCAATAGTTAATTAAATCATGTCTAGAATCTAGCCAATTACGCTAATAAGTAATTATTAATATGCAGATAGGTGCGGCAGCCGCCTGTTAATTATATGATGTGGTATAGCCTACGCATACGTCAGCTTAACTCACTATGTGTCTGTAGTGCAATTGTATTTCTTCATGCAATTATACTATTGTGTTTATATTATATTTAAACACTTAAGCACTACCTTTACAGTTAATGAATTCACACGAATAGCGTAAAATGTGAAGGTATTCTTTAATTATTAATATATATCAATATATAATTATTAACCAGCATGGCCATGTCCCCCTGGCAACATGAATATCCAATAGTAATAAGAAATTGCTGCTTTGATATATTACATTTTGTAAGAAGGATAATGCTATTACAAATTAGTGACTGAATTATACACACACACACTAACACACAATAATGTTTTAGTGTATTTACTAATATTTTTACTTGGGAAGCGAACACACACACACACACACACACACACACACACACACACACACACACACACACACACACACACACACACACACACACACACACACACACACATACACACACACACACACTTGCCTTTGTTGATGCTTTTGCCTTCTTCCTTTGAACTTCACTCGGATCCTGTCGCACAACGCTCCACTGTATGTCTTCAAATTTCACCAAGCTGCATTCATTCTCTTCCACAACTGTCCGTGGTTATTTGAAGTGTGTCACTTTTTCCAGCTCGTTTCCCAGTATATTCATGCCTGTCTCTTCCAGTCCCTTCCACCGCGTCGTCTGGTACACTCTCGTGTTGAAGAATAGTTATGGACAAAATGCGGATCATTGATGCTCCTTTCATTAGCCGCACTACGCGCAATATATATCCTCTATCAGTCTGGTGTACTTTTCTGCTATATCCTTTCTCACGCACACGTCCATATCACCTGCCTTGGTACCCGGTCTTATGTTTTGTATAATATCAAGCTGTTGTACTTCTGGCGCGCGCTCTCTCTCTCTCTCTCTCTCTCTCTCTCTCTCTCTCTCTCTCTCTCTCTCTCGCTCTCTCTCTCTCTCTCACTCTCTCTCACTCTCTCTCTCTTTCACTCACTCTCTCTCTCTCTCAACCTCTTTCTCCATTGTTTGTTCAATACTTAAAACGCATATATGTGGTAGGTATTCATGTCTGTCATAAACGCAAATTGATTTTTATAGGATTTTGCATTTTCACATCCTTTCGCCTGTGACCTTTTCTAATATATTAAAAGAGTGCGTCCTGAGTTTGATTCATGTGTAGTTCTTACACTCCTTAATGCCACCTGTTCCCTTGATTATTGGAACCAGGATGTTCTGTCACCAAACTGATGTGATGCGTTCTGGCATAGTTGAATATTCACCATAGTAAATATACAAGAAAAGTTGCCCATTATATTTTCACACTTTAGCTGATGTTTCATCTAGCAGTTAAGTCTTCCGACTTCTCATCCCTGTGTTTACAGTCTTATTTCGCTCTCTTTCGTCGATAATCAGTCACTGACACTCTTTACCAATCCTTGATCCACACCAATTTGCTTGATTTTAAATCTCGGATTGTCCTCGTTCATTTGCCATGTAAAACATTTCTCCCTTAATGCCATTCTCTTTCTGTAATGCTTCTCACGTTGCACGTTTGACTCTGCGTGTCTGGTGTATGCCTTTTCCTTCAAACCACGGCACCTAGCTACTGATTACGGGCTGCACCCTGGCATGAGCGTTCACACTAATTAATCCAACAGTAATTAGGAGTTTGATTATGTTATTGTCATATGCCCCTTTTGACGCCATCAACAGTTATATACTATATATATATATATATATATATATATATATATATATATATATATATATATATATATACATATATATATATATATATATATATATATATATATATATATATATATATATACATATATATATATATAATATACATATACATATCGAAAATATATATATATATAATATATGCAATATACCATCAACCTGTGAGATCGGCGCTGTTCTTCTCCTAGATCGATTACCTGACAAGGTTAATAAACTGGATCAGCCGCCCAGGTTTAAAATACAAATTTGGGCGACGACTATTTCTTCTCCTACCAGATGCATATCCTCTCATACAAAAGCCTTCCCCATCCGCCACTGTTGGGATGCACCTTTTCTCATGATACCCACTGCACTGGACCGATCAGTTATTACCTGATCAGTAAAACAAATTACATAAACTTTTTATAATTTACATTTCCTATCCATTGTTACTGCAGGTGAAAAGCCCGATGACAGCCTGAGCCCTATCGCTATCGTTGTCCCTGCTGTGTTCTTCGTCCTTGCCCTTGTCGCCATTTGTATTGCGATTTACTGTATAATGAAAAACAGGTAATTAGTTTTGTTATCTGTTGTCGTTAAATGGAATCCCATAGCGCCCGAAACACAATAGCGTTTTAAATAAGCCAATGAATAGTCACTAGTCGAAGGCCTTATCACATTATGATAACCATCAAAATATGTGCACCTTAGACATTACTCTTGGTATTATTGCTATTTGGTTAATACATAACTGTATGTAGAAAGACACGTCCATAAAATAGGCGTGAATGATTAATTCTTGAGACGTTATTAGAAGGAATATGCGAATCGGATGTCAAGTTGCACAAAACTTCCACGTCAATATTTTGATAAAGTAAGTATAACAACAACATGTAAGGTTTCACACAGTAGAATATATTTGTGCAATAAATGTCTAAACTTAAACAGATCAACATTTAATATTAACACAATAACAAATTGGCATTGTTTGTCTTCAGAAAAGAAAAAGTCCCTGATAAGGAATCCGAAGAAGAAGAAGAGGTGAATGAGGAGGAGGAGGAGCCAGAAGATGAAAGCGTATTGGATTCAGTTCTTCGAAGCATAGGAATGTCGTAATAATGTTAGCGTATGGCGCTAAAGTAAGAGTGTCCATTATAAGACTAGGTAGGTTACGTAGGTAAAAAACATTCTTCATTCGTCTGCCAACATGCCATTTGTTGCTGCCGGTGAACATCAAGATGACCGTCCTATGAATAGCATGAATCACTCTGTGGAAACTGTCTGACAATAATCACTGATATTATTTTGACTATTCTGTTGAAAAGTTAAATGTGGCAGTATCAAAGAAAACGCACAAATGGTTACGCTAAAACCAATGTCGCTAATCATATAGTGTTAAAATGAAACTTGCGTCTATGTATTGCTGCTTTTAAAGCTTGTAAATTCGCCAGAATGTGTACTTTTGAGTAGCACAAATAAAGAAAAACTGCGGAAGGTACTATGTAGTTAATAATTGCTCTTGAAGGCCGCCATGTTTAAAAATGGCGGACTTGGATGTGAGAGAAACTCACAAGTAAACGGCTTCATATTGCTGAACACGAACACCTTTGTTTTGGTACCAAATTATTTGCTATACATGATTCAATGCAGTTATAAAGATACCAGCACAGTAGGGTTTTGGCAGTCCTTTCTCAAAATGGCCGTCAACGCCTTCGAATGCAAATTCAGAGCTAGCCCTATATCGATATATATTTTATTTTATACGCTCTAAGTGTATCTTTTATACGCTCTCAGTGTATCTTCTTTGGCCTTGCCTTTATCATAAAACACACACACACACACACACACACACACACACACACACACACACACACACACACACACACACACACACACACACGTGTGTGTGTGTGTGTGTGTGTGTGTGTGTGTGTGTATGTGACCGTCTTCGCTTAGTTATCTTTGTGCATCAGAAGCTCTTACACAGGGTGATGGTGTTATGGTGCACTTGTAAGCCAGTGTTCTTCTTAATTCAGGTATTGCACCTTCATGAATAACGGACAGTTTCTAGACCTCAAAAGCGTTACAAAGAAATGTTTCCAAGTGTACACAATTTTCATTACATCAGTTCTGATAAATCATAACAGTAGGACAGCTAGCTAGATACTAACTACTTTTGCGTTTGTAAACATTAAGACTAATGCACATTCACACGTGTTATTATACACATACCTACACCAAACTATCTTTGATTCTACCGGTGATCAGTTTAAATTATCGTCTACATCACATTATACTTCACGAAGTGGTTTACTCGACAACTACACAATTTCACTCTGTATCACGTTGTAGTCAGCATCGTCATTGTTTAGAACGATGGCCATGCTCGGCAAGTGATTCTGTCAGAAGTCGACGACAGCGGATTGGTCTTCGCAATGCCTACCTGATAAAAAAAAAACAATAAAAAGAAGGTTGCAATATGTACGGCAACTTACGACGTTAAAAACAATCGTCTTAATTTCTGCACACGTCCGCATTCCTTTCACCTCTCTAGCTTCTAGTGCGAAATTCCCACAGTGAATATAACTCGAAAGGCACCGAGGTCTCTTGCCTACGGTGGAAGGCGCGACGTTGTGATGGCTTCACTCCCGAAGATGAACAATTTGCTGATACGTCGTGACGACACGGCCGATCGACGGTGTCATCTCTCGTGAAATTGCCGCATACATCAGATATACAGATGGCCACTTCGTTGATCTAAACGAACCGTGCGAACTGCTTATTCTCCTTCATGTTTCTTCCCCTTCGAGGGCTGGAGTTATGCAAGCGTATTTTCTTATGGTGCAGCATCCTGGACGATATTCGGGTACTATTTTGTGTACGAGTTATGTCATTGTGCGTGGCGTATAGCACTGCACGAACAGTCTTATTGGCGCTTGTGCAGAATCCGGACCCACCTCGATCTTGCCCTTATAGCTGTACCTAGATATATGGTTCAGAGTTAATAAAGTATCGCTTAATGTGACCAAAACCATTGTTATCGTGTTTGCAAATAAAAAACCATAGACCAACAATAAACATTTGAATGGAACGAATATTGAGCAGGTGTCACATAAATAATTCCTTGGTGTAGTCATTGATGAAAACTTAACGTGGTGAGAGCAGATAAAAACGGTTGAAACGAAGGTGTCAACAAGTATAGCCCTTTTGTATAAAACAAAGGATGTTCTTGACATTCAGGCATTAAGCACGGTATATGTTAGGCATTAAGCACGGTATATGTCTTATTGCTATGAAACATGGGGAAATACGTATCCGTCTAAATTCAGCATTTCTTTCTGTTACCAAAACAGTATTATACTAATAATCTATAACTTTGATTACTATGGTCATAAATTTGTATTTTTCCACTGCTCAAAAATTCTTGTACAAGCGTTTTTTTAACCAACTGCAGCCGTACACAAGTATGATACCAGACAATCAAAATATTTTATGTTAAAAAAGCGAACACTACCCATAGATTACTGTCAATTTCTGTCAGAGGTATGCACATATGGAACGGTCTAGCAAGTGATATAACACAGTTGCCAAGTTTTTAACAAAGTCATCGTGGATCACCTCTGTGCCTGCCATACCCTCCACAAGTTGGTTCATCGTGCGTTGCCAGATCTCGGGTGAAGAGTTTATCCCGAAAGGCATCCGCAGCCACCGATACCGACCAAATGGCGAGTTGAAACACGTCAACATATTGGACTTCTCATCCAGCGGGATTTGCCTAAACCCGTTCTTGGCGTCTAACACGGTGAACAGTCTTGGATTCTTCAGCCGAGTACTGACCTCTTCGATGGTTGGTATCGGGTAGTACTCGCGTCTGATTGCTGCATTCAGATCTTTTGGGTCTAGACATACCCTGATATGTCCGCTTGGTTTCTGGACAATCACCATGCTTGTCGAAACTTGCAACTGACGTGAATCGCGACAAGGAGATTGCCAAGAATGCGCAAATTGAGCAATACAACAAGTCAGCGCATCACCTGAATCAGTTAGCACCAGGCGATGCGATTGGTATGAAGATGCCCGGACAGGACACGTGAACGCTTGAAAAATGTACAAAGAAACTCTATTCTGCAGATCGTACGTGGTTCTCGTTCAAGTACACACGTACAGACGCAACCGACGTCATCTGCGTCTTGTAAACGAGAATCTTCCGCTACCCGATAGTGAGCCGTGGGAAATGAAGGAAAATCCGCTGCCACTAGAAGCTGGTCCGATGTCTTGTACAACACCTCGTGCAGAAACAAGAGTGCCGATGTCGGAGTTACCACCAAGCGAAGAGCCAGTGCCGATGCAGGATACATCACCGCCACGTGTGGACTCGACACCAGTGCGCAGAGGCACACGTACCAGGAAACCACCAGCGTAGTTGGCAGACTATAAGTACACTTTCCCAATGTGAATAGTTATATCCTAGTTCACACGAATGTGCACATTGACATTTGTAAAAGGAAAGGGATGTGACGTTGTTGAGTTAATGAGCTCTCCCTGTGTTGGCTTGTTGTTGTGCTGCTGATGGCGTGGTCGCGTGAAAGCCGCCGTTTATGTCTGGGTAATGTATCGCAAATAAAGAACTTCTTAAAGCGTTCCCATGTACAGTTATTGCATAGACCACGGACTTCTATACACTGGACTGCTGTCTCTTGCCGCTCGCGGCGCTTCGCGAGCGGCGGAGTTCGCTGCAAAGGTCACGAGCTCAGGAGAGTTACTCCTGACTTCCGGTCTGCTAGCCACTGCATGGAGTTGCCGAACATCGAGAGGATTCTTGCGGTAAATAAAACTGTTTAATTAAATAATAGTGAGAATTTTCCTAAACGATGACTGTACCTAGTTTGGTTAATGTTGTGGCTATCTCCAGTGTAGTTCTAAATGGTTTATTTCATTCTATTTTCGTCGTACATGACCTATAATATGCATGCACCGGGGTAATGGCATAAACAATACCGAACTTCCGAAGGCAAGGCAGTTTTTTTCTTGGGCAAGTGACGCAAGTTTTAACCAGTCTTGCCATGCGTGCAAGTTCATAGATTTGAATTATATGTAATGTTTCAATACTCCTAATAATTTAATTTAACCGATCTGTCATTCTGTGCTGTCAGTTTATACCTGCCCTGGCCCCTTGGCCTATGCCATGCCCATGGCTATGCCTAGGCTAGGGATAGGCCCAAGCCCAGTTAGGCATTGCTTACTGTTTTCAGTATTGACTGCCATTCGGTTGTATTTATTATTTATTTGTGTTATTTTAATTTCGATGAATGTTCATGTGCAATTTATTTATTATGATCCTGTTTTGTGACATTGTAGTGAATAAAATATCACTACAACTATTCCTAATTATAATTAATAATAATGCAATTACTTCTAGAAATGTAAATTACTAAGAATTGTGTATTTGTTATTTCTAGTTTATTTATTTAAATGCTTGGGATGGATAATTATTGTAGTTATTACATGCACTTTGAATTCTTTTATTTCAGAAATCTCGCACCTGAAAGTTACACACATTACGTGTGTGCATAATTACAAGCTTCATCTGGCTGAAGATGACACAGCAGCATATCTAGGCCGTCTAAAGATACAGTCCCTGTGAACATAATATGTGCACTGCAGTTTTAATGGACAAGAACACAGCATTATTGTATTGCCTGAACAACACTTTCTGACAGTGAAGGTACATAGCTTACAAAGTCGTCAATATATCATAGGCGTCATCTGCATACACTAAATAAGTTTACATAATTTATCTCGCTGAATGTGACACTAAATACATGTTGAATAATACAAACTTAATTACAAGACACTGGAATTAGACGCTTTCTGTACGACACGGGACACACTGGATAATGAACATTCTTGGGTAGATCTTGCAGAATATTGTGAATATTGCAAAAAGACAGTATTGTGAGGTGGAGTAATGTGAGCAGCTTCTTCATCGTGCACTTTATCCCTATGGAGGGTAACGCAGTAAGCAGTCTTGCATTTGGCACACGAGATATTGGAGTCGGTGACGAAACACTGTGAACATTTATGAACATTACTTCACCAAGTTCATGTTGAAATGTAGAATATCATGAAACGGTAACAATTTATTACTGGTCTCTACTGAGCCTGCAGCATTTGTGCAACCTGTAAACACACAGTCACCCATAAACAAGTGAAGTATGAAAACTGTGCTTCATTGTCATGGATTAATCTGTTTGTTATTTCGATAATATTTATTAATAAAGTTATTATTTATGTTGTAATGACATGTATTTATTGATGGTTGATCATAATGTTTCATGTGGTTCCAAACACTGCATACATTATATTTACTTCATAATTATTTACTGCAGGCTTTCATAAAAAACATAACCATTAGTCGAGTTAGCATGTTAACATTAGCCAATATTAACTTATTAATTAAAGTAGTGTTAATATGAAATTACTGGCTAATGTCTATTTACTACCGTAATTGATGTGAAAAGGTCTTAATAATTATGGACATTATGGCCTTTTATTCATGTGTATATGTATGAAGCACGGCTACTAATTATATATTGATTTATTAATTGCTTTATTTGTAATTATTATTTATTACATAATTGTTTAATTTATATATCTTACCATAAGTAAGGTGGTTTTTACAAATGTCATGTTTATATAATATTATAAACATATTCATGAAAATTGTGGCTTTTTACAAAAAGGTTTCTGTCTGTCGAGGTTGCCTACTAATTATCACTTATTAACTAATGTATTAATTTATTATTACATGACTTATATTTATTCGCGTAATCAATGTGGTTATGCATCCCGCATAATATGTATAAATATCTTCATATTTATAGACTCGGCTGGACGTAATTAGAATGTTTTGGCCTGTTAACTTGGTGCACTACTTAACTAGGAATAGCTAATTAACTGAATTAACTAGTGTGAAAAACATAAGTATTGAAAAAAGTATTACTCTATTTAATGTATTTAAAAATACGGCAAACAGTTATGTCATTTTAAAGTCACTTATTCAAATATTTATCAACAGAAAACACAAAATAATTTGCTCATTTTGCCATTATAAGAGATACACAAATTTTGCGCATTTGTCCGTCTTAAATTGCAATAACTTTGGATCTAATAAAGGTATCGTAATAAAATTAACAGTTATGTTTAGATTTGTTTTTGAAGCGCCTACAGCGGGGCTGCCTAGTGTCTACTATATTTCCCGCAACGACCATGGGGTGTGGACTCTGTGGAGGGGAAGGGTTGTCTCGGGACCATCTGTATAATGTTGGCCCTGGTCCTAAAGTCCATTTCGTGGCTGTAACTAAACCCCAAGTCATTAATTTTGATTAAAACTCATCAATTGTTTCCTTCCCTAGTCTGGGTTTGCCCCAACCACCAAAGCAGCCACGGTTTCATTTACTAATAAATTGCAACACAGACTAGTAGTAGTAGTAGCAGTACTTCGTAGTTGGGACTGAAACGTGTCGTCTTGGTCTGACATCTGTGTAGTCGGATTGTCCGACTCATCTCGCATTCATACATATCTGATTCGACACCAGAAGTACTGAACAAATCACTTTATGATGATTACACGCGGAGAGAGGGATAACAGTGATCGACCTCGAGTCTCGTTATCTTCCAAGACTGATCTCATGGACTGCATATGTCGTTCTATGCATTTACATTGGCATACCATCACATCCCTCTTTCTTCAAAACATAAAGACAAAATAACTAACTTACTAATGTCCGTATGTAAGAGAAATCAAATCATTATTCTAACTATTAGCCATAATGTTCGTGTAAACTAGAACACAATTACAGGTCCAATCGTTGTGGGCGTTTCACTCGTCTTCCGGAGCTAGTGTATTGTTCCGATTGTGGAAGCTGGAAACGGACTGACTTCTTCTGGGGTAACACGGAGTTACACGGAGGTGGTACGACTTGCATGTCGTCTCTTCGCGTCAAGTCGTCTGTATCGTCCACATTGTCTTGTTGGAACGTATGTCGTTCAGTCGTCTCACGGAGGTGACGACGGTTACGCCTAAGGACATTGCCTGTCAGAGTCAAGACGTTGTACGACCGCGGCTGTACATCAGTTGATATCATCTTGGCAGGCTGCCAGGTGTCTGTCTGAGTGTCTCTCACACGAACGTCCGGGTATTAGCGGTGCAAGTGGTTGCATAGCTCGCTTAACATGGTTAAGACGTTGGATTTCTTGCCTCTCGGCGAGACGACGTCTGATTTCGTCTCTCGACCAGTGTTCATTTCTGATGATCACGGGGAGGTTCGATTCTGTACTTGCGGGCATTTAGCATCTCTGCCGGTGACGGTAAGTGGCTGTCGATTGGTGTGGATCTCAACGCGAGCAGTGCTTTCTGCGGGTTGGATCTCGACATCGCTGCCTTCTTCAGGGTATACTTCACCGTCTGAACTTGACGTTCGATGAATCCATTCGATTGTGGGAAGTGTGCTGGACGTTACGTGGTCGAAGCACCACTCGGCGGCGAGGTTTCGAAAAGCCTGACTGCTATAGTGTCCACCGTTGTCGCTCACAACCTTGCTTGGCGATCCATTCTCCGCAAACACCTCACTCATCTTCGATATGATGCGGTCACTCGTCACCTTCCCCTCGATGCGGTAGACAAAAGGGAATTTCGAGTAGTAGTCACAGATGAGAAGACACGTGTCCTCTCGTATGGCAAACAGGTCTGTGCCGACGATCTGCCACGGACGTGTCGGTAACTCATGCTGCATCAGCGGCTCGTGCGCCTGACGTTTTTGTAACCGTTGACACGTGTGGCACTTCCTCACGATGTCGTCGATGTCCTTGTTGGTCGACTTCCAGTAGACACAGGACCTCGCTCGCAGCCGGGTCTTCTCTATGCCCTGGTGAGCCTCGTGCAGTTTGCTCAACACTTCCGCCTGTAGATTTAGGGGAATCACCAGACGGTCGCCCTTCATGATAAGACCGTCCTCAACTGCCAACTCGTCTCGGCATGACCAGTAGGGTCGCAACGGTGCAGCTAGGTGGCGTTGGCTATCTGGCCATCCATCCACGATGACGGCTCTCAGCGAACACAGTTCATCGTCGGCCTGTGTCGCCTCTCTGATCGACTGTAGTTTCTGCGTTGAAAACTGTACGAATGACACTTGTATGTCAAGGTCGATCTGCGTCGACTCGCTACTCGGTTGTCTTGACATGGCGTCGGCCAGCATCATTTGCTTTCCTGGCTTGTAGCGTAACACAAAGTCATACGGTTGTACTCGCAGGAACATTCTCTGTCATCTCTGCGGTGCTGCTGCAAGGTTCTTCAAGTTGATCATCTCGAGAGGTTTGTGGTCCGACTCGAGAACGAACGATTTTCCGTAGACATACATGTGGAACCTCTCGCAGCCGAAGACGACTGCGAGCATCTCACGTTCAAGGTTGGCGTATCTCTGTTCGCAATCACTAAGTGACTTGCTGGCAAACGCGATGGGCTTCCCGTGTTGAATGAGAACGGCGCCGAGTCCTCGGCTGGAGGCGTCGACCTGGATGACACTCTCAGCCTGTGGGTCGAAGTACGCAAGGGTCACTTCACGACAGATGAGAGACTTCGTCGCTTCAAACGCTGCGTTGTGAGAGTCCGTCCAGATGTACTCGGCGTCCTTCTTCACTAGATCACGCAGGGTTGCGGTTTTCTGCGACAAGTTTGGAATGAATGGCGACATGTACGTGGCTATGCCCAGAAATTCCTGAAGCTGTGCGACGTTTTGCGGTGCTTTCATTCGCTGGATGTCCGCGGCTCTGCCTGGGTCTGGACGTACGCCGTCTGCGCTGAATTCCAACCCGAAGAACTTCATGTTCGCCTGTTTGATGTCGCATTTATCAATGTTGAACACCAGCCCATGCTGCAGTGCTACTCTCATCAGGTTGTGCAGATGTTTGCAGATGTTTGTCGTGTTCGGCTTCTGTCTTCCCGAACACACCGACGTCGTCAGCAATATTTATCGTTCCGGGGCACTTCTCAAGTATGCAGTCCATCCTCTCCTGGAACACGTCTTGGCTGAGGTTCAGGCCAAACGGTAGTCTTCTGAAACAATACAAGCCGAAGGGACTGTTGAACGTGGTCAGACGCTTAGACTCGTCGTCTAACTGCACGGACCAGTATCCGTGACGTGCATCTAGCTTGGAGAAGATCACTGACTCAGCAAGCTTGTGGGTAATTTCCTCCAAGGTCGGTGTTGGGTAGTGCGGACGCTTGATAGCTGTGTTCAAGTCTTTGGGATCCAAGCAGATGCGCAACTTTCCGTTCGACTTCCTGCTGTATACGATGCTAGATACCCAATCTGTAGGCTCATCGACCTTCTCGATCACCCCGAGTTCTACCATCTGGTTGATCTCATTCCTCACGTCGTCTTTGATGTGGATCGGACATCGTCTGGGCGCATGTACGACAGGGGTCACAGCAGGGTCTAGTGTGATGTGGAACGTTTCGCGGAACTTTCCGATGCCCTTAAAACAATCTGGATACAGCCGCTGGAGATCTTCCTTCGAGTTCAACGGCGGTGGATGTTCGCTGACTGCACAGTTCAAGGTCACCAAGTTGAGCTTGCGGCAGGAAGGTAGTCCCAAGATCACTGGACCTGGCGTGTCAGCAACAAAGAACTGTGCTTCGTGTGTGGTTGTCTCATGCACACACTTCAGTCGCGTAGTACCGTACTGCCGGATCAATTGTCCGTTGTAGGCAGTTAGGATCGTATCTCGATGCTCAAGGCTGCCTCGCACAGGTATTCCTTCTGTGTCGATGTTTGACGGGTACATGCGCTGGAACTTCCTGAGCGGCATTACGTTACCCTGCGCACCTGTGTCGACCTTGACACGAAGTGTAGCCGGGGTGTCAGGCCTGTCTTTCAGCGTGATCCTGAGAGTCGCATATACTTCGTCCCTCTCGACGGCGTTGATGTTGACGGTATTAAAGGCAAGCGGCTCGCAAGTTGTCGCTGAGCTGATCGAATCTGGCGTCTTGACTGATGGAGTGGACACCACCTCGTTGGCGCTCATCTCGGTTGGTCCTTCGTCTTGACCTAGCTCGGGATCTTGGTCGCCCAGAAGAGTGTGGTCTTCCTCCGGCGCCAGACGTCCAACCCGTAGCCTGCCGACATACTCGCTGCCAGTGATTGAGTTTCCCACATGCGTTACACCTACTGCCCTCTGCTGGACATCGATCTGTGGGCGCATGATGACGTCCACATTTTGCGCACGTAGGTGCCTCCTCTCGACGTCCGCTTGGCTCATGTGTTCTCCGCGACCGGCTGACGTGACTGATGCTGCTAGCGTCTCCTGAGAACTGCTGCATGTTGGCCAGTGTTGCTTCATGCGTTCTAGCAACGTCCATCGCCGCGTCAAGTGTTAGTGTCTCATCACAGTAGCTTTTCTTGCACTTTCCCGTGCCGGACACCCACTACTAACTGTTCGATCAACCTCTCCTCGGTTTCTGTAGTATCACGGAACTTGCATTTACGCGCCTGCGTCTTGCAGCGTGTCATAAATTCGTCAACTGTCTCAGAGCTCAACTGCCTGAATTTGTGCAGATGAAAACGGCTCAGCCTGTAATTAGACTTGGGTTCTATCAGAGCCTGGAATTTAGCCCAAATGACCTCAACGTCTTTCTTATCAGTTTCACTGAGGTCCCACGTATTGTACATTCGCCGACCCTCCTGTCCTACCCATAGCAGGATGTAGGTCACTCGTTCACTCTGCCCTTTTTCAGCAAAGGGCCCACTGAAAATCAGTTCGCAATATTGACGGAATGAACGAAACTCCGTGGGTAAATCAGTGGCTAACCAGTTCATGCGGGGCGGCTCTATACCTGACAGATCACCCATAGCTGCCTATTAATGGCAATGTCTATCACTTACGCAGTGAGAACACATCGGAGCTGGCCAGCGTCGACTCGACGGTGCCGCGTGCGTGTTGATCGACCTATTTACGAATGTCGAAAGCGCCGGATTCAACCGTAGCTGCCACCATGAAACGTGTCGACTTGGCCTGACATCTGTGTAGTCGGATTGTCCGACTCATCTCGCATTCATACATATCTGATTCGACACCAGAAGTACTGAACAAATCACTTTATTATGATTACACGCGGAGAGAGGGATAACAGTGATCGACCTCGAGTCTCGTCATCTTCCAAGACTGATCTCATGGAATGCATATGTCGTTCTAGGCATTTACATTGGCATACCATCACAGGGACTGGGTCGATTACGTTTTCGCGGCAACGCATTTTAGCCGTTTAAAGTTGTCAATACTTCACTCAAAACAACTTTCCAAACAATGTATTTGCTAGGATTTGATTAAACATACATGTCATGGAAGATTTTATCCAAATGTCTTATTTATACGATGTTTTGCTGCGGTCAACAGCGAAACAGCGGCAACCAGCAGACAACCGGAAGTAACTTATACCTCTTGTGCGAAGTTGACCTTGCTGCGCTACTCTAGCGGCCTTGAACCCGGAGACAGTAGTCCAGTGTATAGAAGTCCGTGCATAGACGAAGCGAGGAACGTGACACATGGCGCTTTTATATAATTGTTTTCATCAGATACATATACAACGTTATGCTAAATTAATACTATTAATGTTAATAATGCGCGACATTTTATACTTTTAATAATAATAACATAATTACCATTCAGTATAGTAGTAATACAAACGGTGTAAAGTAAAGTTTCTAAACATAAATATACAATAATAATAATAAAATAAAATAGTTTAAACAAAATAGTGTCATAAAATGCATACAGTCATTTCGTCCAAAAAAGTCCAGAAAATTTCCATATGTATTACTCAATCATCAATGTAAGCTTTACAAAGATGTATGTCAATGCTGTCTTGAAGACACTGATTGTTGTGCTGGCTCTGATATTGTTTGGAAGTGTATTCCAGGCCTTTGCTGTCGATACGGTGAACGATCGCGCTCCACACGAGTTTTTAGATTTGTGTTCTGTTAATAGCAGTATGTTTGCGGAGCGCATATTTCCAAAGAGTTGTTTGTACGGTTTAACAAGGCTACACAAGTAACTTGGGGAGACACCGAGGATTGTCTTGAATACAAACATGGAGATTTTGAAGATGATTCTCTGTTCGATTGGTAGCCAGTGCAGTTGTTTGAGAATAGTTGTGATGTGAGTACATTTCCTGGAGAGCGTGACAAGAATGGCAGCAGTGTTTTGTAATATATGTGTGTAATAGTACATGACATGTCCGATTACGTATATTTCTTTACTAGGGACCGATCATTATTTCATTATTTCATTCAATATTGTCTTTGTTGGGGACAGACATTTATTTGATTTCTGTATTCATTGGTAGCTGAATGATGGATGGTGGTGATATTGAAATTGTTTCCAACATGACATATTTGATAAACACCAAGATTCTATTTTTAATAACGAAAGTCATGTTTTGTTTTGTTTTGTTTTGTTTTGTTTTGTTTTGTTTTGTTTTGTTTTGTTCTGTTCTGTTCTGTTCTGTTCTGTTCTGTTCTGTTCTGTTCGGTTCGGTTCGGTTCGGTTCGGTTCGGTTCGGTTCGGTTCGGTTCGGTTCGGTTCGGTTCGGTTCGGTTCGGTTCGGTTCGGTTCGGTTCGGTTCGGTTCGGTTCGGTTCGGTTCGGTTCGGTTCGGTTCGGTTCGGTTCGGTTCGGTTCGGTTCGGTTCGGTTCGGTTCGGTTCGGTTCGGTTCGGTTCGGTTCGGTTCGGTTCGGTTCGGTTCGGTTCGGTTCGGTTCGGTTCGGTTCGGTTCGGTTCGGTTCGGTTCGGTTCGCTTCGCTTCGCTTCGCTTCGCTTCGCTTCGGTTCGGTTGTGTTCGGTTGTGTTCGGTTGTGTTCGGTTGTGTTCTGTTGTGTTCTGTTGTGTTCTGTTGTGTTCTGTTGTGTTCTGTTGTGTTCTGTTGTGTTCTGTTGTGTTCTGTTGTGTTCTGTTGTGTTCTGTTGTGTTCTGTTGTGTTCTGTTGTGTTCTGTTGTGTTCTGTTGTGTTCTGTTGTGTTCTGTTGTGTTGTGTTGTGTTGTGTTGTGTTGTGTTGTGTTGTGTTGTGTTGTGTTGTGTTGTGTTGTGTTGTGTTGTGTTGTGTTGTGTTGTGTTGTGTTGTGTTGTGTTGTGTTGTGTTGTGTTGTGTTGTGTTGTGTTGTGTTGTGTTGTGTTGTGTTGTGTTGTGTTGTGTTGTGTTGTGTTGTGTTGTGTTGTGTTGTGTTGTTTTGTCACGTTTTGTCACGTTTTGTCACGTTTTGTCACGTTTTGTCACGTTTTGTCACGTTTTGTCACGTTTTGTCACGTTTTGTCACGTTTTGTCACGTTTTATCACGTTTTATCACGTTTTATCACGTTTTATCACGTTTTATCACGTTTTGTCACGTTTTGTCATGTTTTGTCCATTTTGTTTTGTCACGTTTTGTTTGTTTGGTTTTGTCCATTTTGTTTTGTCCCGTTTTGTCCCATTTTGTCCGTTTTGTATTGTCCCGTTTTGTCAGTTTTGTTTTGTCCCGTTTTGTCCCGTTTTATCCGTTTTGCTTTGTCCCGTTTTGTCCCGTTTTACCGTTTTGTTTTGTCGCGTTTTGTTTTGTCCCGTTTTGTTTTGTCCCGTTTTTTCCATTTTGTCACGTTTTGTCCATTTGGTTTTGTTACGTTTTGTTTATGTTGTCACGTTTTGTCCGTTTAGTCTCGTTTTGTCTATTTTGTATTATCTAGTCTTGCCCGTTTTGTTTTATCCCGTTTTGTCCGTTTTGTTTTGTTTTGTCCCGTTTTGTGCGTTTGTTTTGTTTTTTCCCGTGTTGTCCAATTTGTTTTGATTTATCACGTTGTGTCCGTTTTGTCCAGTTTTGTCCGTTTCGTTGTATTTTATCCCGTTGTGTCCGTTTTGCTTTGTTTTGTCCCGATTTGACCGCGTTGTCCCGTTTTATATGTTTTGTCTGGTTTTGTCACGTTTTTTTCCCATTTTGTCACGTTTTGTAAAGTTTTGTCCGTTTTTTGTTGTTGTCCGTTTTGTCACGTTTTGTCCAGTTTTCTCAGTTTTGTCCCGTTTTGTTTTGTTTTGTTCGTTTTGTAACGTTTTGTCTAGTGTTGATCGTTTTGTTTTGTCACGTTTTGTCCATTTTGTCACGTTTTGTCCAGTTTCTGTCCGTTTTCTTTTGCCACATTTATCACGTTTTGTCCAGTTTTATTCGTGTTGTTTTGTTTTGTCACATTTTGTCCGTGTTGTCACATTTTGTCACGTTTTGTCCAGTTTTGTCACGTTTTGTTTCGTTTCGTTACTGACGCACTGTGACAGATTCTGAGTAGGCCAGCGTCCCTCGATGACAACACACAGCACCCGACTGCCAAGCAAGCTTCGATAAATGGACATGCGCCGTGTTGCACCCGCACTGTATATGGATGACCGGGTATGTAGCAAAACTAGATATTTATGTATGTTAGTCGCATACGTGAGGAAAAAAACAAAGTGTTCGCGGTAAAGATACATTTTATAACATGGCGCAATGACCTAATGGGTGATCGTTTTCCGGAAGACAGAAATTGTCGCTTTATTCAATATATGTTTGTAGTTGACAGCCTAACTACCAGGAGAGCGTGTACACTGCATATGGTGGTGAGTTAAGCCCTGTTTGGTATAGTTTTAAAAAGACACAATAATTGATAACCTTCTACCTTCCTCCGCGCCAGTTGCATTAGCCCACTGTTATAACAGATAGATAGAAAACAATAACATTATGCATACGCTATGACGTGTAGATGACCTACATGAGGAACGTGAAGAAAGTGACCCAATGGGCTTCCACAAATCCACGTTAGTCGCTAGAGGCGCTTATACGCTGAGACCGTAGTTGCGTCTCAGCGCCTCCAGCGACTAACGTGGATTTGTTTGCTTGTTTTGCGGAATGCTTGTTTAAATTATACTCAATTAGCTGTTGAGGACGCATGACTCCGAAACCTCACACATAGCTAAATATGGATATAATTTAACATGTCACTCAATGTGAAGGCATAATATGTACATTAATGTACATTTACAGCCGAGTCGATGGAACGTTGACTGATGGCGACGTATGCTAGAACGATTCCGGAACGGATGTTTAAAATAATCTACACTACAGCTCGCCGTATCACGTATGATTCACACGAGACTGGTACTTCACACATAGTTAACAAATGATTTTGTATTATTACATGTCCGTCATTGTGAAAGAATAATGCCTACATTAATGCACATTTACAGTAAAAATGGCGCGGTCCCGGTTATTTTTGTAGTGCTCTGATCACATGTTGTTGGTCTTGACTTTGTCGAACATACCCACATCTCAGAATCAGGCTACACGGCTACACGGTCAACCCTCATTTTTGCAGATACCGATAGCGATACCGGGTTTATTACGACTGAATAGCTTATATCTCACTCACCCTCTACTCCAAGAACAACCTTAACCACTGTATCCACCTGGGTAATGTCGAAATAGCCCGCATTTTCTTGCCGCGAACCGATCACATGGTCTTACTGACTTACAAAACATACTCATTTTTATTTTTTTTGTACTAATATCGACGAATAGCAGTGCGCGATATTTTTAGGTGGGTAAAATATGTTACATTGTATCGTATTCGGCCGTGAAATGAAGGTTGGTGTGTCACTTGGTGAATTTGGCTGTGTTTATTTAACAAAATAATTAATGTTATTGAATTGAATTCTATTTTGGTTACATATACACATTTGATAGTGTCCATGTCAATGAAACCAGCGTGAGGTCATTGATATTGTAAATAAAATCGTGTACGTCTGGATTAGGGTGCATGTAATTAATTGTTTAAAACAAACGGCACCAGGACCAGGTGGCAGGTTTCCACGTTGATGTCGCTGCACAGCTTTTATCAACAGAAACCATGACAAATGCAATTATGTCACCCTTTCTCTATATGGTGAAATACCTTTTCATATATATGAAGGGTACGTAAGCTATTGACCGTGCAGGCGCGTAACCAGCGATAGTTTGTATGTGTGGACATGTGTGCTCAATAGACAGAACAGCCAAAACAACGCCATCTTTGCACTGAATTCGATCGAACATCCCACGACGTTCCATCAACTGTAAAGGTATATTAATGTAGACATTATGCTTTCTTATTGACGGACATGTTATACGATTTCAATATTGAACTATTTGTGAAGTAGCAGTCTCGTGTGATGCATACGACGAGCTGTAGGTGATTTTAAACATCCGTTTCGGCATCGTCGTCATCGAGCCAGCACACCTGTCGTCGGGCCACCAGTCGACGTTCAATCGGCTGTAAACGTATACTAATGTACATATTATGCCTTCACATTGATGGTCATGTCAGACTGTATCCATATTTGGCTATGTATGAGGCTTCGGAGTCATGCGAGTTCAACAGCTAGATTGTAGGATGATTTAAGCAAGCGTTCCGCAAATCTTTTCGCAAACCGTTCCGCATTTTACACACGTCAAGAATACGTAAAGGACGGCACACAGACCCTAGTTGCGTCAGAGCGTCATCTGTCGGATTAGTTATTGTGGTACCTCATTGGCCTACATGCAGAACGTGATTATGATAATGTAGTTCACCACCTATCCGCTAGGGGTGCTACATGACATCTGACCCCCCATTTGACCCAATTTTAAAAATAAGACGCATGAATTTGGACAGTACTAGTTCGTGAACTGTCCGATAGGGAACGCCACCAGTTCATCAACTATTCGCTAGGAGACGCTACATGACAGTTGACATTGACCTAGATATTGACATTTACCTTTGAAATTGACCTCGGTCTTGACCTTGACCTTCCTCCGGAGGAATTCGACCGCTCCGATCCAGACGGGGGTTGATGTACGCATGTACACTACTACTGGTGTTCACATATATTTTTATACTCCAGCTGTTTTTTGTGGAAGTGAGGCAAATTATTACATTTTCTTCAAATAAATAGCTTGATCTTGATACGTTGTCAAATGTACTATTGAAAGCACATGTTGACTTGTTAGTTTGTACGATATTAAATGTCATAAATGTATCGCTCAGAACAAGTATTTTTCTAGCTGCGTTTTAGCCAACCGCACATATAAAACTTCTTCATAAGAAGACAACTTTGCCGAAAGATAACTTGAAAAATGACAGACTTGTTTCTAATATCAGCCTCATTTCCAAGATACTTGAACACGTTGAAGCAAAACACCATTAATCTCAAATGTCTTCAAATAATATACCAAATGTATTATTATCTACGGAGACTGGTTTCTTAACAATGCACTATGCTAGCTTTAAATATGGGCAATACTAAATTCATTGCGCTGCTTTATCTGTAAGCTGCTTTTGATTATACTAATCATACCATCCTCGCAAGTTAGCAGTCGTTGCGTTGCGCTACAGTAGCCGGGCGGATCGTCTCCGCAAACCGCAGAAATGAGCTGATTCGACCTATGTCATTATTAGGGTAAACTGGGGCAAAACGGCCCCTGAGGGTAATACGGCCCCTCGTCTTATCTGCCAAACGAATGAACACAAACTAACGTTGAATAATGGAACATGATGCTGCTACCTAGCGAATACACTTACCGAACGCAAGGCCAAACGCTACCAAAAGTAACTTCACAAACCGTTTTTAACGTTTTGCATACGCTGTGATCTAATAATCACTCCTCGGTCAAATCGATGCTAATATGTCCACCGTGTGATGATAAGCCAGCGACTGGTACTAATGCACTCGCATCTATGTACGTTTTCAATGATATTCATCAAAATGGGAGCGATATTAAAGGATTGCATGTTAAGGTGAAAAACGTCAGGGGGCCGTCTTGCCTCTCCATGCAATACGAATATGGTATATAAACGCAATAAAGCTGTAATGTATTTATAGCATACACAATAATTTAAATAAAAAGTGAAAGAAAGTCGTCGAAAGCAGCGATGAAGTGGAATGGCCTTATTTGGTGTGCGGAGAACCATTCAGTTGCCATCGGCCACGAGAAGTCTGGGTTCAATGCTAAGAATGCAATAAATGGGCTCACAGCGAGTGCACCCCAGGGCTCCCGTATTTTGTGTGTTCCAAACGCGAGTCAGAGTGTGATTAGACGGTAGAGTATCTGCAAGGCATTCGTTAGTACAATATGTTAATGATTTCAAGGCTTGTGATGATGCAAATTCCAAATCTGATGAGTGTTTTCAGTGACGAGTATAATGATAATGCAAAATATTGCTGATGATGACAATTGTAATTTGTTTGACATATTATAATTAATTATGAGTGGCTTCGATTGAATATTAGGCTATTGTATCTGCCGCGAAGTATCTACATGCCATTATTTTAGTAAAATATGTTCAACACTATAATTATTTGATGGCCTGTGATGATGCAGCTGCCAAAGGTGGTCGTAGTGTCGAGTAATACAGACCGGAGCTGATAGGTAGGAAACCGGGATGTCCCGGGTGTAAGATCAGTAGAGCGGGAGAACTGTAGAACTGCGACAATATTATCAGTATTATGTGACCGTGTCGTGTTGTCGAAGACGCAATAGAAGACGGACATAACAATGATGAGTATAATGTAATTCACGATGAGTGATGCGGATTGGTGATTATTTCTGTTAACGATGAGTGATAATAATAGTAGTAGTTAATGACGGTTTAAATAAATAATGGATAAAACACATTGTTTTGATATCATTACAACGGTTAAACCTGCTATTTGAGTAAAGAGACGAGGGGCCGTTTTACCACAAGCATGGGGCAAAACGGTTTTATTGTAGCACATTTTAAACTTGTTATAACTTACGTTTTGGTTTTTCAATCGTTCAGAGACATGTGTCATACACAAAGTATATATACCTCAACCGTATTACTGCACAATTATGCATCGACAAGTTATGGATACAAAAATACACCACTTTTCCCTTAGGGGGGCCGGGCTGCCCCAGGTTACCCTACCATTGACTTTGCCAGTCGCGATAACCGTGGGCACCGCGCAAAACTCGCCCTCATTTCAAGACGTATACACGACTGGTGGGAAACCCATATAACGACCCATTCGCATCCTGAACATTGCATGTAACACGAACAGCGTGTGACTAAAATTACGCAAATTATATCACATTACCTGATGTAGACGACGCTCCTCGTAAGATAATACGTTGGCTGAGTTTAAAAGAGGAGTTTTGCAAAGGCGTGTTTCATGGGTACTGTAGGTTGGTACTGTTGTAATCAACAACAGTTCCCATTGACGCGCGACGATGATTCATATCATTCTTGAGGATCGTTTGTGTTTGTGGTATGGTGTATGTGGAGTAGCTTTAAATATTAAGTTGGTGGCAGAGAGTTAAAATGGGGATTGTTTTATTTTCACCACTTAGCATTTCACGTTGGGTTAAGTTTTTGGAACGTTTCTGTTTATAATGTACACGAATCCATTTAGTTAAGTTAGTCATAATTTCAGGCATCACCTTTATTCAGATGATACACCTATTTGTATCTATTCCAGATGCCGATTGATTTTTGCAGTTACTTAGACATTGACTTGGTGACATGTTATACTGGCTGAGCGTACTAAGACCAGCCTTATTTCTTCATTTACTATGACGACATCTAACTTTCCAACGGTACACGTGCGCAAACTGTAAGCCGTGCCCTGATTCGCAGTTTCAATAGCTAATCAAAACGCGGCTTACTTTTAAAAAGACAGCGGTCTTGAATCTAATCTACGGCACGCCAGGAATCGACACAAAAGTTTAATTCGTTATCCAGTTTTTGCCTTCCCCTTATAGAAAAAGAAAATTCTGATTTGGCGAATCACAGAAACGGCCAAATCAAATTAACGAATTGCGAATTTCCGCGGTTCCGCGAAAGAATCACATGCTAGTACCCATATCCCTAATTACTCAGCCAGTATACCTGCCATTTTAACACGAAATTCATAAGTAATTGTTCATAATGATAATACAAATAATGATGACGTCTTATGCGCGAAATATGTTGGAGATCGAGCTCAAAACCAACGGATTAAGCAGTCATGTAATCATAAAACAATGCGCAAGTCGCAGACGGATCGGTGAAGATGGTGCTAAGAATCTAAGGCGGATAGGCATCTTAAAGAGATAGGTTTTAAGACTCCGGTAGAATGAAAGTATTATTTCCTACAAATTTAGCAAGCGAATTCCACAGAGTTGGTGCGGAAACATAGAAAGCTCGGGTTCCAGCTTTCGTTTTCACCCGTTGAATGTAAAGAAGGTTACTAGTGATTGATCGGTGATGTCTGGAATTTCTTGCTTGAGCCAGCATCGAATTCAAATATGCTGGTTGTTTTCATGAGAGGGCTTGATAGGTTATTGTACAACTCTTGCGATAGTGCATAGGGAGATATTGCAATGATTTCAGACGCTGCACTGACCGAGAAAAACCGAGGAGTATGCGTGACTACCATTGCCAAAGAAATATGTGAACGTGTTGAAGTGTTGCTATATCCTTGTTTGCTGTATCATAAAGGTGGAAATTATAGTAATCACGTCTGCTACTTATTAGAGCTGGTCGATTTGGCAACGGAAAGTGAGTTATACTGGCGAATACGGCGACGATCGCAAATATGGTAAAACAGCAACGACATGTATTCGGTAAAAGTTACTAGAAATTGAAGTTTATATCAAACGTTACTCCAAGCTTAAACACTGAGACTGCTGGTGTGATACTCTGACTCAAAATATGTGTCGGTAAAAGCAATCAAGTTTGCTACGCGGCAGTATCTACATTAACCTTTAACTTACTGTTTTTCATCGAAAGGGAGACGTCTTGGAGACAATTCCTGAGTTGATTTAGGGAGCGATAAGTATCAGGTATGGCCAAATAAATGTAGATCATCTGCATAAAGGTGATGGTCCGACCCGAAACGCTAACTGCAATCTATTTGTATTATGCATCAGCTGCACTGCAGCCAAGAACTGTTTCTGCTAAGAAGGACTTATTGTGCTTTTCAATCATCTAAATAACACTGTCAAAACTAGTCAAACCAACAAAGAGTTTAAAGATCAATGTAAAACGTGTTTTAACAAACCGAGCCGAGGGCAACTTACCTCGCAGTAATACCATATTTGTATCTAATTGCCGATATTATTTATTAACATCAATTTAATTTATATATTACCTTACTATTTTACATCATTTAATATTGTATGTTTGTACGATTATGTTTGAGGACCCACTGAAAAAAGTTCGGCATACATTTTAATGTGCGCTGTATTTAGCTGGACCATCATAAATACATATATTATCCTTATGATTATGAGCTACTCAGTACGTAACGCAACTTCCCTTTATTGTGCTACTCAAACGTATACATTTTTTGGAATTATCAAGCTGTGATAGCAACAATAAACTTCTCCTTATGGTTGGTGGCTTTCTTCTGGCGTAACCGTTCGTTTGTGCATTTGCAATTACATTGCCACATTTCATTGTAAACCACATATACCAACACCAAATCAGGGTATATTGACAGTTTCCACAGAGTAATTCGTGTGATTCACGAGACAGTCATCTCCTCAACGCATTGTGTTCACAGGGAGCAAACTATGGCATGTTCGCAGGCGAATGAAGAATGTCTTTTACCTATTTGACATCATTAACGTGTACCTTATAAAGGCAAATTATTAGTTGATGGGGTGAAGGCTATTTTCTACACTCTGGATAATTTGATTCATGTAGTTTTCCGGCTCCTCCTCCTCCTCCTCTTCTACTTCTTCGGCGTCCTTATTAACGTCATCTTGTTGGCTAAAGACAAACAACGGCATTCGGGAATGTGTTACTGTTGCTGTAGTTCGCGTTGGTGTTATATTATATAAATAGTAGTACATTTTATTTGATATCGCTCCACATCCACAATTAGTCATGGCGATTAAAACACGTTATAATGAAAACACATAAAAGGGAAAACTGGATACAATAAGAATTATAATATTTAACAATTAAATATATATATATATATATATATATACACACACACACATACACACACACATATATATATATATATATATATATATATATATATATATATAAGGGAAAACTGGATACAATAAGAATTATAATATTTAACAATTAAATATATATATATATATATATATATATATATATATATATATTTAATTGTTAGATATTATAATTCTTATTGTATCCAGTTTTCCCTTGTATGTGTTTTCATTACAACGTGTGTATATATATATATATATATATATATATATATATATATATATATATATATATATATATATATGTAATCTCCCTAGCAACGCATTTGAACATTTGATACATACCGTAATAGTTAATCGAATGTGAAAACGCAACGTAAACATGCACATAACCTGAGCTACTTTATGTAAAAATGTCAAAGCTGAGACAGTAACATTTTGCCATGTCAATTGTTTTGTCACTAATAGGTGACACTCGTCCGTTTCAACGTCGACGAGTGGGTGTTCACTTTAATTATTCATCTCTTTTAATTGGTTATACATTTATTTATTAGTAATATACCACGTAGCTCTTACATTGATTACTGTTATGTAATTTGTTATGACAGATAAAATATACACTTTTATTTATTTAGAAATACTGTATAACTTATATATATATATATATATATATATATATATATATATATATATATATATATATATATATATACTTGCTAAATACAGTATTAAGTTACACAGTATTTCTAAATAAATAGAAGTGTATATTTGATCTGTCATAACAAATTACATAACAGTAATCAATGTAAGAGCTACGTGGTATATTACCAATAAATAAATGTATGACCAATTAAAAGAGATGAATAATTAAAGTAACATTAAATAAAAAATAATTCAGTGAACATCCACTAGTCGACGTTGAAACGGACGAGTGTCACCTATTAGTGACAAAACAATTGACATGGCAAAATGTAACTGTCTCAGCTTTGACATTTTTACATAAAGTAGCTCAGGTTATGTGCATTTTTACGTTGAGTTTTCACATTCGATTAACGCCACCAATTACAATACTTACGGTCGCCACCGTATGTATCCAAGGTTCAAATGCGTTGCTAGGGAGATTACACAAACATATTTCCCACAAAATAAGCTAGACAACCCCTTTAACAAGTGCTCCTTTGGAACGCAGCAGTGACAGCGAGCGAGCCGTTCCCAGGCCTGTATTACCCTAGCAATCGACCAGTTGCTGAACTGAACCGTTAAGTTAGCAAGGCATTCCTAAAATAGAGATTTTATGAGAGAAAACAATGTGTCATAGACACATATATTTCGAAAGATTGCATTCATCTAAAACTTATTTTAGGTCAAATTTAAACAAACTCTATTAAACAGGGGTTGTCTAGCTTATTGTGTTTCGGCCGCTATGGGTTTACCGTTGAATGAAACACATCATTTAAACAATTACAATACTTACGGTCGTTTTGTTGCAATGTAAATCACAATACCAATGGCGACAAGGGCGAGGAGGATAAGAGGGACCACGAATGCAGCAACCGCAGTTTTAGCGGCAGCGGTAGGTTGACTGTCACCGTCACGGCCATTGCCACCGTCACCTTCTGCGCCACCGCCACCGCCACCGTCACCGTCACCGCCACTACCACCGCCCCTATCACCTCCTTCGCCACTGTCACCGCCACCGCCACCGCCACCGCCACCGCCACCGCCACCGCCACCGCCACCTCTACTGCCAGCGTTAAAGCCACCATCACTCGGACTGCCTTCGCTACCGCCAACGCCACCGCCACTGCTACCGCCTCCGCCGCCACCGCCATTTTTACCTACACCGCCACCGCCACCGTCACCTTCTGCGCCACTGTCACCGCCACCGACACCGACACCGCCACCGCCACCGCCACCGCCACCACCACCAAAGCCAGGCTTAAAGCCATCCTTAAAGCCATCATCATCCAGACTGCCTTCGCTACCGCCAACACCACCGCCACCGCCACCGCCACCGCCACCAGCTATGCCACCTCCAACGTCATTGTCACTACCACCGATACCGCCACCGCTACCGCCACTGTAATCGAAAATGACAAGCTCATCGTCTTTTCTGGTACCGAAGTCGCCAAAGTCGTCGCCACGATCCTTCTGTTCCGAATCTGCAGTAACAATCGATTGGAAATGTAAATCATAAAACGTTACTGTAAAATTAATAACAATAAGGTAATAACTGATCGATCCAATGCATTAGGTATCCTGCGAAGAGACGCATCCTCAAGGTGGCGGATGGGGAAGGCTTTGTATGATTATTTGCATCGGTTAAAATATAAAAAACGCTGTGGCCCAAACACTGATTTTACGCGATGGCTGACCGTGTTAATTAAACTTGGCAGGTAAACGGTCTAGGAGAAGGACAACTACTATCTAAAAATGCCTGTTATTTCACAGGTTTATGTTATATTGCATATATAACGTATATAGCTGTGGTTGGCGGCAGGAGGGATATATGACAACAACACTACTGGTCGATAAATTAGAGTGAACGCCCGTGTTATGGCGTACACTGTAAGCGATGCGTAAGACATCTACCTCAGCTATAAACACACAAGGACGAATGCAACTGAAGAAGTTAGCCCAGAGATGAAGTAGAATGAGGACGATTAAACTTGCAACACTGCAAGTTGACAGCATACCAGGAATTCAAGAAGAAGTAGTATAGTCGGTAGTTAAGACGAATTTGCTAGTATTGTGTCTACAGGAGTCAACACGAAAGAGGAGCAAAGCAAAGGAGATCGGGCTGTCAGATACAGACTGTACTACTAAGATGAGACGAATAATATAGTAGGAATTGTACTACGTGAAGATCTAACAGACAGAGTGTTAGAAGTGGAGCGACGTGGCGATAGAGTGTTGAGGCTACAGACAGATCCCGAAGGAGAAGTGTGGAATGACATTGGTCGCTAAGCTCAAACAAATTGGTGCACATAAGAGGGATGGTGGGAACACATCGATAGTGAAAAGCAAGATGTAGTGACTGTGAGAGAACGGTGGAGGTGGGAGACATAAATGGACATGTGGAAAGAGATAGGGCAGGATATAGTGGCGTTCACATAAGTAGTAATGTAGGGTCCTATCGTGGTACGGTTGGAGCGCGGCGCGGAGCGGGAGGAGGAGGAATTCCTCCGGAGGAATTCCTCCGGTCAAGTGTCGCCACCTGGCGGATAGGTCGTGTACTAGTGGCGCCATCAGGCGGATAGATCATGCAATAGTGGCGCCGCCTGGTGGACTAGTCACGAACTAAAACTACACAAAATCGTGCGTCTTATTATATAAAGTGGCGCCTCCTGGCGGATAGGTCGTGCATTGGTGTCGCCCCCTTACGGATAGTTCACGAACTAGTAATATCAAAATTCGTGTCTTATTTTTTTTAAATTACGTCAAAATGACGTTAGGCGATATGTAGCGTCCCCTCGCGGATAGGTGACGAATTATAAACTTGGTGAAAGAACAGGTGGAGTCACCTGCCGGATATGTATTCGGCTAATCGATCACGTGACTTAATATTATACCCGTCAACTGTGTATGTGTGTATGTGCGTATGTTCGTATGTATGTGCGTATGTGCGTATGTGCGTATGTTCGTATGTGTGTATGTGTGTATTTGCGTATGTGTGTATGTGCGTATGTGCGTATGTGCGTATGTTCGTATGTGCGTATGTTCGTAGGTTCGTATGAGCGTATGTGTAAAAACACGTACAATTGAAAAGGTGATGGCGGTGAAACGCTGAAAGAGTTGCGAAATGGTACAAAGTTGGCACATGGAGTTAGTAAAATATGAAAAACATGACAACGTTATGGCATGTAAACACTAAAAACACGTACAATTGACAAAGTGATGGCGGTGAAACGCTGAAAGAGTTGCGAAATGGTACAAAGTTGGCACATGGAGTTAGTAAAATATGAAAAACATGACAAAGTGATGGCATGTAAATACTAAAAACACGTACAATTGACAAAGTGATGGCGGTGAAACGCTGAAATAGTTGTGAAATGGTACAACGTTGGCACACCGAGTTAGTAAAATATGAAAGACATGACAAAGTTATGGCATGTAAACACTAAGAACACGTAATATTGACAAAGTGATGGCGGTGAAACTCTGAAAGAGTTGCGAAATGGTACAAAGTTGGCACATGGAGTTAGCAAAATATGAAAAACTTGACAAAGTTATGGCATGTAAACACAAAAAAAGACGTAAAATTGACAAAGTGATGGCGGTGAAACGCTGAAAAAGTTGTGAAGCGGTGCAAAGTTGGCACATGGAGTTAGCAAAATATGAAAAACTTGACAAAGTTATGGCATGTAAACACTAAAAACACGTACAATTGACAAAGTGATGGCGGTGAAACGCTGAAAGAGTTGCGAAATGGTACAAAGTTGGCACATGGAGTTAGTAAAATATGAAAAACATGACAAAGTGATGGCATGTAAATACTAAAAACACGTACAATTGACAAAGTGATGGCGGTGAAACGCTGAAATAGTTGTGAAATGGTACAACGTTGGCACACCGAGTTAGTAAAATATGAAAGACATGACAAAGTTATGGCATGTAAACACTAAGAACACGTAATATTGACAAAGTGATGGCGGTGAAACTCTGAAAGAGTTGCGAAATGGTACAAAGTTGGCACATGGAGTTAGCAAAATATGAAAAACTTGACAAAGTTATGGCATGTAAACACAAAAAAAGACGTAAAATTGACAAAGTGATGGCGGTGAAACGCTGAAAAAGTTGTGAAGCGGTGCAAAGTTGGCACATGGAGTTAGCAAAATATGAAAAACTTGACAAAGTTATGGCATGTAAACACTAAAAACACGTACAATTGACAAAGTGATGGCGGTGAAACGCTGAAAAAGTTGCGAAATGGTACAAATTTGGCACATGGAGTTAGTAAAATATGAAAAACTTGACAAAGTTACGGCATGTAAACACTAAAAACACGTAAAATTGACAAAGTGATGGCGGTGAAACGATGAAAAAAGTAGTAAAATGGTACAAAGTTGGCACACCGAGTTAGTAAAATATGACAAACGTGACAAAGTTATGGCATGTAAACACTAAAAACACGTAAAATTGACAAAGTGATGGCGGTGAAACGATGACAAAATTTGTAAAATGGTACAAAGTTGGCACACCGAGTTAGGAAGATATGAAAAACATGACAAAGTTGTGGCGTAGAATAGAAAAATATTCTATTTTTTCTACAAGTTACAAGAATAACTTAGTTAAATGTGTGAAAACACCACCTGTGTAACGCAATGAAACGGTGAAACGTTACGAAATGGAACGAGGTGAGCACACTGGTTCAGTGAAATAAGAAAGGTTGGCAGGGTTATTGTGTGGAAACTATAAATGGCACTAGTTTTTAACGTTATCACTATGATTGAATGTGTAATTTTGCATGAAATTATGTTATGGTACTGATGTGACCCGACATTTTTACGGAAGTTGTGTTTTGCACGTGGTAGGAAGCATAATTTTAACGGAAGTTATGGTATGCGCATGACATAGAACTGTCCTAGTCTCTTGTGTATGGATTGCGCAATGACAAGTTATAGGATGTAAATACTAAAAATACATGAATTTGACAAAGTTATGGCGGTGAAACGCTAAAAATATGTGAAATGGTACAAAGTTGGCACACCGTGTGAGTAAAATATGACAAATTTGACAAAGTTATGGCATGTAAACCCTAAAAATAAGTGAAATTGACAAAGTGATGGCGGTGAAACGCGGAAAAGTTGTGAAATGATACAAAGTTGGTGCACCGGCTTAGTAAAATATGAAAAAAATCTTGACAAAGTCATGGCGGTGAAATGGAAAGAAGTTAGCACACACGGACACACACGAACACTTACGGAAACGTGCGGTGCGCTTATACCAGAAATAGCATTCTTGTAACAATGTATCGTTGTGTCACCGGCGTGTTTGTCGAGTTGTGATTGGTTGTAACGTCACCGTGCATGGTTGTCGAGTTGTGATTGGTTGTAACGTTTCCACCCACCCACGTAACCCAGGCGTCCTCTTGTGAACGTAAATGAGACGGCCGGCTTTCGAGGTTGTCATTCGTTCTCCGACATCGACATGGCTAACGTTATGCTGAACCACCCAGAAAACTACCACTACAAACCGGTTTTCGGCATGCAAAACACAAGTAACGAGAGCGACGAGGCAACCAGTGTTCCGATTGAGCGGGTACCAGTGGCGACAGCGTCGGGTAAAGACTCGGAAGCAGTTAAAATGGTAAATATTTGTCAATGACACATTTCGATTAAAAACAAATTCATGTTAACAAATTTTGAAAACGTGAATACAAATATTAATGTACATTACATGACTAAAAATCTCGTTCGTTCGTTCGTACTTGTAGTCGCAAGTTCCCGCCGTCCCACCACCACCACCATCACTACCATCATCGCCGACAGGGCTCAATTGCCCGCACTGCGGGAAGACATTTTTGAGGCGGGGCAACAGGAAGAGACATATGTCCAGCGGGCGTTGCACCCATCGCAAGAGGGTCGCGGCGGACGACACCTTGGACGCCGTCGTGGTGAGTTAAACGTTGTAGTAATATACTGTGGTATGTTTCCGTTAAAAATCCCGCATTCTACCACATACAAAACATAACTTCCGTAAAAAACGGCACCTCACATACCGTCCGTAACAAAAACACCCGCCTAAATGGTGGCGCAAACTTATGTACCACGTTGGTGCAAAAGACTTTTCTGTTATGCACGAAAGCATACAGATGCACAAGTTGAACGCTTTGGTATGCACGCGGGTGTCTCTCACCATTAAGAAAAGTAAACGTAACGGTTACGCCAAATACAACGTCACTCACCTAGAGGTTTTTCACTAGACTGTATGCGTGCGTGCGTGCTGTTTCAGGCCCAACTTCAAACCGGCGACGAAGCGTTGACTTGCGCACGTTCTACGTCCCCTGTTCCAAGTTCGTCGAACTCTGCTACGATGTCAAAACGGCACAACTACTACTACTACTTCTGCGTGTAAGGCGAACATTACCGTCGACTATCCTGTTAACGAAATGAAGAAGACGCTTGCACGTCACATCGCAAGCGGTGTCGCTGAGCTTTCGAAACTACGCTGCTACGGTTGCGAGATAGACCACCCTAGTCAACGCCAACACGATTGTCTCTTGCCTGAGGACATTTTAATTGACCTGCACTTTGACGAGGCTTTGGAGAAAGTTAACTCCACTGCAGTCATTAGAGACTGGTTGACCTTTTTACTCGAGGTAAATCTGACACAATCCGACGTGGCACTCGAACAGTTGAACACCGTCAAGAGTTGGTTGCAGGAGTATCCTTCAGAGCAATGGCGAAATGATGTTAAACGTATGATACTTGCCCCTGGGAAGATCCCCTGTAAATAAATACATGTGTTGTGCAGAGCCACGGTGAAACTAATGTTTAAGGTTAGTTAGCTGCTTTTGGGAATGACATGTAAATACATGTGTTGTGTTTTAATAAACATGTGCAAACTTTTATTGCATTATTGTGTTCTCTCTCTCTCAGTATATCATTGTAGTTCACACGTCGCTACCATGTCCAGTATGCAGCACACACAGATCACGTTCTGCACTTACATATGTCGTTGCGTAACCAATAAACACGACGGTAGGACAGTTTTATGTCATGCGCAAACCATAACTTCCGTTAAAATGGCGCTTCCTACCACGTACAAACCACAACTTCCGGGAAAATGGCGGATCATAACATAATTTCTGGCAACATGGCGGTTTCGGTTACAGTCATAACATACATTTTAGTGTTTCCATGCCAAAACTTTGTCAAGTTTTTCATATTTTACTAATACGTACTCATGCGTGTGCGTGTCGTGTCGTGTCTGCGTGCGACCGCGTGTGTTCATAAGTATTCACGTGTTACTGCGTGTGTCTGTGAGTATGCGCGTGTGTTCGCGCGCGCGTGCATGCGTGGGTGTGTGTGTGTGTATGTGTGTGTGTGTGTGTGTGTGTGTGTGTGTGTGTGTGTGTGTGTGTGTGTGTGTGTGTGTGTGCAATACAAAATAAAAGTTTATAAGCACGTTATGTTTATAAAACAAAACAAATGTTTACTAAACAAAAATTTACAGGTAAGTTATGTTTATAAAACAAAACAAAAGTTTACATACAAGTTATATTTACAAAACAAAATACAAAACAGAAAGTTTGCAAAACAAAACTAAAGTTTACATACAAGTTATGTTTACAAAACAAAAATACAAAACAGAAAGTTTACAAAACAAAACTAAAGTTTACATACAAGTTATGTTTACAAAACAAAATACAAAACAGAAAGTTTACAAAACAAAACTAAAGTTTACATACAAGTTATGTTTATAAAACAAGTTATGTTTACAAAACTAAATACAAAATAAAAGTTTACAAGCACGTTATGTTTACAAAACAAAACAAATGTTTACAACACAAATGTTTACAAAACAAAGGTTTACAACACAAATGTTTATAAAACAAAACAAAACAAAATTCGTCGCCGGTTTGAAGTTGGGCCTGAAACAGCACGCACGCACGCATACAGTCTAGTGAAAAACCTCTAGGTGAGTGACGTTGTATTTGGCGTAACCGTTACGTTTACTTTTCTTAATGGTGAGAGACACCCGCGTGCATACCAAAGCGTTCAACTTGTGCATCTGTATGCTTTCGTGCATAACAGAAAAGTCTTTTGCACCAACGTGGTACATAAGTTTGCGCCACCATTTAGGCGGGTGTTTTTGTTACGGACGGTATGTGAGGTGCCGTTTTTTACGGAAGTTATGTTTTGTATGTGGTAGAATGCGGGATTTTTAACGGAAACATACCACAGTATATTACTACAACGTTTAACTCACCACGACGGCGTCCAAGGTGTCGTCCGCCGCGACCCTCTTGCGATGGGTGCAACGCCCGCTGGACATATGTCTCTTCCTGTTGCCCCGCCTCAAAAATGTCTTCCCGCAGTGCGGGCAATTGAGCCCTGTCGGCGATGATGGTAGTGATGGTGGTGGTGGTGGGACGGCGGGAACTTGCGACTACAAGTACGAACGAACGAACGAGATTTTTAGTCATGTAATGTACATTAATATTTGTATTCACGTTTTCAAAATTTGTTAACATGAATTTGTTTTTAATCGAAATGTGTCATTGACAAATATTTACCATTTTAACTGCTTCCGAGTCTTTACCCGACGCTGTCGCCACTGGTACCCGCTCAATCGGAACACTGGTTGCCTCGTCGCTCTCGTTACTTGTGTTTTGCATGCCGAAAACCGGTTTGTAGTGGTAGTTTTCTGGGTGGTTCAGCATAACGTTAGCCATGTCGATGTCGGAGAACGAATGACAACCTCGAAAGCCGGCCGTCTCATTTACGTTCACAAGAGGACGCCTGGGTTACGTGGGTTGGTGGAAACGTTACAACCAATCACAACTCGACAACCATGCACGGTGACGTTACAACCAATCACAACTCGACAAACACGCCGGTGACACAACGATACATTGTTACAAGAATGCTATTTCTGGTATAAGCGCACCGCACGTTTCCGTAAGTGTTCGTGTGTGTCCGTGTGTGCTAACTTCTTTCCATTTCACCGCCATGACTTTGTCAAGATTTTTTTCATATTTTATTAAGCCGGTGCACCAACTTTGTATCATTTCACAACTTTTTCCGCGTTTCACAGCCATCACTTTGTCAATTTCACTTATTTTTAGGGTTTACATGCCATAACTTTGTCAAATTTGTCATATTTTACTCACACGGTGCGCCAACTTTGTACCATTTCACACATTTTTAGCGTTTCACCGCCATAACTTTGTCAATTTCATGTATTTTTAGTATTTACATCCTATAACTTGTCATTGCGCAATCCATACACAAGAGACTAGGACAGTTCTATGTCATGCGCATACCATAACTTCCGTTAAAATTATGCTTCTTACCACGTGCAAAACACAACTTCCGTAAAAATGTCGGGTCACATCAGTACCATAACACAATTTCATGCAAAATTACACATTCAATCATAGTGATAACGTTAAAAACTAGTGCCATTTAAAGTTTCCACGCAATAACCCTGCCAACTTTTCTTATTTCACTGAACCAGTGTGCTCACCTCGTTCCATTTCGTAACGTTTCACCGTTTCATTGCGTTACACAGGTGGTGTTTTCACACATTTAACTAAGTTATTCTTGGAACTTGTAGAAAAAATAGAATATTTTTCTATTCTACGCCACAACTTTGTCATGTTTTTCATATCTTCCTAACTCGGTGTGCCAACTTTGTACCATTTTACAAATTTTTTCATCGTTTCACCGCCATCACTTTGTCAATTTTACGTGTTTTTAGTGTTTACATGCCATAAATTTGTCATGTTTGTCATATTTTACTAACTCGGTGTGCCAACTTTGTACCATTTTACTACTTTTTTCATCGTTTCACCGCCATCACTTTGTCAATTTTACGTGTTTTTAGTGTTTACATGCCGTAACTTTGTCAAGTTTTTCATACTTTACTAACTCCATGTGCCAACTTTGTACCATTTCGCAACTTTTTCAGCGTTTCACCGCCATCACTTTGTCAATTGTACGTGTTTTTAGTGTTTACATGCCATAACTTTGTCAAATGTTTCATATTTTGCTAACTCCATGTGCCAACTTTGCACCACTTCACAACTTTTTCAGCGTTTCACCGCCATCACTTTGTCAATTTTACGTCTTTTTTTGTGTTTATATGCCATAACTTTGTCAAGTTTTTCATATTTTGCTAACTCCATGTGCCAACTTTGTACCATTTCGCAACTCTTTCAGAGTTTCACCGCCATCACTTTGTCAATATTACGTGTTTTTAGTGTTTACATGCCATAACTTTGTCATGTCTTTCATATTTTACTAACTCAGTGTGCCAACTTTGTACCATTTCGCAACTATTTCAGCGTTTCACCGCCATCACTTTGTGAATTGTACGTGTTTTTAGTGTTTACATGCCATAACTTTGTCATGTTTTTCATATTTTACTAACTCCATGTGCCAACTTTGTACCATTTCGCAACTCTTTCAGCGTTTCACCGCCATCACCTTTTCAATTGTACGTGTTTTTACACATACGCTCATACGAACATACGCACATACGAACATACGCACATACGAACATACATACATACGCTCATACACAGTTGACGGGTATAATATTAAGTCACGTGATCGATTAGCCGAATACGTATCCGGCAGGTGACTCCACCTGTTCTTTCACCAAGTTTATAATTCTTCACCTATCCGCGAGGGGACGTACATAACCCCTAACGCCATTTTGACGTAATTTAAAATAAGACACACGAATTTTGATAGTACTAGTTCGTGAACTATCCGTAAGGGGGGGGCGACACTAATGCACGATCTATCCGACAGGAGGCGCCAGTTTAAATAATACTAACGATTTTGTGTCGTTTTAGTTCGTGACTGGTCCACCAGGCGGCGCCACTAGTGCATGATCTATCCACCTGATTGCGCCACTAGTACACGACCTATCCGCCAGGTGGCGACACTTGACCGGAGGAATTCCTCCTCCTCCCGCTCCGCGCGCCAACCGTACCACGATAGGACCCTACATTACTACTCACATAGGACACGGAATAGGGGTAATACACGAGAAGAAACAGTCTATACTTTGTGCAATATCACAGCAGCTGAGGTAATTGAACAGAAGAGAAGGACGTAGCTGGTAGCGAAGCACGAGTAACCCAAATTAAGTACAGCTTTGTAAAGAAACAGTAAGATTAGGTGTCAAATAACAGCACAGGGTATTGCTTGTTGAAATGTAGGTGAAAGAAACAAGACAGGACAACAGTCAGAAGTAAAGACAAAATATGGTGGAAGATAAACAAGAAAGACATATGAGAGAACACCAGAAGGAAAATAGTGGAGAAGCTACCAGATACAGATGGAATAACAACCCACGTCACTGATGGTAGCGCACGGGTGCATTCATTTTCCAAACTGGTGAATGGGTTTCTTTCTGAGGATGGCTGTTCCACAATGTACATGAATTGAATATTTAGTATGCAAAACAAGCTGTGAAAAATATAAGTAGGACAAATAAAACATGATTTCGAACATTAGTATGTTATGCTTTAACAGAAATAACAATAATACGTGAATATCACGTGACTGGGCGCGCCTCGTAGCTGCACCAGTTACCGATCCCCAGAGTTTGTTGATTTTTGGCAGTTTTAAAGAGTATACAGTTTTAACGTTTTACATCTCATTTTATGAGTGCATCAAGTCTACGTTGACATCAATGGGCTTCCACAAATCCACGCTAGTCGCTAGAGGCGCTTATACGCTGAGACCGTAGTTGCGTCTCAGCGCCTCCAGCGACTAACGTGGATTTGTTTGCTTGTTTTGCGGAATGCTTGTTTAAATTATCCTCAATTAGCTGTTGAGGTCGCATGACTCCGAAACCTCACACATAGCTAAATATGGATATAATCTAACAGTCTGTCAGTCAATGTGAAGGCATAATATGTACATTAATGTACATTTACAGCCGAGTCGATGGAACGTTGACTGATGGCGACGTATGCTAGAACGATTCCAGAACGGATGTTTAAAATAATCTACAGCTCGCCGTATGATTCACACGAGACTGGTACTTCACACATAGTTAACAATTGATTTTTATTATTACATGTCCGTTATTGTGAAAGCATAATGCCTACAGTAATGCACATTTACAGTATAAATGGCGCGGTCCCGGTAATTTTATTAGTGCTCTGATCACATGTTCTCGGTCTTGACTTTGTCGAACATACCCACATCTCAGAATCAGGCTAAGCGGCTACACGGTCAACCTTAATTTTTGCAGATACCGATAGCGGGTTTATTACGACTGAACAGCTTATATCTCACTCACCCTCTATCTCAAGAACAACCTTAACCACTGTTTCCACCTGAGATAATGTCGAAATAGCCCGCATTTTCTTGTAGCGAACCGATCACATGGTCTTACAAAACATACTCATTTTTATTCTAATATCGACGAATAGCAGTGCGCGATATTTTTAGGTGGGTAAAATATGTTACATTGTATCGTATTCGGCCGTGAAATTAAGGTTGGTGTGTCACTTGGTGAATTTGGCTGTGTATATTTAACAAAATAATTAATGTTATTGAATTGAATTTTATTTTGGTTACATATACACATTTGATAGTGTCATTGAAACCAGCGTGAGGTCATTGACATTGTAAATAAAATCGTGTACGTCTGGATTAGGGTGCATGTAATTAATTGTTTAAAAGAAACGGCACCAGGACCAGGTCCAGGACCAGGTTTCCACGTTGATGTCGCTGCACAGCTTTTATCAACAGAAACCATGACAAATGCAATTATGTCACCCTTTCTCTATATGGTGAAATACCTTTATGCGGGCCAACGCTCCCATCTAAATTTGTGACACAGAGACGTGGCTAGTTTGCTGAAAACACAAGTCAAAAACCCCTTGAATGTACACTCATATTAGACAAGTATATAACATAAATCGACAATGTGAGATGTAATATACAAGACAGTGTGATCGTAATGTCAAAAATACAAGACAATAACGTTATAGACACTTGGTAACAATATAATATAGACTATGTATAGTGTATGTACAAATATGTACAAATAAAATCATATATCAACACCAGTTTGAAATACCCAGGTGACGATGGGGTAGGAGGGTGGGAAATTTAAATTTCGCAATAAACGGAACCTCGTAACATAATTGTTTAACAACAATCGAGAGCAAATCAATATTTACCCTTTCACACTCGAGAACTATCGAAAGAGAGGCTGGACACTGAGCTTGTCAGCGTCCTAATTTGTTTACCGTATACACCCGAATATAAGCTCTGGTTTTGTTGCCCACATAAATGCCTTTTGAGTTTCATTCAAAAGGTGTTTTTATGCGGGACAACGCTACCATCTAAATTTGTGACACAGAGACGTGGCTAGTTTGCTGAAAACACAAGTCAGATATATGTTTGTATGCGAGCTTAAAAGTAAGCCAACTCTTTATGTATAACTAGCACAAAATAATTCCAATACACTAGTACACAATGTCATCACCGTTATAACAAACACATAGATTGACAGCAAAGGTGGGGGAACCGACTACTCCAGGACACTTCTGTAATAGAATGGCTCCCCCACCCCAAAGGATATGTGTCACAAAGGAAAGTTACGTAAATTTAGTCACAAGTTCACCAACTAAGCTTCATAACTACAGGTGTAGAAAAAGTTGCTAACGGCGTTTGCATACGGCCGAACAAACCCGTAAGTGGCATGTGTGTCAAAAAAAAAATAACATTAGTCTAAAAAGTATACATGGGCACCCGTACAGGCTATCAAAGCTACATGAAATGCCCGCCTAAGCAGAAAACAGACATGCGCTACATAAAACCCACACACACTAAAGCGATATAGTTGCAACTCAAGTGCGAATATGAAATGCCACATAGAAGGCAAGAGGCCCAGTTAATGCAAACAGCGAATGGGAACCTTAAGCATAACACGTGATGATTAAAAAGCGCACAACCTGATAATTTGCAACAAATGAAATCTAGACCATGTTAATTGTTATAAGATTATATACCGACACATTTCAGTAACGCAACAGCGACACGTTGTAGGTTGCCGCTACCAACTAAATACATGTAAAGAGCAAGGTGTGTTACATGGAATGCCCCACCTAAGTAGAAAACATCCTGATAACCTAGCGAAGGACACCTTCAGCGATGAATAGCACCAGTGAAATGATGACGTCTAGAATGAGTAATACACTTCTGTATGTGACAGGGAATGTCCCACCTAAGCAGAAAACATTCAGTGCACATGTTAGATGGGTTTTGGTTACATGGAATGCCCCACCTAAGTAGAAAGCATCTGGATAACCTAGCGAAGGACACCTTCAGCGATGAATAGCACCAGTGAAATGATGACGTCTAGAATGAGTAATACACTTCTGTATGTGACAGGGAATGTCCCACCTAAGCAGAAAACATTCAGTCACATGTTAGATGGTTTTGGTATGTAACAAGTGGATGTATATAAGCATTGGTGTTCCAAATGCCCCACCTAAGTGGAAAACACAAGTTTTCGGATCTGCCGTCCGCAGTGTCATGGTCCGAGCTATCCAACGAGTCCGAGGTGTCCAACGAGTCCGAGCTGTCCAACGAGTCCGAGGTGTCCAACGAGTCCGAGCTGTCCAACGAGTCCGAGCTGTCCAACGAGTCCGAGCTATCCAACGAGTCCGAGCTGTCCAACGAGTCCGAGCTGTCCAACGAGTTCAAGCTGTCAGACGAGTCATCTGTCAGTCTCGCAGGTATCCGAGTTGACCTCGTGAAGCATCGACGTGTAGGTGGAGGGCCACATTTCCTCCCAGATTTAACCTTAGGCATTGCTGAAATACGAAAACACAGCAGCGCAGTATTTCGTTCACACAAAAGAAATATGAATATCCAGGCACCATGCCGTGATGTCAGCCTGTGACAGGTAGCACACATATGTTTGTGGTCATGCCAGAATAACCTGAGACAAGAAAGTGGCAAAGTGAATCCAATACACTGTATTAACCTCAGGTAATTGAAGTGTGCAACAACAGCGCACCTATAAAAGTTAGAAAACACACATTAACGTAAGGAGGTCAATACAGCAATGTAACGCGACCAACTATCATATGCCAAAATGTGTTATACAGCAACACCTGGTTCCATATAACAAGATGACATGTACACAAGGAACCCTATTTGTGTGGGACATCACCAAGCCTGTTACATAATAGAAGGTGAGAACGTGGATGTGGAGACTCATCCTCACCGCCCTGGTCCAACAGCAGTGGATGTCCAAAGGGAAAACCTGTTGATGAAATCAGGCTCGAAAGAATAAACATCATCACCCTGGGCTGACCACAAAGCACGCCCGACAATAAATGTGTGGTCTATTACAGCCTGCTGAATGCATACCGGCACGAACGCATATATCGGAGTGGAACAAACGACATCTCCCTGGGGCGACGACAGTCAACCGAAACAATGTATGTGTGGTCTCCAACAGGGTGGTCATGCATACAGGCAGAAACACATATATGGGAGCGGCACAAACATCATCTCCTTGCGCCGACCACAGTCAACCCAAACAAGATATATGGGGTCACCAACAGGGTGTTCAAGCATACCGGCATGAGCGCATATATGGGTGTGGAACATAACATCATCGTCACACTGGGCTGACCACAAAGCACGCCCAACAATACATGCGTGGTCAACAGCATGTGCCATTCAAATAGAGAGGCATTAATGTAATCATGCTTGTAGCATTTATGGGTGTGGATCACGTCCACATCAACCTGTGCAACAATCGACATATTGTCCGTAACATGTCCGGTTTCAAACTGAATAATGTGGGTCTGGAAGTAAATGCTCATCGTGGATTGACCATCTGCAGACCCAGTAGACATTTGCAGGTGTAGTGCTAGTAAAGAAAGCAAAGAATAGAACACACATTATTGAAGTATGTAGACTTGCTAATTGTCCGTAACAAATTGTGATGGTGAAGTATTACCTCCATTACATTTTTTTTTTTTTAACAAATAAACATTAACTCCATGTCATATATCGAACAGACCGGCCGGCAGCCAGGTAGGCTAGTACGAAATCCTGAAAGTAATAAATAATATGTGCATTTGGTAGGCACCCTAATCAAACCAAGGCTTCAGGATATCACCTATTAAAAAGGAGTAAGTATCAAAACACAACGCAAAATCTACTTGACGACTTGACACGGCAAATACAGCTGGTGCCTAGCAGACTCCCTGTCTATGGAGTGAATTTGCCAACAATGTTGTGTGAGGAGTATATAATAACAGCTCGACACAGAGACCTGTAATACATGGTCAAACCAAGTTCATTCAACTGCACGCCCTCTGCCAAAAGATATTGTTGCCAGTTTTCCAGCAGACCCTGGTGACGGAGGAATTGATTGGGGCGTGTGTACCGAGGACCGGCTACATAAATTCTCTTTTTTCAACGAAGTATTGTAAGATACAACACTGTAATTAAAGTCAACGGATCAGTGATACCTGCCAGTCGACAACCTGCGGAAAATTCCAACATTACCACCTGTGTGACATGATAAAAGGATATCAATAGACGCGCCGCAGCCCTCTACAAAACGTGAAACCCGGCGACAACTCATCCGTCCCAATATCACGGAAGACAACATGAGGGCTCATGCAGCCAAACAAAAGCGTCTTCTGTTCCAAGTGGGCAGTTGTCATTCCTCCCTGCCATATAAGGGAGATAAACTGACCACCGGGACACAGTGCGAAATTGCGGGTGTCCTCCCGTGACCACCGGGTGTCCGTAAAACACAATGGTGACAGGGTAACATGCGGTGTTCATGATGACTGATCAGACACAAGCATAACATCGTATATTGTGGCATAGGAGCCTGATCGGGCTATACAGCGTCAACAATATTGACGTTGGCCCCTTTGGACAAGTTTGCGTAGTAGCAAACAATAAGTGGTCACCGATGGCAACGAAACAACGTTATTGCATAATCGCCAGGTGGCGATACGTGTAAAAAAGGGGCGTAAAATGTACGAGTAGATCCGCTGGATGGCTGTACGGAATCAAAGAGATCGTAGCGGGAGTCTTAAACACCCATACCGTCGTCGACTGGTGCAATTGAAGTTAACACACCTGTAAATATAACCTTATGGCACACAAGGCAAAAGGAACATGCAGGCACTCCAGCAAACAACGATATGAAATGTTTGAGAAGTACTCGGTCATGAAGACATGAACGATAACGTGTAATACTAACAGCGTTGCAAAGAACGAGACGAGATAAAACTGAAACTGTGTGGTAAGCAGGTGGAATCGAAGAAATTACGTTAATAACACAAATGAAGCCGTAGTAGCAATCAAGTACGCTGACGTGGCCTGGAAGAGGCACAGCCCAAACGGCAAATGCATTACACGGCCATAACAAGGCACAGCCCGAATGGCGAAACAATTACACAGCCTGTAAACAGGCACACCCAGAATGGCATAAAATATCCAATTACACGGCCTTAAAAAAGGCACAGCCAAAATGGCAGAGAAGTGACAATTACACGGCCTTAAAAAAGGCACAGCCATAATGCCATAAAATATCCAATTACACGGCCTTAAAAAGGCACAGCCATAGTGGCATAAATTTTCCAATTACACGGCCTTAAAAAAGGCACAGCCGTAATGGCAGAAAATGTCGAATTACACGGCCTTAAAAAGGCACAGCCACAATGGCATAAAATATGCAATTACACCGCCTTAAATTTGGCACCGCCATAATGGCATAAAATACCCAATTACATGGCCTTAAAAAGGCACAGCCACAATGGCATAAACTATCCAATTACACGGCCTTAAAAAGGCACAGCCAGAATGGCATAAAATATCCAATTACACGGCCTAAAAAAGGCACAGCCAGAATGGCATAAAATATCCAATTACACGGCCTTAAAAAGGCACAGCCAGAATGGCATACAATATCCAATTACACGGCCTTAAAAAGGCACAGCCAGAATGGCATAAAATATCCAATTACACGGCCGTAAAAAGGCACAGCCAGAATGGCATAAAATATCCAATTACACGGCCTTAAAAAGGCACAGCCAGAATGGCATACAATATCCAATTACACGGCCTTAAAAAGGCACAGCCAGAATGGCATGAAATATCCAATTACACGGCCTTAAAAAGGCACAGCCAGAATGGCATAACATATCCAATTACACGGCCTTAAAAAGGCACAGCCAGAATGGCATAAAATATCAAATTACACGGCCTTAAAAAGGCACAGCCAGAATGGCATAAAATATCCAATTACACGGCCTGAAAAAGGCACATCCATAATGGGAACAACTTACAATGACATGACCTGAAACAGGCACAGCCATAATGGCAGAAAATGTACAATGACACGGCCTGAAAAAGGCACAGCTGAAATGGCAAAGTGACAATTACAAGTCCTTAACTGACAAAGACACATTGTGGTGAAAAAATCACCGCCGTAATGGCAGGGAAGTTACATTTGCAAGTCATGGAAAAATCAGAGCCTTACAAGCAGATAATATACAAAGACAGGTGCACGAACAAGGCACAATGTAAACCAGCGAAGCAGGTAACGGTCTGGAAAATGCAACGCCAGTAAGTAACAGTCCCCACAGGATACACCGGGAGGATTCAAAGCAAGTAGCAAAGCAATGATTACATGTGGTATGATTATACATGGAAAAAAAATTGGCACAGTGTCTATTGCACTGTGCAAATGCTTTATGTATTATATTTGAACTAATTATAAGTAAACATGAAAACAATTGAACATCATTTACCCTTTTTTTTAAATTGGTATTGTATGTATAATGTAGTAGTAATTGTAGTATGGGTAGTTGTTGTTGAAATACATTTAATTTAAATTCAATTTAAGTAAAGCAGCGCCCACGTGTCGAAGAACAGTAAAGGAGCTACTAAGTATTTTCTGTAGCAAGAACGACCCCGCGAACACTGTGGACAGATTTCTGATTTCTTCCGTCATTGAAATGGACCCCGTCTAATAAATACTGCTGCCAGTTCGACAACACCCGTCACCCGTGATAGGACCAAAATTGTACTTATGTCATGAGATGTGGTGGCGACGAACATGTATGTATTTAATTAAGATATAGGAAGACACGGGTATTAAACTCATCATCGAGGCGATAGAGATAAATGTCAGAATCTCGGTAAAACATATGGGAAATAACCACTGCCACCAGCGAGATATGACGGGGAAAGTATCACTTTATCGCCCACGTCAACATTATAGAATACAGGGAGGGGTAGTCAATAAGTGGTGCCAAAGTCAATAAAAACGACATCCCGACTTGCACTTATAATATCCCGGGTTAGGGAGTATAGCCAAAGCCCCGTTAACTCCCCTCTCGAAAGAAAGATAGCTTGATATCGCTCATCCAGAGCGAGGTTCATGGACCGATGCGATGGACGAAGACGCCCGAGGCGATGCCGATGGCGAACAAAGGATTAACGCACAACAGCGATGAAGATGTTAATCATCGCCATTAGACTTAGTGCGATTCGCACGGGCAGTGATAACATAAACGGTCAACAAATTTGCGACGACATAGTACTGAACAACAGAATGATAAATGTCGCAATAAACGGAACCTCGTAACATAATTGTTTAACAACAATCGAGAGCAAATCAATATTTACCCTTTCACACTCGAGAACTATCGAAAGAGAGGCTGGACACTGAGCTTGTCAGCGTCCTAATTTGTTTACCGTATACACCCGAATATAAGCTCTGGTTTTGTTGCCCACATAAATGCCTTTTGAGTTTCATTCAAAAGGTGTTTTTTCATATATATGAAGGTACGTAAGCTATTGACCGTGCAGGCGCGTAGCCAGCGATAGTTTGTATGTGTGGGCATGTCATGATATGTGTGCTCAATAGACAGAACAGCCAAAAACAACGCCATCTTTGCACTGAATTCGATCGAACGTGCCACCAACTGTAAAGATATATTAATGTAGACATTATGCTTTCATATTGACGGACATGTTATACGATTTCAATATTGAACTATTTGTGAAGTAGCAATCTCGTGTGATGCATACGACGAGCTGTAGGTGATTTTAAACATCCGTTTCGGCATCGTCGTCATCGAGCCAGCACACCTGTCGTCGGGCCACCAGTCGACGTTCAATCGGCTGTAAATGTATACTAATGTACATATTATGCCTTCACATTGATGGTCATGTCAGACTGTATCCATATTTGGCTATGTATGAGGTTTCGGAGTCATGCGAGTTCAACAGCTAGATTGTAGGATGATTTAAGCAAGCGTTCCGCAAATCTTTTCGCAAACCGTTCCGCATTTTACCCACGTCAAGAATACGTAAAAGACGGCACACAGACCCTAGTTGCGCCAGAGCGTCATCTGTCGGATTAGTTATTGTGGTACCTCATTCACGGCAAGTTGTACGCGGTTTCTTGAATTGTTGACATTTTGGGTTTTCTGCCTGCACCTGAGTGACACTTGACATGGTTATGCGGTCATGCGCAACAATTGTTGCCAGAGCTGTATGTGCGTCACGCTTGACCACTTTCACGTCAGATTGTTACACCGGCTACGCCCCAGCAGAGACACCCGTCTGAACAATACTGCCTGGAGAGCAGCGTGCGTCGCAGGGGTGGCACTCCACCGATCCACCCATCGGGGCTGTCGTGCGGGTGCCCATAAGTCACGCAAGATACATGTAATAATAACGTCCCGTCCTCCAACTTTGACCAAGCCGCCACTTTCTTCCCGGGGCAATAATATACAAGTCCCAATGCTGACCACAAACGTGCGGCCTGCCAAGTTGTGTCTGCTGAATGCGAGATCTGTCTGCAACAAGGGAGCTTTTTTTAGCTGACTTTGTTGTTGACCACGATCTGGACATATTGTGCTTGACAGAGACGTGACTATCTTGCGAGGACACCGTGTCTGCAACCGCTGTCTCACCCGGCGGATATACATTCGAACATGTTGCTCGGAGAAACCGTCGTGGCGGTGGTGTCGGTGTACTTTTCCGAGCTACATACACTGTCGATCACTCAAAACTTTGGCCCGCTTCCTCATTTGAATGCCTCGACCTACAATTACGTTCTCCAAGGGTCTCTTCAACACTACGACTGTTCGTCATATATCGACCGCCATCATCCAGTCGCAACTCCCAGCCGTTCGCCACCTTCCTTACCGAGTTTCGAGAACTCGTCGAATGCGTCGGAACGAAGTCCGGCATCATCATCGTCGGCGATTTCAACGTACGGTACGGCGACGACAGTGATCCGCACGCAAGAGCTCTTCGCGACGTCCTGTCTGACGCCAACTTAAGACAGAACGTTACAGATGCAACACACAACCACGGAAATGTACTTGATCTCGTAATCACTGCTTCTTCCTCGTCGCTAGTTACGGGAGTGTCTGTCTCGGTGATGTGTGCAGCCTTTAAGATCAGTATTGTTCCGAGCTGTCGTGCCTTATCGATCACCATGCACCACTTGTGCAGCGTACGGTAAACGAACGACCACACACTCCTTGGTGGTGTAGGAAACTCGATGACATGAAACGTCGGGTCGGTCTGTCTGAGCGCAAATGGCGCCAAAACAGAACCGACAACTACCGTAATTGTTACATCGAGTTGCGTGATCAATTTTGCAGAACGCTGGCTTCAACTAAAGCCGCATTTTACAGTAAAGTGATTGAAACTGCCTCGAACGACGCTAGAGCAATGTTTCGCATTACGAACCGCTTGCTTGGCCGAAAATGCGTAAACACTCTACCGAATGAGATTGGTGGCCCTGCTATTCTTGCCGATCTTTTCGCGTGTCACTTCACCGACAAGATCGACTCGATCCGCTGCGAAATCCCGATGCCATCAGCGAACATCTATAACGCGCATGCACGTGTTATTTTGTCGCCACTGCTGGCGTTTCAGCCGGCTTCGCTCGAAGAAGTAACGTCACTTATTCAAAATGGCAAGATACAGACGTCCAATATCGATCCACTGCCTTCCGCTATCCTGAAAGCTAATACCTCCATTTTGGCGCCGATTCTCAGGAGTATCATCAACCTATCTTACGAATCATCCACTATTCAGGCAAGCATGAAACACGCTGTCATCACGCCTCTTCTAAAACGCTCAGGTCTTTCCGCCGACGACTACTCCAGCTACCGACCTATCTCTAACCTTCCTTATGCATCCAAATTACTCGAACGTCACGTCTCCGCCCAACTGCGTCTACATCTGCAAAGCAACGACCTCGAAGATCCATTTCAGAGTGCCTACCGCCGGGCACACAGTGTCGAAACCGCGAGTGTGTGCATTCAAGACGACATTCTGCGATCTCTGGATATGCATAAGCACGTAGTACTTGTACTGCTGAACCTCAGCGCTGCGTTTGACACTATCGACCATGACATACTGTTAATAGATCTACATCGAATCGGGGTACGAGGCGACGCACTCTGCTGGCTCGCATCGTATCTTACCGACCGCACACAATGCGTCAGTGTCGACGGTCACTCGTCTCACATAACCCGACTGCGACACGGAGTTCCACAGGGCAGTGTGTTGGGCCCTCTCCTTTTCACTGTTTACTGCGCTGGCCTGTCATATATCTTCGAAACGCATGGTGTTCGTTACCATGTGTACGCTGACGACACACAACTCTATGTTGACTTTCCACCTAACGATTCGGCGTCTGCAGCCGACCAGATATCCCGGTGTGTCATCGACGTGAAAGCTTGGCTAGGGTCGCGCTACCTACTTTTGAACGAAGCAAAAACAGAGACAATTCTCTTTACCACACCGAACCACCGCACTCCACAGCCACGTCCTCTTGTCATCGACATCTGTAGACGCAACGTTACCACTTCGGCCAGCATTCGCGACCTTGGCGTGCACCTCGATTCAACTTTGTCGATGACCGCACACGTAAGCCGTACCTGCCGGACTGCCTACGCCCAACTTCGTTGTATAGCGCAAATACGATCTGCGCTAACTCTTCGAGCATGCAAGACACTTGTTCATGCGTTAGTCACGTCGCGACTTGATTTTGGTAATGCTGCCCTGTACGGCATTACTGGAACGCTGTTGTATAGACTTGAAATGGTCCAGCGTTCAGCAGCGCGCGTCATCCTACGTTTATATCGCCGTGACCAACACAGCATGACGGAGGCTCTGCGAGAGTTGCACTGGCTACCCGTGACACAGCGTATTGATTTCAAACTGCTGACTTTTATGCACAGCGCCGTACATGCTAACATTCCACGCTATCTGGCTGATCGAATCACGCCGTACGTTCCCCACCGCAGTCTGCGTTCGGCTGACCAGGCTCTCGTCTGCGTTCCAAGGGTCAACCTAAAACGTTTCGGGCGACGAGCCTTTTCATGTGCGGGAGCTACACTCTGGAACTCGCTTCCTTTTTATCTCAGGAAACAACAAGATTCCGGACATTTTAAGAAAGACTTTAAAACGTTTTTCTTTAAACAGGCATCTTCGTAATTTATTCTAGACATTTTAGAAAGAACATGAACACTTTATATTTTAAATGAGCGTATATTTACTTTTTTACTTTTTGTGTGCATTATTTTATCAAAATGTGTACTTATAATTTGCTGAACTGTTGTATTGTATTTATTTTTTAAGCTATTTTACTTGTACACACCCCTGAATTTACTATGTAAAGAAATGAGGTGGTTAAATAAAATTATTATTATTATTATTACTATGATTTTATATTTTTATTCTCATAAACACTAATGTAGTTATATACGAATACGAATACGAATACATTTATTTCAGGTAAAAACCCATATACAATTGGTACATACATTAGCACATCTAATTAGATATAACACTTCAAATATGTTAAAAATTGAATAGATAAAAATCAATAAAATTATAAGTTAGATAAGTGTAAAATTGTATAAAACACAAGATAAAATAATTAGCAATATACAGGATGTGATTGTATAATAAATATGCAATTAATTCATGTAAATAAACGCCGTTTGGGAAGTAAGTTATATAAACAACGTACTGACTTTAAAAATAGATATAATAATAATACAGTTATATGCGAGACATGACGACTATCTTACAGATTAACCGTGTATAACGAATTGGCCCAGCTAATCCACATTGGGCCATTTACTATTTCAAAACAATTGTACATAACCCTAATCAAGTCGTTATTTATGTTAAAAACGCGTTGTTTAAACCCATAAATGTTCTTACGCACTAGGGCGTCAAATGTATAAATAGCATTATTAGCAAACATGCCACTGGCGCTGTCCCGTCGGCTATATCCCAAAATCTGTCTATGCATATTGTTGTAGGCAACTTTAGCTTTTAAATAAGAGCCCTTATTAAAGTTAACCCATAATTGGCAACAATAAGTTGTACAACAATACGCATGAAACAGATGTAGTTTAACACCCACGGAACAGTGGTGAAATGTTCTGAAATGCTATTAGACCTAGCATAAAAATTACGTAGATGTCTCAAAATATCACCGTCATCTTTCAGGTCATTGCATATTATCACACCTAAATATTTTGCTTCTTTGACATATGCAAGCTTATTTACATTCATATATATATCTGGACATTTAAGGTTAAAACCACGTGGTTTGAAGACCATACATAACGACTTGATAGGGTTATATTCAACATAATTTTCAAGGCCGAACTTTGCACATATGTTCAGCAAACCCTGAAGCCCACTAGGACTAGGAGCAATAACACATATGTCATCAACATAGAACACGTGATTAATGCAGCAGTTGTGTATATGGCAACCTATACCAGCACTATTTAACATATTGTTCAGATCATCAATGTATACGATAAATAAATATGGGGACAAAATCCCATCTTGTCGAACACCATTCGAAACATTAAAACACTCTGATGTTGTAGAACCCCATTTTATACACAAAGTTTGGGTTCTGTACCAGTACAACAGGATACGTATAAGTACAACAGGCACACCTCGATTAAGCAATTTTCTAAAAAGCATCCAATGGTTGACTCTGTCAAATGCTGTTGACGCCTCTAAAAAACATGAATATACAGGACTATTGTTACTTTTATAGTAGTGAATAACATTTTTTAAAGCAAATATACAGCGGTCAGTAGAGTGTCCCTTCTTAAATCCAAATTGATTGTCGGTTGTATTAAGATATGGTGTCAACATCTCCAGCAATATAATTTCCAATATTTGTGAGGCAACGGTTACAAGCGCAATTGGTCTGTAGTTGTTTACATTGCTCGTGTCTCCAGACTTATTTTTTATCAATGGAATTATAAAAGTTTTCATAAAGTCATCAGGTAGATGACCTTAAGAAATCACTCTATTATAAAAAATGGACAACAGTATAGCTATGCGCCTATCTGAATGAATAACATGTTCGGCAGATAGCCCATCGTTACCACATGCTTTTCCATATTTCAACTTATCAATAGCATTTGTTACCATGCAAGGAGTTATGACTAAGTTATTTTCATAGCACAAATATTCTGTGTTATGTACACACTCTTTCACATTTTGCATATTTGCATCTGTGGTTACAGTATTTAATAAGGATTCAAAATGTGTTTTCCACATGGCCGTAGGTTCATTAGCGCCATTGAAAGTTGTAGCATTGGGTAAACTTTTAATGTATGTTTTGGATACGTTTTTCCAAAAACTGACTGCATCTTTAGCTTGCATCGATTTAGCCATGGCATCTGCTCGAGCCATATCTTCGCGTTGTTGACACTGTTTAAGCAGATATTTAAAATGTAACCTAGTTTTCCGCATTAGTTCACAAACTGGGCCATGCTTAGATTTTCCCATATCACGCCATAACATATAGTAATGTCTAGCTTCAGTGTGCGCTTCCTTAACATAATCATTCCATCCAGGTACAATGTAGTCTTGGCACAATGTTTTTTTGCATGTAGTAATCGTTTCAAGACTAGATACCCGAAGCGCATTACATATATCATCGAATAAATTATCAATGTCACTTATATGCTGTCTGTTTGGACAGTTAGGTTAGTGCACGTACACGAGTCTGTAGTGTGTATTCTGTCTAGATGAACAGCACTACACTTTCCATATTCTTTGATATTACAATCTTTTGCATTAGACCATCTAAAGATAGGAGGCATTTTGTCAGCATGTTTCTCATTATTAACACATCTTTCTGCAGTTAGAGCAGTCGAGATCTCTAGTCCTACAGGGAGGTGATCCGAACTAGGACATTTATCTAATATATATAAATCAGTGATCATCGAGTTTACACTGTGAGAGCAGATAAAGTGATCTAACCATGAGGTAGAGTTGTGAGCATCACTTACATATGTATACGTATTGCTAGCTCGACCAAAAATCTCATAATCTGAGATAACCAAACCAATATTCTCACACATAGCAATTAATTCAGATTCAAAAGGAGTGTTAACAGCAGCATTAAAATCACCAGTGATAACAACATTGGTTGTGTCCTTTTCTTCAATTATAGACGCAATTTTACCCCCAAGTAGTTACAAAAAAATTCCTCAAAGTTGTCAGATGACTGGTAAGGCAGGTATACATTTAAAATAAACAATTTGCCATCATTTGTATCAATGTCAATTCCAAGTAATCTATTATCTTGTAAATCACAAATTGTACATGCATGTGAAATCGATTTTCTCCATAAAACACCAATACCACCAAATGGGCGTCCAACTTGTATACCGAGTTGGTCATTCATAGGACTGACCGCATATGCTCCAAATGCTTTATGAATAGAACGCAATAGAGAGACATCTTCACTGGAAAGCCATAGCTCTTGCAAAATTATGACATCAAACTGTTCACAAAGAACTTTAATATCATAAACACAGATGACTTAAAACCATGACAGTTAAACGTTACAATTTTCAATCCATTAAGTATTGTATGATTGAATGTTAGCTAGAAACAATGCAATCTGGGTTTCAAATATCCGCTTATTCAAGGAAAGCACGGACCATAACACCAGACGGCCACACCCGAGAGTCTAGCAGTAGGTGTTGATCACGAGGTGGCAGTCTAGCACAGAAAGACGGAGTAGGTGTCAAATTTCGTTGTCAAAGGTTCGCATGGCACAGACAAGCCAGACTCTCGCTTGACGTGTGTCGCCAGGTCTTTGGGGTTAGTCGATCTTGCGAGTCGCGTGATGAAAATACCGACTTGTTTTCTGGCTTTGGATGTACTCGCGCGTCTCTTTGTGTTAGCGGAGCGAATATTGGACGACGTGCCATTCCCGCGAATCATGGCCAAGTCGGTCTGGGTGGTGGTCAACGATGCATGACGCTCATGCTTGTTCGGTTGTCTGCGACCTCTGGTCATCGATTCAGCATAGGTGTTACGTCTGGCCTGAGTAGAGACAGACGTTTGCCGGTTGTTGTTGACGCCCTTGCGTTGACGATGCGTAGGAGGTGGAGTCGTCTGTTGAATGCTGGTAAGGAGGACCAGGTCGTCATCGGTGCACTCGGATTTGTCAACTACATCGATGACATGTTGATCATCCATGTCAACAGAGCGTGGAGAATGGTGCTCAGCGGAAACGGATTCAAGTGAACTGCGCACTTGGCACTCATCGATCTGTGCCTTCACCAACGTTTCGTGGGACTCTTGTAAAATTAACAAGTGGAATAAAATTAACAAGTGGAGTTTAACTGACTCCATGTCTTTCACCAGCGATGACACATCGAAACAGTTCATTGATAACGGCGGAAGGCGAGACAATTCCTTGGCTACGTAGCAAGGCACGGACTGGGGAGGCATCTCAAGAAAAATGTTAAAAATATCTTGTATATTGTTGAGACTTTTATCTTTGCCCTTTCGCTTGATAAGCCGCGGGGCGTCACGGTCATTAAACGCCGTCTGGAACAGAATGTTCTTGGCGGATGCAATGTCATCGTCAGAATAAAAATCGACCAATAGCTTGACGATCACGTCATACGGAAGACTGTTGATTTTGTTTGACAACAATTTGATCGGCTTCTATGATGTAAAAGTTCTCACTGTTAGCAGATGGAGTAGGTTGTGTCGGTTCGTCCGACTGCATCGCCATTGTACGTGACGAGCAATGTTTACCTGAGCGATAGTTGGGGACTTGCCGAACAGCGTAGTCGAGCAAGTAAAAGTTTCGTTCGCACAACAATGGTTGCTTGAAATCTGTAGTAGAATGGTGACATACTACTGCACTGGACGTATATAAAACGTACTGACTAAAATGTAGTTCTAAAAAAGTTCGTCGTTCGATCAATTAACCATTTGAACGGAGCCTCAGAAATGTAACGATCACTCACAATAGAACTTTCCCGCGCTTAGTGATACACACACACGCACGCACGCACGCACGCACGCACGCACACACACACGTAATATGTTGTTATTTCTAATTTTGAATCCTTAAGTACATCAAGTGAATAAAAAGAAAACGGAATCCATGGTCATCTAAGAATCATTCTCCGACTTGCAACAGAGTTACATATGACACTATCACTACATTTTCATAAACTAAATTCATAATAAGTCAATTCATCGACGGTAGGGTAGGGCAGGGAATACGTCCACCCTAAGCAATACTTGAATAATAACAAATAGTAAAGTGTATTTGATAAAAACACTTTAATACTCCCAAAGGTGGATGTTATTAAAATAGCCAAAATTCAAAGTACGATTACCACAATTGTTTCTAGATTATATTTATTTAAAAGAAACTTTAGAAGTAGGCGTATTTTCCCATGGCTGGGGGCCACCCAGGTATTTTACCCCACACTATTTTATTTCACTACACTGCTTGGATAACGTTGTGTCAAACATTTCACTTTTGATCTGTGCAAATGAGAACACATAATAAAATAGATATTATTGATAATTTTGTATTTATCATTATAATCATGTTCATCATAAACTATGTTGCTGTATTTTATAACATGCTTGTATGTATGTATGTATATATATATATATATATATATATATATATATATATATATATGTATATATATATATATATATATATATATATATATATATATATATACATACGGTTGACAGTGGCAAATAATACATGAAATACATGAAGTTCAGGAGAGGCAGGAGCAGACATGAACGTCCGAAGGTGACGTTTCTCAAGTTATTATTTATCTTTGTCCATGGCCATGTTTATTTTCAATCATCAGAAATATGGCAAGAAACAAAAACGCTTGAAATAATATTAGCTAAGGCAATGTACTTGCACGTTGGTATATAATAAAAATGTCTTCAATCAATGAGAAAACTTGGCTTATCATACACAAACACCTTATTAATACTTCTAGTTTGGGATAGTTAAGACAGTGGGGATAAATATCGTAGGCAATTATCACCTGTTGTAAAAAATCATATCACTGCTCAGTAACTGATAATCTATATAGATCGATGGTAGTCTTGGCCTGAGTCACGCAGGCTTTAACATATGAATTTTTTTTTCACATGCATCATTCATTCGGTAATGTGTTCTTGTGATGACACTTTTCAAACATACATGAAATTCAGACTTATATTGGCATTTGGCTAAATACAGATGACACATCGATTAATGGTCTTGCCATATGATATCATGTATACTGAGCGATAATAGGGGCCATATCATATACTGCGTTGGAACTCGTCTCAAACTTATAAGTAATGTCAACAGGTCTCTACTGTACATCAGCTACACCCTTCGACGACATGAAGCACTTCAGATGTGGTGATAGAGGGATTTAAATACCGTATTTCTTAATTACGGACATGGACTTTGACAGACTTAAAATGACGAAAATTGTTATGATATTGAAGGTGACCAATGACATATTTGATATCGCTATCCATCAAGCTATTCAATAACATCAATAAAATTGCTCTAGGTGACGTAGTATTTGAGATATGGGGAGATTTCTATTGACGACCGCTATCTTCAAAAATGGCGTAAATTCCTGCCGGAGGAGCCATGTTGTTGCATATGTGAAATCGGGGACCCCTACAACATACACTCGCATACCACAATTATTGCTCTGCTCTGAATTTGACAGCCATTTTGAAAAATGGCCGTCACCACGTTATGCCCAGTTTTTGAAATTTCCACCTAGTTGAATTGTAAAGCCATATGTATATATTAATCAAATCAACACTCAAACTTTCTTAAGTACGAAATGTCTACGGGCTGGGCAGGTCCTGGACTAAACAGCTTAGGTTCCTTATCGGAGTCTCCGTTCGGTTGACGAGACTGTCCTTGTCGTTCCTAGGACTAATCTGGAACGCTTCAGCCGGCGGGTTTTTCATGCGCAGGACCCTCACTTTGGAACTCGCTTCCATACATCTCAGAACACAATGTGATTCTGGACGTGTTTAGGAAGAACCATAACATTGTTTTGTTTAAAGAGGCGTATTACAAAATTGTTTACATAATTTGTGCATGGTGTTATTATCGCAATGTGTACTTTAATCTGCTGATCTGTTGTACTAAAGAGGTCCTAAACACACTGTGATGCAATGTAACTTTTACATTTGTATCGTATTGGTTACGCTTACATGTAAGCATCCCTGAATTTACTTTGAAAATATATGTGGTGTTGAAATAAAGTTGAATGAAAAATGACTATATACGAACTTCTTAAACATGGAGGTTGTGTGCAACCCATCCTTTGAGTCCAATCGCCACGACAAAATACACCTAGGCGTTGGATTGGTGCACGTACGCGTTCGCTTTTGAGTGCCTGTCCCACATTTCACAGAACAAGCCTGCCACTTCGTCCACACAGACCAACCGCCATCAACTAGCAAGTAACAACAACACTAATATATTACCAACAGTTCATATGGCAGCACATGCAACTATTTATATTTCTTATATTTAAGAAACAAATAAAATAAGGTTGCGATTTTCCCAAAGATTCTCTGGAAACAATGCTTGTATTTTCGTTTATTTCCACAGCTGCTTCGGAAATAACCTCGACGTTTATTTCCAGAGCTGCAATGGAAATAGTCAGGTTTTTTCTTCTGGAAATCGATATCTAAATCCTTGTTCTTACATGCATTAAACTTAAAATTCGTAGTGCCGGGCCATTATCTAGTGCCGGGCCATTATCTTATATTGTGAACTAAAGAGAAAATGAAAGCAAGGCACAGCCTCAGCATATGTATCTGAACATATGTGGGCATGAGCGCACATATGTTCAGATATCTCACCCTCTCCACACATCCTGTACTACCAGTGTACAGAATGTGTGGAGAGGGTGAGATAGAACAATCCTGAAACGAACCTGCGAATGTCAATCTCATTTGAGAAAAGGTCTCAGTCACAACAATACCTCTAGGGCGACAAGACAAAAATGGGCCAAGTGACATTGGCATTCCTAGAACTATATTGTGCGTTCGTATTTATGAATAAATTGTAGTTTGTGAAGCATAATCACTGCCTAATCGTTTCACCGTAATCAGCTAATTTACATTTTCACTGGTTACCTATAAGATATACCCAGAAATACGGCCAACTGAAGAAAGTTATAAACGTCACTAGTTTTGAAGAAATAACTCTAAACATGCAGGTAGGCAACTGCCTAGTTTAATTGGGATACACTGGATTATTGGCACAGCCCCTGATATTACTCCCAATAAATAGATAGAGAAGACGCCCAGTGGAACAAATGTAGGTAGGGAATGTCCAGCACCATGTGTTGGTCGGCAGGGTCAGCCTTTAGTTAGTGAAGACACATATAACGGGGGTCACTTTTTAGGGAGGCCACGCATGCCCTATCAAAAGGCCAGTCAACTACACATTTCTTGTGTACAATGATAGTAGCCTAAGATAATATATGCAACATTGAAAATGTTCTATTTCGAGGGCCCTTGAAGACCCCAGTAGGCTGCAAAATGAGTCATTCAAACGTTGCTAATGATCCTATAAAACGTATATACACAATTAGAGAAACTTATCATCACCGGTTTCTGAGATATGAGAAATAATAAACACACGCATAGTGATGCAATAAATCCCTTGGACCATTGACCCACAGGATAACAATTCAACAATCCAGGTAATTAGCTGGGTTCTAAGATTGACATCAGGAATGACTTAATGGTGCCACGTATGAGGCTGCAACAACCTCAAAGCCGATGAAAAATCGGCGAAGAGAATATTGATATGTGCTGTTGATTTATGAAGGTGAATATTCACTTTTTCCGTAATCAATAACTTGCCATCTTCAAAACGTTTGTGAGCTCAGTTATGCCTAATGTACACTCATCTCATTAATGGGAACAATCATTGACTTGATTAGCTTTTCCATGCTTTTCATTCCAAGGTATGTTAGAGCAACAGGTTTGAATTCGTTTAACCTTTAGATTGTTAAAACATCTATGTCGTGTTTGTCAAAAATATGGATAAATATGTATCCTTTTTTTCATAACAAGATATATAATAGAACGACTTTTTAAAAGTTGTTTAGCTTTTGAGGTTGATCGCCTTTGGGATGAGGAAAACAGTATACGTTTTTAAAGCACTGGGGATAATTTCAGTTTATAGAGAGTTTGTGAAAGAGATGTTGCTATTAAATTGATCAGCAAAATAGTTAACAGTTCCGCCTGTTATGTTGATAATCTTAAGATAATGAGTTACGTTCTTCTGATCAACGACAACAGTTTCGTCTAGCATCGATACAGACTTTATATCAAACAAACAGGGTGAACAGTTGTATTCCTCAATTTGCGCAAAGCAAACAGTAAACACTTCGGTAAAAAATCGATACTTTCACCATGCAGTCTGACATTATATATAAATTGGTTTGCCATCGTGCTGAAATATGCTATATTCTTTAAACGCTTTCACATTTTCACGCTGAAGCTGAGTGTTTGTTCCCCTACGGCTTCTATATATGTTCCTGTCAGCACTAATCTAGCTTGCATTACAGTGATTTGTTTCCCAAATCTTACGGTTACATTTGTCAAAGCTCACATTTAGACCGTGTCCCTAATTAATTAGTTTAAAGGATGTGCATTATTCCAGTCTGCAGAATACATGTTTACAATTCTTAGAGGTGGATCTAACAACGTTGATTCTAGTAATTGTATATTGCAAAGACTGACTAGATGTTACGAATATTACTTGGAAGACAGATCCGTAGGTACTGGTCTATATTTCGTTTGGGAACTAATTGCCAGGCTATCAAACTTTCTTTAGTGTGCGCAGTGCAAGCACTTAACAGTGTGTCGAACTCAACTGCTTTGCATGTATATCTGCCGAGGCAAGCTGCTTTGCACTGATCGGTGGTCCTTTTTCCATATATTACGGTATGGCCACCGGCAGTATAAAACAGCATATCGATAAAAACCGCTATTTATATTGTCGATGTAGTTATACCGTTCATTAATCAAACGCCACTTATTTTCCAATATAAATAGTAACATGTTGACAAATGTGCATTACTTTCTACCTTATATCTGGTTTTACGACACAAAAATGTTGCACAGGATTCGAATCCGAATAATCTAGATACATAGTCCGACCGTGAAGTCACATACCTTTGACACAACCATTAGCTTTACAAATTGCATTGCCCACTAATTTGCATTGATATATTATTCTCGAGTGTTTTACACCAATATCACAATGTTACTCACGTTTTGTTATTCGTCCTCTGGTCATTTTCCGGGCATCTACTTCGTACACTGAAAACCGACGATTTACTTTGACAACGTCCGTCGTATACCGATGTACATATTTAACATGTAACTAGCAATAGCAAAGTCACTAACATCTTCGTTAGATGTTCGCAACGGTGGTGAATATTCATGTTATAGGGTGGTATGTCTCATTAGCGGTCGGTCGAAACGAGGATGACGTCTTCTCTTCCAAAGATCGGTCGAGTGTCCTGAGGTGACTCAAGACCCGATTCTTGATCTGCAGATGTTGTTGCATTGTGGGCAGGAGGTGCCGGATGAAAGGGAGACGGGAACATGTTGGCCTTTGCCTGGTATATGCTATGGCGCCGGAGTGGTCGGTCCGCAGCGATATGTTCCCAGGCATTGATGTCAATTTGGCCCTTCTCCATGAAATGTTTAGCAGTGTCGTTGAATTGCTTTCTCTGGCCGCCAAGTGTTCTCATGCCATGTGTTAATTGTGCAAAAAGTATTTGTCGGGGAGACTGTTACCCAACACTCTAATCGGAATCGGAAGTGTTTATTGACCCAATAAAAATGTACATAAAACAATGTTCATACAAATTACCTACATCTCAAATTATAAAATAATATTACATTAATACTGCTATGCAGCAAAATGACATGTAGTTGCGTAAGAAATAACGGAAATGTAATTATAAGTGATTATGAATTGCTACTGTAAGTAAAATAAACAGATGTCGAGAAGACTGTCACTAAGACCATTTCGGTCGCTCTCGTGGCAGTCACCCCAGTAATTACATCACAATTAAATATAGTTGGCTATTTTAAGCTTTCGTAAGGATAAAAGTAAACACATGTGCCTAATACAGCAACACTAGAATGGCATTACTGGTAATAAATGTCACAAATCTCAACAACAAACAACACAATTAGTACATGTTCAGTTCTCTTGGAAACTAGCAAATGATTACAAATTCATAGTTAAATATCACTACTTAGTATATGTACATTTACGGAGGTATACAACATGAAACACTATAAATTAGTACATTGATTGTTATGAAAGTCCACATATATACAGCTTGGTAAAAAGCACAGTACTTTGTAATTTTATAAACATATAATTTGCGTAACTAATAAATCCTCGTAAACTGCGCGTTGTAATTTTGTTTTTAATGTTAAATGTAGTATTGTTTATCAGTAATGGAATATCGTGCCTAATACATCGCTTGGCAGTCATGTCTAGCCCTATTTGTGTGAATAGCATCGTGTATCCTTGTGTTAATTGTGTGTTATAGTACAGGTTCAATTCATGCAAAATTTCAGCATATCTGTAACATTAAGAATATTTAATTTCTTAAGCAACGGTTCAGTATGTGCATTATCTTTCGCTAAACATATTATTCTAATTGTTTTTCTTTCTGTAGTTTGATTATTCTATTGCAGCTAAAACCCCATACCATAACTGATGTATGGTAACATTAATTAAGGAATTATACAAAATAACTTATATATTTACTTGCAAAAATCGTTTAAACTGTTTTGGTACGCCTATCAATTTGGAACATTTCATTGAAATATATTTTATATGCTTTTCTTGCAAGGTTACCCCGAGAAGATTACAATTTTGGACTCTTTCTATTATGGTTTCATCTATTTTACAGAGAGACGATTGTTCAGTTGTTTATTTCTCAATTTATGTACTATATACTTGGATTTCTTTACATTTAAAGACAGTTTATTGATGTTTCAGCCATTCGTTTATCTTGTTTAATTCTGTATTTAAATGTTATTCGACATCTTTAAGACATATGTTTGACGACTAAACAAAGTTGTGTCGTATGCATATATTACACATTTGAATGTTTCACATGAGATTGGTAAATCATTATATATTAAGAACAAAAGTGGGCCTACAATTGAACCCTGTGGTACACCAGTGGTAATAGGCATGGTTTCAGAGATTGATTCATTATAAATGACATATTGTTTTCTATTATTCAAATAACTTTCCTTTAACTTTGGAGCAGCAGCATCTATCCCATTGTAATTTGCTTAATAATATTGAATGGTCTAAGGTGTCAAATGTTTTTGATAAGTCTAAAAGTATATTAATGGGTGTTATTGTTCGGTCGATAACTTCCATAAAGGCGTGTTCCGTTGAGTGACCGTATCTAAATCCATACTGGTTATCATTAAAAAGTTGGTGTTTAGTAAAAACGAATATATCTGATTATATACGACCTTTCATTGACCTTTGATATTACTAGTAGCAGATATATCGGTCTATAATTATAAAACGATGTTTCATCATAATTTTTATAAATAGGAATTACTTTCGCAAATCTCATCTTATCTGGAAATATCCCAGTATTTGATTAATAAGTAACGTTAAAGGTTTTATAAGAACATATTTTAAATATTTCAACTATTTTAATGGAATACCGTCGCAGCCGCTACTGGATATAGACCTTTTTTCAATTATATTTAGTATTGACCCGTCATACATTTTTTGGAATTGGAATCGAATTTCAGAATTTCCGGTTAAATAATACCTATAAGTGTTATTACTATCGTTTTATATTTTGTTTGCAAGATCCTTGCCAATGTTTATAAAAAGCATATTGATGTAATTTGCAATTTCGACATTATTAGTTATTTTATTATCTCCAATCTTGAACTATTCAGGTATTGAACGTTATTATTTTACCTTCGTAGCATTTCGTTAATCGTTTTTCAAAGTTTTTCTGGCGTCATTTTATACGTGTTAAACAGTTTTTCATAATATTATAATAGTTTGGCTGCTCTAATACTTATTTTAGGGATACTGTTATAAGTTATTAAAGTTGATGTTTTAATCAAGTGTTCGATAACCGTTGGATTTAAACGTTTAAGTTGATTATGTAGGTTGTCTATTTAAATATACCATTTGTTATCCTTTGAGAATGATTATGTTTGTGTTTCTTTAATTTGATTAATTTGTATGACATGTGTTTACTCTTTGTCTTTCCAAGTACATAAGAAATTATTATTAGGATCAGTTTTTGTCTAATTTCTCCATTATGTTTGAGTTGGTTATTTCAGAAGCTGAGTTCTACATAGCTGTTTCTTTCTGTAAGTGTATTTTGATTAACTGGGAGGAATTGTTTGATTGGGGCATTGTCAATAAATATGATATATGGGTGGTGATCTGAAAATTGTTTGACTAGGATACCTGCTGTTGATTCTAGCATTAATTTACATTTGTTTTACAAAAGAAGTTGTCGATCAAAGTGCCATTCAGGGAAGAAAATCTTGTTGGGAATGATATTTTGGGGAAGAAACTAAATCCTGTTACGGTGTCGTAAAATTCGCATATTAAGTAGCCGCAGTTCTTGTGTAAAATCCTCCATTTAATTTAATTTAGCATTAATAGATTTAATTTGTTTTTGTATTTATCAGTGACTTAAAGTTGTCGGTGTCATAGTACGACGATGTTTTCATTATTGGCAAAGTATCCTTATCAAAGTTTTCATCAACATTATGATGCAAAGGTTTATTTAGGCACTTTTTGTAGTACACACCTCCGTAATGTTGTAGACATTGATAATCTGAATCTAACATTTGTTCAGTGAGTATATTATATATGTGCTTGTAACATTGTTTAAACAATTAAGTAAATACCTGCTAGTTGCAAAACAATTCAAATAACAAAACTTGTTATACAAGTGCATAATCGGATTAACACTTCCAGTGTTGCGTACTTTAATGACATAATAATATATTAAACAAAAGGAGTATTTGGAAACATACGTCACAAGTATTTTAGTCTGAAAACAAAACAAAAGAAAAATAGAAAACCAACTAGGCATAACGTCAAAAACATCATGATATATCAATTGGGTAAGAGAAAACAAGTAAAGAAAAATGTCCAATTACGCCAGTTGACTGTGAAGGTAATTAGGATAGTGTCGCAGTCTTCAATTACCTTCGTGTTCGTTTGTCATTAAACCGGGATTAAAATGAAGGCATGTCCACGCATACCATAAGGTGGCAACATATCAAGTGTATCTTACCTGTCATCAGAATGAACATGAATCCAATAATGTATAGCCACATATTGTTATCCATATCTTTCCGACGTCCAGCAAAACGCCCTAAAGTAAATAAAGAGATCAGCAGGGGTTTGGTTAACAGGCAATCATTAATATCAAAACAGGTGGGTTCAGCACAGAAAATGGAAAGTCTTGTTACTAAATTAGGTTTCCGTGGCACTACGTATTTAGTATGAATGATCACTGTTAGTATATTAGAAAACATTAAATCTATTAGTGTGTGCTGATTTTAAATAAATTAAAATAATAAATTAAGTAAACTAAATAAATGTGATTGCCATAACTGCCACAGCATAACCGACAATGCCAACGCAAAACGTATTATCAGTTGTTGTAGAATTTATCGTTGAATGTCCGATGTATGTGCTTTGTAAAATTCGGTGTCATCTTGTTGCTATGTCGTTGTTTTTTGTACTATGATATATCCTTATATATATATATATATATATATATATATATATATATATATATATATATATATATATATATATATATATATATATATAAATATATATATATATTGTATATATATATATATATATATATATATATATATATATATATATATATATTGTATATGCTTCTCCAATATGTAGTATGAATTTCGTGTAATTAGTAAATGTTTGAGAAATCTGACGCAATACCGCACTGTCGCGGGATTTCGCGATGCACACACGTAGGACACGCAAGTCTAGGATATAATTGTATATTTCATTGTATGACATTATAATTAATATGGACTATTATTGTTGTTGTTAAAGTTGGCGTTTTAGGGCAAAATGTACGCCAGTATTTAGACGCCTGCTTCTCAGCAACCAGTGGACCACAATGCGCAATCTAAGCAGACTCCTTTCATCAACAATTAGTGACGTGTAGTGTAACATCATTCTAAATTTGATGCTGAGTAAAATGGATTTCCTTACTCAGCCCAGTCAAAATATAATTATGGTATGCATGTCACAACACGATCATAGCTTTATACACAGACCTGTCACATGAACAGGTTGTCTTCAGTTTGGTTGGGCAAACAAATTGAGCTGACAGAGGCTGCTCTCTAATCTTACATAGTCATCAACAAATAGTAGGGCCACTGGCAGGTTATCTTCTATCTTGCACAGCCTCAATTAGTTGTCCTCCAACTGAAGTCAACATTCACCCTCACCCCAGATAATGCAGCTAAGTGGCCAATGCCAATGATTTAAGTTACTCATGGTGTGCATGTAAGGATGCAATGTTTTTTTTGCGACTGGTAAAATGATCCTGCATAAACCCCTGCATGGCGTACCTGATAAATTAACTTATCCATTTTCTATTTTTGACATGTTACAGCTATTTTAGTCTTTTTTGCTGATACAATACATTCTGGTTGACATCCCGAGGGAGGGTGTTTCAATCATATTTTCTTTGAGATGGAAACAATGTTAAGAACTAACCTCACTGACTTAGTAAAAAGGATGTCAGACCGAAACGATAGAATATTAAGATTTTACTATATTCATGTCGCAAAATATCAAAATGTCATAAGTTCTCCTAAGTGAAATACTAAAAAGTTATGAAGTTACCATGCTAACTTGACCTACAGATGTGATGTTGATGTCATTTTTGAGCTATTATAAGTGTCTACCTGGTTAAATAATAACCCAAAGACAAACAATTTAAAACATATTTTAAACAACTTTTTTGACCTTTAATTATGTGCTGGTGTACTTAGAGTGTGTGCGTGCGTGCGTGTGTGTGCATGCATTTGTACAACATGTATCTGTCCTTGCATGTGTAAAACATCATGTTACAAACTGTGAAATTTACTTGTCTAGGATTAATTTTTAAGATTTGTTTTATATATTAGTTTACATTCATGTATGTTACAAACCAACCGTATTGTAAGTCAGTCTGGTAATTTAGTCATGGCCAAGTCAGTTTGATGACCTGATGTTAAATGTCTGGATCTATATATATATATATATATATATATATATATATATATATATATATATATATATCATAACTATTTGATCTAACCTTGAGTACATGCATGTGACTTTCTATATGTCATAACTTGTATCCAAATGCCATATACTAATTGGCTTTTTGTTGTATCTGCTAACTACATGTTATTCTATTACTTTTACAAATATTATATACACCAACGGATATAGGAATTTACGGTATTTGCAGAAAGCATGCAAAGAGGTGAACAGGATATTCTATGGTGGCAGCATCCACTTGCATACGGATAGATTACGTGACAGATTAATTCTGACCACACCACTAGAGCAGCATTGGGGTGATTAACCTTTAAAATGCCATTTAGCTCTTTAAATGAGCGCAGTGTGTCTGATAATACTTTATGCAATTATTGCCAAGTACACATGCTTCAAAATAGAACGTTACTCAAATTAGAGCTTACTTGATTTGTTTCAATATCAGGTCTACAATCAAGCTAGGTTTGCAAAATGTTTCCGAATTTGTATTTGTCTTTGATTGGGTACAAAGAGAGACATGACTTTATAATATATTTAAAATGATACCAACATGTATGTTGCTTAGGAGACAAGAACGAGATGTGGAAAGTTGCCAGGCAGTTATCGGCGTCGATCGGTGGGGACGGGGGGGGGACGCGTCCCCCCACTTTTCAGGGCGGGGGGGACAGCATAGGAATTATCCCCCCCCACTTTTCAGTTCAGAAAAATTGCGAGGCATATAGCCTGACTCAACATTCCTCTCTCTTAAGAGCCGCTACATAGGACTAGCTAGACAATAAATTCGCGAAATGAAGTTCAGCAAAGTTATTGATCGCAAATTAACACGAGGCAAACACATTTTTGAGCTTGTTTTGCTGTCAGTGCGCCATAATCCGTGATAGTTATTTAAACAAACGTAATATTTTTATGTATTGAACGAAATTTTAGACAACTCTTCACAGTAGTCATCATAGGAGAGTTATCGAACAGCCCGTGGCATTTATACCAAAAAGGCATTGTTATTTCGCTGCACATTGATGATTTTAAATTTGTTGCGCAGAAATGCCAACCCGAAAGTTTATAACTACCGGAAAAATGTAAACCGCTGCCGGGCTCTATCAACCTTGTGTTGATATTATTAATAGGCTGTAGCCATCAAGCACATTTTAAATTATGACATCTGTGTTGCACTTTCACCCCTCGCCTGCTTGATGCTTATCGCCTACGACAGAAGCGGCGGATTCCTGCACTTTGTGTAACAGATTCCCATTTGAGTGATGACTAATTTCTTTGCGAAAATGTTGGATTGGGAAGTTCTACACAGGCACAGCACTGGCGTCGATCAGTGGGGGACGAGGGGACGCTGACCACCCCACGGCCTGAGGGGGTCAGCATAGGAAATGTCCTCATACTTGTTCAGTTCATAAAACAAATGTATAGGCATATATAGCGAGACTGATCACTCCCTTCTCTTAAAAACCCTACATCGGTCTAGTAGTAAAATTAATAATAAGAACTAAACTTCCGACTACCTAGTGGAAAATCACTATAGATAAATTGCTTGGTTGGCAGCAGCCCGCAACTTGATCTAAATCCAGTAAATATTCATCATGCTTTTCTGTCATTTTGCACCCTTGTATTTATATATAGCCATCAAGCACATAATAGATTATTACATTTTGTTTGCCCTGTCACCCCTTGGATTGCAGCCTGGTAACCCTGGCGGATATTTATATCGCCTACAGTGGAACCAGAGGATTTATGCACTTTGTGTAATTTGATCTCATTTTAGTGATGTAAAATTTCTTTGCCAAAAGGTCGGATTGGGAAGTCCTACACAGGCACTCCTGTAAGCTCTGCATCTTGTCACTCTATGAATCAGGCAAGCAGTGTTGGGTCCATAGCATAGCTTTATGCAGAGACCCGTCCACCCGTCATATGGTCGGGTAAAAACGAATATGGACGGGTAGCAATATGGGTGGACGGGTGGTGGACGGAATAAAAGGAGCAAAACAAGTCTTCCAAAACCATAGATACCGTAAGTTATGCCTTCCTTCATGAAAGTGAGTGTAACTGGTGTCATATGTGTGTTTTTAGCCCATTTCAGGTAATTAGGCACATTTGAAAGTTTGTCAACTAGCTTAACAGTTAACATCCGTGTGTCCACCAAAACATGTGTGACTGGCAATAATTTTATCCTGGTCCAAAGTCTACCCCCAAATATTCAGTGATTGGGGTAGGCCATGGCTCCTCTTCAAATATATGTTGTCAACATAACTATTATAAATAGCATAACATAAAGGCTTTTTTTAGTTTTGAATTAGCACACGATTGATGACACGATTTGACCATGACAAAATGGATGGTTAGAAATAAAACATGGTTTGCAACATACACTTTGACTATTGACTATAAGCAAACAAGTTTGTTTTCATTCAAAGTCAAACTAAAATGAAAAGTTAATAATTGCATCCAGTGTTTGGCATATGGGTAAGAACAGAGAACTGGTACACAGAAATGGCACATATCATTACTAAGTACATATGCATAATTTGTATACAAAATGTGTTTTTGTTTCTGAAAGAGGAGGTAACTGGCATAACGATAATTGAAGTTGGGATAATATTCTCCATGGCTAAGACATAACAACATTTTGTTAATGTGTAAGATAGTAGGCAACAGGGACACACATTGAGATAAATATGACGATGACATACTAATTGGACTTTACTTGAGAACCAGCAACATATATGTCTTAAATATATAGGACATTTGTTGTGTGGTGTTCTCTTAAGTAACAATACTAGATTGGTTGGGAGCAGTAGATAACATGGCAATACATATACAAAATTATGAGTTTAGAATATAATTACAACCAGATGTAGATTTGAATCAGCTAGAAGCTAAGATTACCCAAGAGCTATACAGCTAAGCAACATTTCTGTCAAAGTAAAATCCAGCAGAACAGCTTAATGCATGAACATGCGGTGGAGATCACAGTATGTAACATAACATGGATAACGTGTACTAGTGTTATGTTCTCATCATTGTTATGACCAATTGTATATTATATTCCATGTACTTCTACATATGTCAAAAAACTATAAATTAGTGGTAGAAAAGAAAGAAAGAAAGGTGATAACAAAACAAATACTAGAAAGTTAATCGCCGTTTGCACATTAACATAATATTATGACTATAATTACTGCCTGTATTTTAGCATTAATTTAGCATAATAAATGTTTTAAAAATTCATAACTACTGAAGTATCCAATTGCGCACGACAAAACGTCTGCGGATTCTTGCTATATATGTATGCTTCAACATTTAAAAATAATTAGCGAAATCGGAGGAAACATGTTTTTGCTAGGTCAGGTCAAACAATTGTTTTAAATAAGTCACCTAGAAGTGGAGTTATGACACCTGGTAGGTCGTGAGGTATCAAGGTCGGGGCAGAGTTTGGAGACTTCTATCTGTGAACGTGAAGTTCAGATTGACCTCAACGTGAGTGGGAAGCATAGACTCGTGATCATAAACCAACAATCAAATTTTTTTCAAAATTAAAGACGGTCATGTAAACTTCGCCCTATGTTTGATTGATTTGACATGGAATGCCCTGTCATGTTATTCATGACTATATTAGTGTTGTGACCACAAATACCACGGGCTGTTTGTTCACTTTCCAGTGGTGATTATGTGAATAGTTGCAAACAAATTCGTCCGGTAAATGGAACTATTACTGTTGCTTGTAAATATTATTGCTACGTATTATGGCGCACATGTGTCACGTGATATACGTTCGTTATCAAAACAATCTAACAAAAATCTGCTCAGTATGCATGGTATATCTGACTAAAGGTGTATTCACTGTGAGATCAAACGATATAATTAATCGTAATGAGGCAGAAACTGAGATGGGACAAAAACCGAGTCGAGTGTAACTGACATAATTGCATGGCTACCTACGGGCACGCGCACGGCCACGCCTACAGTTAATTGGCCGAAATTAAAAAAAATATTAGGGCGCGCGGAGGCTCGTCATGTATCGTGACACATTTACAGGCCCTATTGCTCTAAAACACAATAAAAAATAATAATATCTAACTTCTTTTTACCGAAAGTGATGTAGAATGATACACCGAACACATACACTTCGAAAAATGTGATCAAAACGTTTTGAAAAGGCCCTAATAATTTAGGCCAGTCAACTGGAAGATTACCTGGCCACGGGTACGCGGCACAACATACCCTGCATGAATCATAGCAGGTTCATTCATAATGGTTACCTTTCCTATTGTATTTCAGGGAAATCTACTCCATTCCTTCTTTCCACAGCCATATTGAAAAAAAACTGACCGTTTTGCTGAACGAGATCACGTCACAAATGGATCTCGTGCACAATAGCGAGGCCCAGGGAATGGATCTTGTCACAACTCCCCACAAGACTTGTGCAATAATATTCTAACGATGGATGACAGTTGTAGCTGAATACTAGGAAAATCAGGTCATAAATATCTTGTGTTATACCTTTCTTATCTTGTGTTATACCTTTCTTATCTTAAATGTCCGATTTAATATTGAGTTTACCACACTATCATTGACATAGTCATAGACATATAATATATCGATTTACGTAGACGTAGACTGTCGTAGTGCAGATAGTTGACAGGATTTTAGGCCGTAAGTGTTTTTTTACGGGTTTTGCATTGATGTATCATTGTATGTTGTGGTTTCGATATGCACTTATATCTGTCAAGTTGTCTCAATGCACATAATCATAACATATAACACATGTATACGTTTGCCCCAAACAGGTTGTTCTGCGCGAAAAATTGTACTCTTCATTATTACTATATTAGTCAAGATCGCCAAACACAAGTACTTGCCGCTAATGCCATGGCAACCATCATAATAATCGATTAAGATTCATGATTTCACATGATCATTTCACCCGCAAAGTGTTCCATTGCGTCTGCTTGTAATACTCCTTCGGCTTCGGACAATATAACTGAAAAACGCTATTTGGGAACAGTTCGATTATTACAACCAAAAGCAAAACAAAGTCCTATATGTAACATGGAAAATGTGGACTTCCTACCCCCAAGACCAAGTCCCTCAAAGTCGTTATCGAGTGCCATACTTACATGGCCTATACGTTGTGCATTTTGTAATTGTACTCGTCAATAAAAAAATATTATGTAATTGTGCCGCTGTGGTGGTCTCAGTTTCGACCCAGGCCAGGATTCGACTAAACGCATATCGCGCATGCGCGCGCATGCGCAGTGACCGCTTTTATATGTTTTTTACGTGCTGTGACGTAGTGGCAACGGCATACGTCATGCCCGGGCCGAGATTCGAATAAACGGACATTGCGCATGCGCAATGTACGTCATAAATTCGGATAAACGGACATTGCGCATGCGCAATGTACGTCATAGCCCGTTATGACGCAAGCTTATTGCAACGACACTTCCCAAAGTGCAGAGGCTAATCACACAGATGCTCAGCGCATACTGGTAGGACTAATATTCGCTCTACCTAGGCTAAACCTTTTTATTGGTACTACACAAAACAGAACAATCTTTCACAGTATATCAGTGTGCTATGTCTGTAATTTCATGATTGTTGTTCATAAAAAAAAAATTTTTAACATTCTTTGGAGTGATGTACTTATACGAAACAGTAACAGTAAAAATGCAGATGTTGCAATATATGCTTGCTCTCAAAAACCGTGTATCTTGTTTATACTGTGTAACCAGGAAAAGTCATGTTTGGGTGAGTACTATATGTGACATGTGCGTGAGTAATGAGGATTTCATCCCAGATAGTTGTCTAACAAGTATGAGTACTTTTGAAAGTATTCATATTTGTGATTGATAATGAGGATATTGTAAAAATAAAACATAACACTTTTGGACTCAAGCTCTTAATATAAGATTGTTTTCATTTTTATTTATATACCTACTTGATGAAAATGTTATTGTCGGAACATACTTTCCAGTTTACTTATTGCATAACGACAATAATAGTTTGTTCTTGGTTAACCACGAATACTAATAGGACTAAGAAGTACTTCAGCCCCCAAGCATGAGCACAACCAGACATTGTATTAGTAAATACTTTATTAACTAAAATAAAATATCAAGCACATATTCATAATTTTGTCTTCTTTTCTGTATGTATGTTTCACTTATTAAATACAGAAATCTGTTATTGATAATTGTGTTGTGAAAAAGTAAAACATGAGTGTGTTGATGCTTTATTGGCTTTCATAATAAAGGCATGCAAATGCTATGTTGCGAATTTTCTTATTTTTAGCAACTTGTTGTTTAATTGTCTGTTGGACTTCCTGCAGAGAACATAATCATTATGTAGTTGCTAACTTGTTTTTTCGTTATCTCTTCTACCTGTTGTAAGTCACCAGTACTGTTTCACCAACCTGGACAAACGGGAGCCATTCACAAAATAAAGTAGTTTTACAAAGACAATTAACTTGTCATGTGGATTAATCAATTGAATTCTATATTTGCATTGTAATTAAGAGTAAGTACCAACGTCTCGGTTTCACTTTTTGGCTCAATTCCAACTTGTATGCCTTTGTGCAAAATATGGGTTTATTGACCGAAACATTGCATTCCCCTTGTAATTATGCTGATATTCATGTGAAAGTTGTATTAAATCAGTAAAACCTGTAGCCAAATTCCGCCATTAGTTAAAGTCACGCCTTCATAACCACCATAGCTCCCTGTCGTATACATAAATCTGTTGACAAATTAAATGCCTCTTATCAATTTTTTTATTGACCAGCATATATATTTCTAAGGATTTAGGCACAATAGAAGTTATATATTATTTACTAGTATTAATATCAGCATTTAATGGGACACTCAACAGAGGGTTTTTTATGGTGGAATCTGTTATACTAACATATTACAAGAACCTCTTGTGCATGGCAGCGTCTATATATGTTTTGTCATAATGCATGCATGGGCATTGATTGGTGGGGGATGAGGGTGACCCCCCCACTTTTTAGCTTTAATGGGACAGCATAGGAAATGTCCCCTTCACCTCTTCATTCCAGAAAAAAATCTGTCTTCCTCTCACCTATCTCATAAGCCCCTACATAGATCTAGTAGCTAAAAATAATAAACTCACAATATGAAATTCACACTACCCAGAGGAAATATCGACTAGATAAATTGCTTGGTTGAAAACAGAATGCAACTTGATATACTTCAGTATATTAATAGGATGCTTATCACGTGTGGCTAAAACAGTGGATTCCTGCACTTTGTGTAACTTAGTGCTATTTGAGTAATGAAAAATGTCTTTGTTAAAAGACAGGATTGGGAAGTCCTAGGCAGGCACCCCTGTAGCCTCTGCACCTTATCACTCTATGCATCAGGCAACCATAGGTCCTCAGTCTACATTTTCTGTGATTGAAGGCAGGCCATGATCCTCGATGCTCCCCTCTGCTACTCGAATGTTATTTACAATTATAAAATTGTGTTGATCATACAATTTATTTCACAGTCACAATATTCAAATACACGTAACCAACATAACTATTTTAAATAACATACAATATAGTCATGTAGTCAACATAACTATTTTAAATAGCATACAATAAACACCTTTGTTTATTTTATAATTAGTATTAGACCAACAATAAATGATTATATATATTATTTTACTAAAAACAATGTGACATGCATTCAGATGATGCTTATATGTATGTATATATATATATATATATATATATATATATATATATATATATATATTATATATATATATATATATATATATATATATATGTACATGTATATATACATATACATTATACATTATACATTATACATATACAACATCTGAATGCATATAACATTGTTTTTAGTAATATAACATATATATATGTATAGATACATAATATATTTTAGTAATATTATATATATATATATAACATGATTATATATGGGGACCGATTTATATATATATATATATATGTCTATACATTTATATGTATATATATATATATCTATATATGTCTATATATTTATATGTATGTGTATATATATATATATATATATATAATATATATATATATATATACATATATATATATATATATACATATAAATGTAAAGACATATATAATATATATATATATATATAAAATATATATATATATACACACACACACATATATATATAATAATAATATATATAATATATATATATATATTATAGTATTATTTCCGTTGATTTGTATTCATATTACTTGGCAGTCTTTTCCAAGAGGACAGCGGAAGTGATTGCAGCGGTTTAACAAGATTTAACAAGATTGCCACCTAGAGAATCAACTCTAGATGGCAGGTGGACAAGGAAGCCGTTTGGCTTATCGAGAGTCCAACCTATCTATCTAAGTATACCCTGCCCGTCTTAGGTATATGTCAATTTTATTTTTAAACATATTAACACTTCTAGCACCTACACAATCAGCTGATAATTTGTTCCATTCGTTTACTATTCTTTGGGAAAATGAAAATTTTCTAATATCTAGTCTACACTGCTTCTTTGCTAATGCAACTCCATGTCCTCTAGTCCTTCTCTCTTCCTTGACCGTGAAAAAAATATTTCTGTCAATATTTTCATACCCATTCAATATTTTAAAAACCTCAATCTGATCTCCTCTCAATCTTCTGGTTTCTAGTGTTGTTAGACCACATTCTGTTAGACGCATTTCATAACTAATATTCCTGAGTTTTGGTATCATTTTTGTTGCTCTCCTTTGTACTCTTTCTAGCATATCAATATCCTTCTTGCGATATGGCCTCCATGCTTGTATACAATATTCTAAATGAGGCCTAACTATTGTTTTATAAAGCGGTATTATTAGTTCTTTTTCTTTGTATACTATATTTCGCCTAATTAATCCAAGAATTTGGTTTGCCTTCGCTGCTGCAATTCCACACTGCTCTGATACCTTCATGTCAGCACTAATGGTTAAACCTAAGTCCTTTTCCTTTACAGTAGTATTTAGTACAGTACCACCCATTGTATATTGTGCATTTTCATTCCCATGTCCTGTGTGGAGGCACTTACACTTTCCAAAGTTAAACAGCATTTGCCATTTCTCAGACCATTCTATCAACTTATTTAGATCATCTTGTAAATGCTGTCTATCTGCATCACTTTTTATTTTCCTGAACACTTTTGTGTCGTCCGCAAACTTCAACACCTTGCTTGTTATGTCATCATCCAAATCATTGATATATATTAAGAATAAAATAGGTCCCAATACTGAACCTTGCGGTACTCCACTCAAAACAGATTTCCAATTTGAAACCTCCCCATCAACTACTACTCTTTGTCTTCTATCAATAAGCCATTTTTCTATCCAGTTAATCATACTATTTCCTATGCCATGGGCCTTTAGTTTAAGTAGTAATCTTTGGTGTGGCACTTTGTCAAAGGCTTTTTAAAAATCTAAGTAGATTATATCTACTGGTGATCCCTCATCTACCCACTTTGTGACATCTTCCAAAAAACATAACATATTTGTTAAGCATGACATCGCTTTTAAAAACCCATGTTGAGATGTGTTTATCAATTTATTTTTAACAAGAAAATCAACCAAGTGATCTTTAATTAGTCTTTCTAATAGTTTGCAAATCACCGATGTTAAATTTTTTTCATAGCTTCTCTTCGAATTTCTAATTTCAGCTGTAGCTTGATTAAGTGCTTCTTTATAAATGGCATAGTCTTCGTCACTTCCAGTATGTCTATATGTCTTCCACATCATTTGCTTGTACTTGATTTTTCTAATGGCTTCCTTCGATAAGTGTTTCTTCTTTGACCTTTTCCCCTGTTTTTTCAAGGGGACAAATTTGTCAACGACGCAGTCAATTTCCCTCTTTAAGATATTCCAGCATTCTGTTGCTGTCTTATTCTTACACGGTTTAATCACGAAAATATGCAGCCGGTGCTCTCTGTCCCCTCTCGTCAATTTTACCTGATTTGTGATCCGTCGAATTATCGGCTGAAGTTTGCGGAAATCCAATCACAATAGACCTTTTCCTCATTCGAAGTTCCCGCCGTTTATCAACCAAGCCAAGTATGTTGTTCTAAAATTAACGCCACCGGAAGTAGGGGGATAAACAATTTCGCCTCTGCCTAGCCACATGCATTCTCTAGACACGCGCGGAGCCTTTTGCGTTTCTTAATAAATATTTTGAAGAATTTTACTGCAATGGCCACAACATCCGCACCACAACTGAACAAGAAGTGGTTCGAATGTAACGTGGACGGTGAGTGGAGTAAATCACTGGCAAATGTGCGAAAAATAACAGAGGAAGTATTGCTACGATTTCTCGCGGGTGTCGGACATACACCGAAATAAAGAACAAGCAAAGAAGACAAAGTCGTTCAAGGCGTAATTTTTTTTTTAGAGATGGCCATGTGAAAAAAATGCACGTGTGCAAGTCACTAACGAATGACTCTATGTGAATCGTGAAGGCACAAGTCCTTGCTTCTATGAAGAAAATTAATTACAAGATGTACGTGGGAGTTCGAGACTGCGGCGAGATTGCTGGAGCTAACTGTGTCTGTGACTGTGTTGCTGGGTAAGTAGCATGCTGTTTATGAAATAATTTTACACACTCCATATGTGTGCATTTGCATTACCAGCTGAGCCATAACAATTTAGTTAATTGTTTTTCCTTAAATAAATGATCGATATACCACAGTAGAAAATAAGTTTCAGAATGAGTGATGAGAAAAAGATAATTTAACGATCCTGTCATAAAACTGATTATGTTAACATTCTACTTTATGTACACTGAATAAAAATGTCAGCAGTGATGGGGCAGCTACGCACTTTTTTCAGTCAGTTAACCGTTTGGCAATAGCACAAGTCACTGCTCTTATAATTACAGCAGCCTATACAAAGAATGTTATCGCATATAAAAACTTGGGTCATGTCCACTTGTCTTAGTAAAACACATCACACACACACTCACTCACTCACTCACTCACTCACTCACTCACTCACTCACTCACTCACTCACTCACTCACTCACTCACTCATAAACAACAACACACACACACACACACACACACACACACACACACACACACACACACACACACACACACACACACACACACAAAACATGAATGCATTGTCATGATCATATATTTTATTTATTTCTTGCAGAAAAGGAGCATCATGCAATCATGCAGCAGCTGTTCTGTCTGTTTGCCATCTCACATTACAAAGATGAAGGACTGAACACTATTCCATCTGACAAGACAAACACAAAATTTGAATGCAGATGGAAAGAACATGCTGCAAAAACACTGCACCAGCTGTTACAGGGTAAGTCAGTTACAAGAACATTTCAAGGAATAGTTTCTTCTGTTTCCTCAACATTTCTACAAAAAAAACTTAAAACATAGCACAGGGGAAAACAACTAATATTAGTCATTGTATATTAAATGTCAGCATTACTAACATATTAATACCCAAAACTCATTGATTGACAACTGTGTACCATATATATATATATATATATATATATATATATATATATATATATATATATATATATATATATATATATATATATATATATATATATATCTGAAATCAGTTTCTGAAATGAAATATTACAAATAAAATACTATATGCAAAATGTACAGACGCAGACACCCGGAAACAGACAACATGTTTGAAAATGGGTATTTTTCTGTGAACAGGTAAGCCGTGCCACTTCCTACTGTGCCAGGCAGTGTCCACAGTAACCAGAGCCCTGCTGCTGACTTCAGTCACCCGGCCTCTCTTCAAGACATCAGAGATGCTTGTCAACGATTGAAAACATCTCTACAGTTGACAGAACAGGAGGCAGATGACCTAGAAAAGAAAACAAAGTGTGAATGAGACAGAGAACTTTAGTGGAAGTGCATGCACTTTTCACTAACATGAACAACCAGCTCATGCAAGAATATCAAAATAAACATCTAGGTCAAGTATACATTGACCAAGATCGCATACTGACCACTACATTAATGCCTATAACTCTGCTATTAGTAAAGCTAGACAAACAATCACTATATTAGTGACCTATATCTTCAATGATAATTGACCTAGATTGTTTATTTTTATTTTGATATATTCATGTGAACCAACAACTGTACTAAATGTAATTAAATTTGGAGTCAGGTGATGCAAAAATGACCCCAACAAAGTGTTTGATTTAATATGGAATGACCCAAAAGTGTATTCAATGATATGATATGATATGATATGATATGATATGATATGATATGATATGATATGATATGATATGATATGATATGATATGATATGATATGATATGATATGATATGATTCAATCGTAGTACTTTGACATGTTTTCTACCTTTGCAATAATTGGACTTTGAAATTGCGTGAGGTAGGCACAAACATGGATGATGTCCTCTACATTGCAGTATTCACTCAAGGGGAGAGATCCATCCAGTAGGTGGTAACTTTTGATGCGGCATATGAGGCATTCGACATGAATTCGAACTTCAGCAATGAGTGTTGTCCTCTCAACCTACAAAAAGAATAAATAATTAATTAAAAGTACATTTGTTTTAATATAATATTTATTTCGAGAACTTTCACACTTGGAATCACTGTTGCACTATTAAAAGAAACTGCTTTCAAGTACTGTTACTGAAACAGGTACTAAGATATCAATTATATCCTGGAAATAAATGTATTATTATCATGTAAACAGACTCTGCAATTACCTCTGCAATACATTCAGTGCTGACCACATGTGTGTCATGTCTAGAAAATAAACTGATGTATCACTACAGTTCTGACAACTGTAAAGTGAATTATTATTACATTTCATCACATTATGTCCTTCCACATTACCTCATCCTCTGTGAACTGCAATTCACAACGAGTACGGAAAGGTGGAAGAGAACTGAGGCTGGTATGAAGCTGTCATGACCTGAAACATAACAGATTAGGTTATTCGCAGCACACGCACAACTAGTAAAGGAGGTAGCATTGTTACACACTAAAACACATACACTGGAACAAATACGAGCTCAGTTATAATTTAATAATAATTTTTTATTTGAGACACTGGTTTCTAATTGTCAAGTATATCATGCCACTACAGTTGTTAAATACATTCGACTGTTCTTGACACATTGATTATAATGTATATACTAAGTGATACATTTCACCTAATAACACTGCAAGGTGAATGCAGAATACTGAAACACTAAATTGACAGTCTTATGTAGAGCATCAGTTAGCATTTATTATATTTGTATTTTGTCATTTATTATATTACATTTCTTGTACCTCGCATCGATCGATACGTCATGCGGGGGTTAGCGTTACATATTTGTCATTCTATTATGATCAAACACTGTACTTACGTGATGCCTGATGGCTCCACAATTCCAACAGTTGTTACTGCACCGATTTTAGGAACTGCAACGCCAATGGCTCGACGCTTCCCTTCCTCATCACTAGCTAGGTCACTGTTAGTCAAGTATCAGGCTTTCGTACTTGTCTCTGTTCTTCTCGTGCTACGCTGTTTTTCATACCCCATGTTGACTGTTGGAATATAGTCAACGGAGCTTGGGTCACTAATTGCAATTCCAGACACAAAGTTGAAAGTGTCGACTGCACACTTTAGTATTTTGCGTAGGGACAAAACCTTGGCGTCGAATCGCTCCAAACCACAACAATCGGCGACGCTTTGTTTTGCACTCTTTCCCATCGGGAAGCTAAAAAACGACACATTATACCCTGTTTCCTTCGCTTTCATCCGATGACTGTTGCAGTTATAAACAGTACAATAATCGTGTCCTCCCATCTTTCTGCATTGGTGGCGTTCACGGCGTCCCCCTACTTCCGGTGAAAAATGCAAACACGCCCAGTGCGCATATCCGGCCTCGAATGAGGAAAAGGTCTATTGACGTTACACAAATCCAAACGGTAACTTTTAATAAACCCCGCGAGTCTACTCTAGCGTCTATTTGTGATGGTGTAGTTTCGCAATCAGCTGGGGAATGACACAGAGGAGGCTCTCCTGGATTTAGGGCGTAACTCACTGCAGAATATGGGCCAGTGTTGCTGCGAGGTGAAAGTGGGCGATACTTAATTAAGAGTGTCAATGCAGCAACCATGAAGGCCCTTGTCCTTGAGGCTTGAAGAGGACCAACAAAGCAGAGGCAACTGCATGAACTGAGAGTGACAATGATACATGTAATGACAGTTGGTAATGATGTCATATTGTGTCATAAAGATCTATTCAGTGTGGCTACTGGCAAATCATATTGTTATCAGTCTGTTGATATGACCTTGTAAATAAAGAAAGTGCAGTGTATTTAATTTTTTTTGATTTGTTTGGGTATGAAAAATTTCATAATGCCACGGACTATTTATTTAATGGTTTGCGTCATTATTCGAAATGTTCTGTGGTCTCTTGCATCGGCTCCTTAGAACATGTATGGCATTTCCATTAGGCAAATTAGTTCTCACAAGATTATGTATTTTGGGGGGTCTAAATTGGCTGTAAATATATAGTTACCAGCAAAAAACAGTAGCAAATATTCTTAGTTTTAAGTGCCCCAAAAGCCACCATTTAATGTCCTATTTTCCAAAGGTTTCTTGCTCAAACATGGGGGCCGCCCCCCTGAGCCCTCCTCCCCCGCTCGGTCGCTACGCTCCCTCTGGGTACATACAGGATATGAAACTCTCCAAGGTTGGAAACACTGTAACGCATAACCCAACTTATCAAGAATAAATGAATACATATAATCAAATAATAAATACACAATACAGTAGTTTACTAAGGTAATATTACTAATGTTGTTCTCTTTTAAATGTCCCTGTCCTTAGGCGTGAAGTTGGTAATTGTTACTGTCATCTTTTATTCAAAGTATCTTTCCTCTTCTCACATTTCTCTCAATGGATACTCTATCACCAATTTCCAACTGCTTCTATCTTTTGCTGTTGTTCTCCATGCTCTTCCCTCTCATTCCTGATCTCTCTTAATGCAGTCCCCTCATCGCATTCTCAGTTTACTTCGCATCCCTTTTCCTCCACCTTCTTGATATCCATGACCATAACCATAATATATATTGACCCCAAGTAGGTATATCATTTGTTGAAAGTACATCAATTTTATTAATACATGTATACCAGCATACATACACATGTAGTATATCATGTTCACATACTAATATAAGTCGATACGGTAGGCCTACAATACATACAAATGTGTGCACTTATAGTAATTCTTGTTGTACCAAAATAAAAATAAAACCAAACAATCATATAACATTTACAAACTGGGGCCTGTAGTTCCTATCTGCTCTCTGCCAACTGTTCATCTCCCATTCTTTTTATATATGTCCGGCCCCTTTCAGCCTACTCCTCACCTGTTCCTTCTTAAAATTTTCCTTCGAACTAACCTCCATTCTCAGTACTTCCATTCTCCTCTTGTCCGCTCTCTTCACTGCCACCATTTTTTCCTATCCATATGTTTTCACAAACCTGCAATTTCTCGTAGTGTTTCTCTTTTTAGTGCCGTCGTGTCTCAGCCATACATGTGTGCACGGCAACACATGAAGTGAGCACCTTTCCTTTTTGTTTTCGTGACATCCGTCTATCTTGTGATGAGAATTATGTTAAGTTATAAAAAAACTGCCGGCTGGACATAAGCAGCTCCTTTAGCGCCATCCAGCCAAACATATAACCAGAAATACCAGTCACAAGCGTCTGGAAATAGAGTATGATTGCATATATATAGGAATTAAGATGACTGGTATCAACGTATTTCATCGCCGTTCACATTGCAACTTCGTTTTCTTGTTGATACGTGACATCACGTAGGCCAAGAGAAGACACAATCCGCGCTCGTTAACTTTTGTCACATCCGCTGATTCGATGTCGTGTGAACTGGCGACGTTCGGCAATTCCTCGACAGTGAGTGAAGCTTGATTGCTTGCAAACATGAAACGTTTTAAAAAGTGTTTGGAATGTAATGATTCGGACACATATTTCGTCATTGCGCAACTTTCATAATGAATTCGGCACATGCGTAGACTGCGTACCAATTTGTTGTCGATAATATAAGCCGATCACCGGAATAAAATATAGCTTGATCTAGATATCATCATGATAACATCAACCGTAGCCTCCCTGACGCGCAACGATGAATCATACAATTCTTGTGGGTTGGTTGTTTTTGTGGTATGATGTATTTGAAATACGTGTACAGTGTTTTATATCTTATCTTAGTGGCAAACACCATAGAGCTACGATTGGTGATTGTTTTTCTTCACCACTTAATATGTCGTGTGGTATGCGTCAAGGTTCTGTTTTGGAACCGTTACTTTTCTACACTCTACATTTTGTTAAGTTATTACTAGTCATCGTTTGAGTCACCACCTTTTTGCAGACGATACTTATTGGTATTATCTATTTCAGACACCAACTCTTTCTTTGAAGTATAAATTGTCGTAATGACATTTTCCACTTGATGACTGAGAGTAGATTAAAACTAAATACTTTGAATATACAGTTTGTTGTTATTATTAATGGAAGCCAGAGGCAGTGTGGACAAATTAAGAATGTTTGTTTTCCCCATACACTTACTTAATCAACGTGTTATGCTTGCAGTTTTAACACGGAAGTTATCAGTAATTTAAAGTAATTTGTGATGAGATCTTACATTTTACTTTAAATTAAGCAATCATTTGTTAGATTTGTCGAATATGTTATGATCATATTCGTACTTTTAGTTTATTTTAAAACTCGTTGGCATTTACCTCTTTCCGTTGCAAAATCGGTAGCAACTTCGCTCATTACTAGGTGACTAGACTTTTGCAACTCCATTTTTCAAATATTGCCCTGAATGACTACACAAAATGACAATGTGTTCAGAACTGCTTGGTTATGATTAAGTCTTCACGCTTTACACATGCTATGCCACATTTAAAACATCTGCATGGCGTTTTGTCTGATATCATATCATCTTTAATATTACTTACCAGGCACTTTACTGTAGGGACCCATCATATTTATATGTATTGCTTACTCCAGATTCGATCGTCTAGTTCTAATTTACGTTCGGGTCTATTAAGTCAATACCAATATCGAGCCTAGGGCTTTTTCTGTAGTTGAACACACCTCTTGGGATAGGCTTCCTTGTAGTCTTAGATCAGTTGAACATATTGCAAAATTCCGCCTTCATCAAAAAACATACCTTTACAAGCTTGCATCTCCTGTGCAAGTGCATATGTTTGTAAAGTGTCCGAGAGCAATATTGAATTGATCGGGCGCTGTATAAGTATTTTGTTATTATTGTTATTATTATCCATCGTAGCACCCTGGCTTATCAATCAATATGTTGACAACAGGAACTGTTTGTTGACTCTGAAATCGATTAACACATTTATATCGATGCACTTCTGAGCATTGCTTCCAAGGATTCTGGCGCAATAGTACTTGTCTTAGTATTTTTAACAACTCAATAATTACCGCAACTTTTTTTATTTGTGCAACGCAAACGTGCATATGCTGTTGAACGTACAAGCTCTGAATGCATTGCTGCACTTTTAATGTTACATTTTAAGGTTGGAATGTTGGATTTTGCGTGACCATACATTTGTGCATTTCCATTGATACTGCCACAGTTCACTGTTCACCAGAATATGCCAAATCAAATCATTGTATTCACCGGCAGCAACATATGGCATGTTCAGAGACGAATGAAAAATGTCTTTTATCTGTGTGATATCATTAGCATGTAAAATTAATATAATGTACACTGTTAATTTAGCGCCGAATGCTCACATTAATCTGTAAGTCCTAAACTGTGGAACACTGAATCCACGTAGCTTTGCTCCGCTACTTCTACTTGTTCTACTTGTTCTACTTCCTCGACTGGTTCCGTCTCGTCCTCATCGATTTCTTCTGGTTCCACTTCGTCCTCATCGATTTCTTCCTCATTATCGTCATGTTGTTTTCTGAAGACAAGCACATGCGTTCGGGAATATGTTACTGTTGTGTTGGTTGGCGTTTTTGCTATATTATTTAAATACTAATACTATTATTTTATTTGATATAGCGCCACATCCACAATTGTTCGTGGCGATTAACAACACATTGAAATTAAAATATAAAAACGGATACCTGGATACAATAAGAAGAATGATAATATTAAAATGTAAGCAAATTGTTTTCATTATGTAGATTACTAATCATAGTATTAAATAATGACGCGTTCTAAATAAATAAATAAATGTAAACAAACTAACAAATAATTTCTTCAAATAATACTAATCAATAAATACATCGATGTATGTGTATGATTAAATGTAATAAATAATTATATACAAATTCAATAATAGCTAACTTAGTAACTATTGATTTGATTTTTTTTGAATGCCACTAATGCAATCTACAAAAAAAATGTATCTTCTCTAGACGTGTGACACTGAAGCGAGTGTCACAAGTTGTAACAACAGGTGGTAAAACAGGAGATACATCGAATAAGTCGTTTCACTTCCAACCTGTTTCTGCTCGCAGAGTGCAGTACTCTTGCCGCATGATATGGACGCATGAGTTCACACAGATACACTGGCGCACGGCTAATCTGACTGATGCTACATGCAAGTAGAAACAACGTGCACTGACGTTTTGTGACACCCATGTTGTTTCTGTGTGGGCTAACCATCAAGAATCCGTTCGGATATCAGCGTATGTTCTTCCCTGGCGGTGACAATGAATTTCGATTGTTTTCATTCGCCACATATTCTTCAGTACATGAACAAGGTCCGTAGCTGACGGACCGAAACGTCGTACTCTTCGACATTAAGCTCCAAAGTAAGTTAAATATACTACAATAAACCATTCTTGGAGCCATGAACAATATTTTCATTACAAATGGACTGGTTAGCGATTGTCGTATTGGAATTCCTACAATATAACTCAACTTAATATTAATAGTATAACAAATACAGAACTGTCCTAGGTTGTTGAATGGCTAAATATAAACAAATTACCATTAACAAAGGCTCACTCTAAATATATGATTGTGCATGTCCTCAGTTAATGCATACAACCCTATCATTCAAAATAGAGAAAGTAAATATAGAAACAAGTAGAGGAATTATTTTTTTGTAAGGTGAACCATTCCAATTTAAATTGGTAAGAACACATAAACGTTATCTAATACATATTTGAAAATTATTGGTGTATTAAATAGAATAAAATGTGAATTACCAATATAAATTAAACACAGAGTATTGTATAAGAAAAACACCTGCATAGTACCACATATAAATGATTATTATGACATGGGGATACAATGGAAACAAGTTAACAGCAATTCTGAAAAAAAGCTTTTAATATAATAACGTTAAATGGATATAATTCATATGCTGAGCCACATGTTAAACAACTAGCTTTGTTAAAGGTAGAAGATAAATAAAAATTATATTTTTTTATTTTAGATATGTACATAGAAATATGCCTGTTTATTTGTTTAACCGGCACACCACTTTAAATGTGGATATATACCTTCAGAATACTTAGACAACAAAATGTATACAGACTGCCAGAACCAAACATGAATTTCACAAAATGTCTCAAATATAACTAGCCTTACATTATAAAAGATATTGCCCAAATAATGAAAGAAAATCAAGAATTAATATTAATTATTTTGACAACATGAATAACAATCATTTCGTCAAAATAATTAATATTAATTGTTAATAAACATTAACTAGTTAATTTGAGTTATGCATTGATTTGATTAAATTAGTATATGCAATGAACACTTGCTGTCAGATCAATATAGAGCTTACATAATAAGCAATATGTATGTATGTGATTGAGTCACGTGGTCGCGCCCTACCGGCTGCATGTTTACGTGGCTCTCAACATTCTTCAAGTTTTTAGTCAGTTTTAATTATACAACGACGGCAATTTTCACTGCACACCTCCGTAAACGTATTCTGATCACGTCAAGCTACTTCATCAGCGACAAGAGCACTGTAGTTATGTGTTTTTACCGATTTTTTTAAACACTGCCATTAGTCTTCTAAGGCATTTCAGTGAACATTTGACTCAGTCTATGTTATTACGCAAGCATGCCGTCGTACAGGTACACTGCCTGTCAATTGTTACTACATTCCGGTGCGTCACGCCTGGTCGCCACTACATGGAGGACACTAATTGATATCGGCATTGCTGTCCGGCTACCAACGAAACGCGGCTGTCGAGGAGGTGCGCGAAGTCATCGAACAATAGACTTAGTGATCGGACATCGACCACCCAAGGACCAGCCCCCCACACGCAGTAACAACACCAACAACCTAATGCAAGTTCCGACCATATCACGGGACTCGGCTGTAATAGTGGAAAAGTGTAAATTCGCCTTGATTAATGCCAGATCTCTACGAAACAAATCACTGTTCGTACGTAACTATGTCGACGAGTGTTCACTTGACATTGTTGCTCTGACTGAGACCTGGTCAGTGCTGTAACAAGTACTCCAGAAAAGTAACTAAGTAAAAGTAAAAGTAATCTCCCAAAAAACTACTTAAGTAAAAGTAAAAGTACCCCCGAAAAAAACTACTTAAGTAAAAGTACCGCTCCACAAAACTACTTAAGTAAAAGTACAAAAATATTCGGTCAGTGCCAATATATATATATATATTTATATATATAATATTATATATATAATATTTTCTTCATCCTATATTATATATATATATATATATATATATATAATCAAATGATTTAAATCAAACAACCCTGATATATATATATGTGTGTGTGTATATATGTATATATACATACATACATATATATATATATATATATATATATATATATATATATATCAGGGTTGTTTGATTTAAATCATTTGATTGAAATCATTGATTTAAATCATGATTTAAATCACTCCCAAAAATCATTGATTTTTTATTTTTATAAATCTGTTTTTGATTTATATGAATCTGCTTGGCTGGGTAGAATGCTTTGTATGCCTCATGCATCTATAGGTCTCAGTATATAACCCCACACCCATAATAAGTGATTGATTGGGCAAGGGAGATCAATTTGAATCAACAGGAAGCCTGGCATCATAAAAAGGGCTCTATAGGCAACTGTTATACAATATAAGGAGTTTAAAGCTGATGGGGAGTAGGAGTGCTCCCAAGTTGAAACATCTCCCCAGTTGGAGGGTATGGGTGGAGGGGGTATTGATGAACAAAGGCTACCAGGGTCAGTAGGCAATTGCAGCCCACAACAGTGCCATGGATATGCAAAATAAGCAGATAAGGCAACCTGGGTTATAACAGCTGATCGGCTGAGATCGTCAGGAATTGCATTAGACACAGGCCAGAGGCAGAGCCTAATCAAAGCTGCAGGTCAGCATTAACTGTCTGTTGGATCACTGCTTTGTTGTACGAGTTCTACCACTTCTTTTGTGTTTATTCACAATGCCTGAAAGAAAAAAAGACTGGTTTTATTTTGAGAAGACTGGTGCCAGGAACGACTGGGTGTAAAGCCAAATGTATGTTCGAAGTATTTCATTTCAGAATGCAGTGAAGCTTCCAAATCTTGTGTTTAATAGGAAGCAAGTTTTCAATTAAGAAGCTCCAAGTTTATTTAAAAATCAAAACAATAAAAAAATCCGATTTAAATCAAATAAATACGATTTAAAAAAATCATGATTATTTCAACCCTTATATATATATATATATATATATATATATATATATATAATGTCATATATATATATATATATATATATATATATATATATATATGTATATATATATATATATATACATATATATATATATATATATATATATATGTATAAACTTATATAAGATCTTCTGATGCCACCAGTTCACTTATGCTGTTGATGTTTGTCTTTTTGTGATAGATATAATTATCTTAGCTTAAGATAATTACTAAATTTAAGGTGTTTTGATATTTAAATGTAGCGTTCATATTTACTACGATTCCATTCTGTATCTACTACCAACGGCATTTCAAAGAAGACCAATGCAGCCACTGCACCACAAACCTCATAGAACAGGAGGGTACCGCGCGTCGACCGCGCAGCCTATGCGATGTTCAAAAAACATTGTTACACACTGTTGAGGGTTGAACAAAAAAAATCACGAAATTGTACAGTTTTGAAATAAATTATGCACCAACAGACTACGATGTATGGAGATGAACGATAATATGAGATCTAGAATAATGACATGGCTCTCAGTCGCTGAACGCGCATAACGATTCAATTTTTTTTTTAAATACGCTCATTATTGGCACAACTTCCTTCGTCTTTCAGTTATCGTTTAATTACCGATTTATAACGCGCATTTACCACGCCAAAACGACTACGACTCTCCATTTTATACACGGTTGATGAATTATTAAGTTTATGCATCAGTAGCATGTTTTGCATGGCTAAGTGTTAAGCCAAATATTTGTGACGTAATTCACCATGACATTTCAACCTAGCATTATACTGATCTTTTCTACTGAGATGCAACCTATTTATCCGATTTCTAAACAAAAGTGTCATTGAATCTCGATTGCAATTTTCAAGCCATTGACTCGCGGCATGGTCGATGCGCCGGTCTTACGGAAACATCGATGTGCGAAGCCGGGACTGGCAGCAGGGAAATGCGACTGATCATTGATGCCTGCACAAAACAAACAATGCCGTGCCCAACATTTACTCTTTAATTGACCTTAATCAAACAGACCCTTCATGGGTTCCGCTGGGACGTCTCGGAAACCAAGCGCCAGTTATATAATAGATCAGCGTGAAACAAGATTGATGCCATGTGCCCACGATGGCAGCCAGAGCGGCAAGCGCAAAGCAAACAACGACTACACAATCAAGGGTCGAGACTAATTTTAAAATTGGTAGTAGATTATAGTAACGCAACATTTAGAAGTATAAAAGTAAGAAAGTAAACCAAAAAGTACTTCGTTACAAGTAAAAGTAATTCCCCAAAAATGTACTTCGTTACAAGTAGATTTCAAAATAAACTACTTAAGTAATGTAACGAAGTAAATGTAATTCGTTACATCCCAGCACTGGACCTGGTTAACCAATGAAGATACGACTTCTGTTTCTGAACTTTGCAGAGACAACTTCACGCTCGTTCACCAGCCGCGTGGAAGCGCTCGACGCGGTGGGGGTATCGGAGTTCTGTTCCGCAAAACTCTCCAGCTCATATCCCGTGTCACTATCGACACCCGCGCCTCAGAAACACTCTCCGTCACTTTACGAAACGCCCGCACCAGCTGCACAACGCGGGTAGTCGTGATGTACCGGCCACCGAACTCATGTTTTGGGAGTTTCCTAGACGATGTGTCTAAGGTGTTGCTCATCGCTGGTACTCATCCCACAGAAACAGTTGTGTGCGGAGATTTCAACACGAAATATGGCGACCCAACCTGCACTGACGCAGTGAATCTGGCCGATCTGCTTGACACCGCTGGCTTTGAGCAACATGTCACAGGCGCGACTCACGAGCGGGGCAATACGCTAGACCTGGTGATTACAGCGAAAGAACAGCATCCCATTTTCACTGCTGTCAGGCCCACGTCGCTAATCACTGACCACTATGCCGTCGAATGCGAACTCCTACAGTCAAAACCAGACCGTCTGAAGCGACACGTTACGTATCGAAAATACTCAGCGATCAACAACAGCAGTTTCGCAGCGGACTTGGAATCGTTCTATATCAGCGCTGATGAGGAGGACCCTGTTGCTCTGCTTGCGGGCTACGATACCTGCCTACGCACCATCGTTGACGCGCACGCCCCTCTTGTGTCCCGGACCATTACCGTTAGACCTATGACTCCGTGGCACACCAATGACCTGACCGAGGAAAAGCGAACCCTCCGTCGTGCCGAACGCCTTTGGCGGAAATCAGGCTTAACTGTGCATCGACAGATTTTCACAGATCGTCGCAATACCTTCAGGACATCGCTCAAGACAGCCCGCTCTGAATACTATAGATCCGAGATCTCGAAAGCTGGCGGTAACATGCGCCTCATCTATAATATCGCAGATTCACTCCTTGGCCGAAAGGTGAATAGACCTCTACAAGAAGTGGCAGACGAATCACACTCGGCACTCGCTACCAGGTTCCAGCGAAGTTTCAAAGAAAAGATGGAGTCGCTGTGCCATAATCGATCTCCGCTGCCAGCCGATGACATGCCAAGAGTTGTGAGTACGCGTTTCGATGTGTTTGAACCTGCGTCACTCTCCGATGTGAAAAAATAGCACTCGCATCTGCCACAAAATCGTGTGAACTAGACCCACTGCCGACATCACTAGTGAAACACCACATCGATGCTCTTTCTCCTTTTTTGGCGCGGATCATCAACGGTCCGTGTATATACCGTTTTTTGTTTTCAAATTTGCGAACGAAAAACGGATAACGAATTCCTTTTTCGTTTTTCGTTTTCAAATTTGCGAACGAAAAACGAAAAACGAATTCCTTTTTCGTTTTTCGTTTTCAAAAGTGAAGTAAGAAAAACGAAAAACGAATTCGTTTTTCGTTTTTGCATTTAGGATGCTTCGGTCGCACTGCCACTTCGGGTTGCCGGTAAAAATTACTAGTTTCGGCGGGATACTTCGGTCGCTGGCAGCGTTTTGAAAACAAACTCGCAGAAATTGCATCGGCGAAGTGGTATATCTAAGTACCTACAGGTAAATATTGGTCGTTTCGGCGCTGTTCTTTATGTTTCGACAATGTAATAAACTTTACTCAACCTTATATATGATAGATCGAAAGATGGATAAATCGAGAGTAGATGTATTTATTTTGTAACTGCAACTATGCAATAGTTATTTTAAATTTAGTTTGTAAAATATTTGACTTGCCCCTATTATGACTAATAAATAGTCACTATCTTAGGGGCCACTTTGGGTTTTTAAATTAGCAATTTTTTATGTAATTATTGAATTCCATTGACGGACCATTACGGATAGCCCAATTTTATTTAGGAGCATGTATATTCCTGAGTATTGTTTATTAACATTTGCTACTTTACGCATATTGTAAGTAGAGGCTATGTGGTAAAAATATAATACGTTTATGGCTTAATGTGTTGCTAGAGTTAGTGTTAATTCATTATTATTTTGCATATGTAGTAATTTATAACAGTAGAATTATGTTTGCATCCGTGTGTAATATGCTGCTTTACATAATATATCAGTCTTTTTTAAATTGTGATTGGTTATGTTTTGATTAAACAAATATAGGTATTGTTTGTTTATTGTGAGAGGCATACTATTTTAATACTCTTTTTTTACAAATGTATATTATGTTGCATGCATATTTCTGATTTGTGTTATCTGCCAATTTTGAAAGTATGCGGGTAATGTTTTATGTTTTTATTTATAATAAAATTATAATATAATTACAATAAGTTGGTATTCAACTTTTGCTTAAACATTAATTCTATGTGGGAGCTATATTTATTTGAAAATATTATTCTTTTTTTGCAATTTGTTTATTCAATTACATTTGTGTCCCTAGATCAGTAGATGGTAATTAGTGTGAGGCAATATTATAGAATTATAGAGTGAAATTTTTATTCTAGTTTGAATAATATACTTTAACCTAGTTATAGGTTCAATTGTTCGAGAACATCTGTTTGCTATTTCATCAATATTATTTGAAATCCAGTTTAAATGCAAGATTAATGTAAAGCCCAGAATGTTAATGAATGGTTTGGCGCCGTCTTATCTGGCAGAACTTGTTATACCACGAAAGCGTGACGGACGCCTTTGCCAGAACTATGCGCCAACACTGCACCAAGGTATGACAAAGAAGTGTGTTGGTGATTCAGTATTTGGCGCAGCAGCACCGCGACTGTGGAATGAACTACCTCTGAACATTCGTGCACCCGGGACATTACCAATGTTTAGAAAGTATTTAAAGACATATCTTTTTATTAGACATTTCAATTAATTTAAATTGTTTTGAAATGACGGACATTGCATTATAATTTCCTTTTAGTGTAATAATATTTTAATTAGTGTTTATGTTTTAGATTAATTTATAGATTTATATGTATGTTTAAGTTCAGAGTTTTAGAAAGGGTTTTAATGTTATATTAATATATATAATTTGCATACCATGTTTTACTACTATACATCTTAAAAGCAGTGTTTAATATAATTTATTTTTTATTTATTCATACCATTTACATGCGAGTTAGTATGATTTATATTAATTTATATAATTTACATTTTTATTTATTAATATACATTAATTTTAATATTTTTCTTGTGCAACGCATCAATCTGCCATGCGAGAATAAAAACTGTGTTATTATTATTATTATTATTATTATTATTAAACTGGTTAAATCTCTCAATATCTACACTGTCAATTGGTAATGTTACTTCACCAACCTATTTATTAGGCATTTGAAAAAAAACTTTTGTTTTATTAATATTTTAATGATAATGTATAATAATAACACAAGTTTTATTGGCAACTCACCTGAGTTGGATTGACATTATACAATAAAATACAATTAATGCATTTGTATGTAGTTTTAGTTTGTATGTTTATTATATATATAGGTCTTTATTAATCAAATATTCAATATTCACTGTGTTTCTGTCATCTGTTTTAATTGTACTTGTATCATCAAATATCATGAGCATAAGTTATGCAGGCTTTTGGAAATCATTGATATAATTATAGTAAATAACAATATCAGTGGCCCTAAAATTGATCATTGGGGAACGCCTCGTTTAATAGGTAAAGTATATCATTGTACCTCTTCTAGTCTTACAGACTGCTTACAGTTAGTTGACTATTATTGCTGTGAGATCCATTCCAATGGTTATTGGCTATCTCACTGATCGGATTGCGTTAAAAATAGAATGCATGTTTGTCACACTTACAACTCCATAAATATTCCATTTCAGTTGTTAGTAAACAGTCAGGTGACACTGTTTCATATTCTATTAGAAACATGAATAAAAAAGATAACAAATAATTTTTTAAATCATTAGGCTTACAGTTAAATCTTAAATTTTAATGACATAAGATTATTTGCATCATAGACATCCCAAAAGGCATGACTAAATGACAGTCCACATTCGACTGGCAAGCTGCTAAAACTCATCCACTTCTACAAAACAATAATAGTAATAACAATAATAAAAATCTGATTGTCTGAGATAAAGTCCTTACTATGACTACCACTACCACCACCACACAAATATTTATTAATCTAAACAATCTGCCAGCCAAATGCAAACAATCACTCAGCCATATCTATCATGAAATGTTTGCAAGTGTACATCTATCATGAGAAACTGTAAACAAATGTGTGTTTTAAAGATCTCTGCACTGCTTGCATTCTGTATACATTCCGGGATAGTGTCCCTAAGTTTTCCAATCTTGTATGCAAATTTACACTGGCCTAAAAATAAGTTGTACTTCTTGACAGGAATATTTGTGCAGTTGCAAGTGTGACAATCATATACACTATTGTTTAACGTGAACGAATCAGTGAGGTAGCCAGGAGCCATTGGAATGGAGCTCACAGCAATACATCTAACACAATAATATGCAACTAACTGTAAGCAGTCTGTAAGACTAGAAGAAGTACTATGATATACTTTACCTATAAAACGAGGCGTCCCCCAATGATCAATTTGAGGGCCACTGATATTGTTATTTACTATAATTATATCAATGATTGCCAAAAGCCTGCATAACTTATGCTCATGATACTTGATGATACAAGTACAATTAAAACCTTCACAGATGACAGAAACACAGTGAATATTGAATATTTGATTAAGAAATACCTATAATAAACATATAGCTAACACTACATACAGATGCATTAATTGAATTTTTTGGTATAATGTCCATCCAACTCAGTTGAGTTGCCAATAAAACTTGTGTTATTATACATTTCATTAAAATATTAATCAAACAAAGGTTTTCTCAAATGCCTAATAAATAGGTTGATGAAGTAACATTAACAATCGACAGTGTAGATATAGAGAGACTTAACCAGTTTAACATTCTGGGCTTTACATTAATCTCGCATTTAAGCTGGATTAAACATAATATTGATGAAATAGCAAACAGATGTTCTCGAACAATTGGACCTATAACTAGGTTAAAGTATATTATTCAAACTAGAATAAAAAAATCACTCTATATTTCTATAATATTGCCTCACACTAATTACCATCTACTGATCTAGGGATTGAATAAACAAATTGCAAAAAAACTTGTAAGAATAATATTTTCAAATAAATATAGCTCCCATATAGAATTAATGTTTAAGCAAAAGTTGAATACCAACTTATTGTAATTATATTATAATTTTATTATAAATATAAACATAAAACATTACCCGCATACTTTCAAAATTGAAATATGCATAATCATTTCACACTAGCACACAGCAGAACATAATATACATTTGTAAAAAAAGATATTTAAAATAGTATGCCTCTCACAATAAACAATACCTATTTTTTTTTAATCAAAACATAACCAATCACAATTTAAAAAAGACTGATATATTATGTAAAGCAGCATATTACACACGGATGCAAACATAATTCTACTGTTATAAATTACTACATATGCAAAATAATAATGAATTAACACTAACTTTAGCAACACATTAAGCCATAAACATATTATATTTTTACCACATAACCTCTACTTACAATATGCGTAAAGTAGCAAATGTTAATAAACAATACTCAGGAATATACATGCTCCTAAATAAAATTGGGCTATCCGTAATGGTCCGTCAATGGAATTCAAAAATTACATAAAAAATTGCTAATTTAAAAACTCAAAGAGGCCCCTAAGATAGTGACTATTTATTAGTTATAATAGGGGCAAGTCAAATATTTTTTTGAAACTAAATTTAAAATAACTATTGCATAGTTGCAGTTACAAAATAAATACATCTACTCTCGATTTATCCATCTTTCGATCTATCATATATATGGTTGAGTAAAGTTTATTAAATTGTCGAAACATAAAGAACAGCGCCGAAACGACCAATATTTACCTGTAGGTACTTAGATATACCACTTCGCCGATGCAATTTCTGCGAGTTTGTTTTCAAAACGCTGCCAGCGACCGAAGTATCCCGCCGAAACTACTAATTTTTACCGGCCCCCCGAAGTGGCAGTGCGACCGAAGCATCCTAAATGCAAAAACTAAAAACGAAAAACGAATTCGTTTTTCGTTTTTCTTACTTCACTTTTGAAAACGAAAAACGGAAAACGAATTCGTTTTTCTTACTTCACTTTTGAAAACGAAAAACGAAAAACGAAAAAGGAATTCGTTTTTCGTTCGCAAATTTGAAAACGAAAAACCAAAAAGGAATTCCTTATCCGTTTTTCGTTCGCAAATTTGAAAACGAAAAAGGAAAAAACGGTATATACACGGACCATCAACGCCTCGCTATCATCAACCGTAGTTCCTGCACCCATGAAACACGCTGTCGTTGTACCAGCTTTGAAGAAGGGCGGATCTGACGCCAGCGTGCTAACGAATTACCGGCCAATATCTAACATCACATTTGTGGCGAAGATAACTGAACGTTTCGTTGCACAACAGTTACAACACTTTATGGAGTAGAACCGAATCTACGGCATATATCAAAGTGCATATAGTGCGCATCATAGTGCGGAAACCGCACTCGTGCGCATACACAACGACATCGCCCAATCGATTGACAGTCGCCGGAGTGTGCTCCTCGTGCTACTCGATCTAAGTGCGGCCTTCGACACCATCAACCACAACACACTGCTGCGACGTTTGTCTGGATACGGACTATCTGGAGACGTCCTCGCCTGGCTGACATCTTACCTGTGTAATCGAACATGTGTCGTACGCGTAAAGAGTGGCGTGTCGGAAGTAGAGACCATAACCACAGGAGTGCCACAAGGGACTGTCCTTGGACCACTGCTATTCAATGCATACATCGCACCACTGAAGACACTTCTACAGAAGCACAACATTCACCATCACCTATACGCAGACGACACACAACTCTACATCACTTTCCCACCAACCGACCACACACAAGCCCTCGCGCGTATGGAAGCCTGCGTACAAGATGCGAAAGCATGGCTCTGTGACAATGGACTTGTGATGAATGACAACAAATCTCAAGCCATTGTCATCCGTTCGTCAAGTCTACGTACGCCTACATCGTTAACCCGCGTCAACATATGTGGCCAGCTCGTTGACACTTCCCCAGTTATACGGAACCTAGGATTTACCATTGACAATAACCTAACCATGACGTCACAAGTTGCCAGCGTTTGTCGTTCTGCGTACTACCATCTGTCGCGAATTGCAAAAACACGAGACTCGGTTAGCACCACTGTATGTAAGAGTCTCATACACGGACTGGTCACATCGCGTATCGACTATGGCAATGCGATACTATTCGGCATCAGCGATCGTCACCTGGCGTCGGTCGTCGCCGGGTGACCGGCAGTCCATGACGACAATACTGCGGCAATTACACTGGCTGCCTGTCAGAAAGCGGATCGAATACAAGCTACTAGTACTCGTGCACAGGGCTTTATACGACGGCACGCCAGAGTATCTCGCGGCACTACTACTCAAGCACGCACCTCGCCGATCGCTGCGCTCTGCAGGCGGGTTACTCCTCGAAGTTCCAAAAGTGAACTTAGAACGTTTCGGCCGGCGTGCATTTGCCTGTGCAGGACCCACTCTGTGGAACTAACTCCCTAGGAATATGCGCGACAACGGCAATCTACTACAATTTAAGAAAGAATTAAAAACATTTTTATTTTCCACATAACCAGTTTTATACAACGAACATTATATTTTAGCTTAACTATACTTATTTATTTATTTACCTATTTACATGTATGTACACACCCGTTACCTTTATAGTTTAGCTTAACTATATTTATTTATTAATTTACCTATTTACATGTATGCATACACCCGTGAACATTATATTTTAGCTTAACTATATTTATTAATTTGTTTACCTATTTACATGTATGAATACACCCGTGAACATTATATTTTAGCTTAACTATATTTATTTATTAATTTACCTATTTACATGTATGCATACACCCGTGAACATTATATTTTAGCTTAACTATATTTATTAATTTGTGTACCTATTTACATGAATGTACACACCCGTGAACGGGACATACGTCCCGGATTTGATGGTGTCAAAATTAAGTTTTATTATTTATTATTACAAGTTTAAAAGGCCATCAAGATAGGTATGTACGTAATTATATTATTACTGTGGTGGCTCCAAAAATATCAACTGCATGTCTTACTGTGAGTCACTGAACTCAACATGTTTTAATTTGTTAATATTAATCACAATATCAGTTACTAGGTGTATGCACATTTGTATTAACTTGACTATTATGTGTATGTTTGAATTATCATTTTGTGAGTACTCACTACGTCATCACTATGTTAGGAGTCGTTAATAAATGTATTACCTAAATTACGTGCGTCTATTAACAGTCTTCTTTTTACATCTGATTGATTACTATTTATCAGCTTATTTCAAAGGATGTTGTGTTTTCTTCGCTACCGGTTTTCCGCTCAAACATAAAAAGATAACAAGTGTGCATTTTATCACGTCCTCTAAGCAATTATCGCACTTACCGTTTTTGTATTATTGCCATTGCAATGCCAATACCAATACCAATGGCTACAACGACGAAGAGGACAGCAGGGAGATTGATCGTAGCACCAGTACTCTTATAGGTAGCGCCAACGCCAGTGTCACTGCCACCGCCACCGCCGCCCTCGTTCTCTGTGGATTCTGCCGTAACAATCGATAGGAAATGTAAATCACAGAACGTTAATGTAAATATAAACCGGTAAGGTAATAACTGATGGGCCCAGTGCGAGGAGGTGCATCCTCTAGGTGGCAGAATAGGATCCCCTTTGTTTGAGGATATGCATATTGTAAAACAAACGAAGATGGCATGATCCTAGCGCTGATTTAAAACCCCGGGCCGACTCATTTAGTTAACATTGTCTAGGAGAAGAACACATCCGATCTCAAGATACCTGCTATCACTCACGTTGATGGTATATTGCAAATATAACACGTATAACTGTCTTTGGCGGGAGAAGGGGCTTCCGACAAAACATATACAAATAGTTGAGTAGTAATTGTACGATGTGAAGATCTGAAAGACAGAGTATTATCAATGAAACTACTTTGCGATAGAGTTGTCAGGATACAAATGTAGATCGAAGGAGACGTGTGGAATCATATCAGTTTTCATGCACAAGAAACTGAGTGCACACAAGAAGAATGGTGGGAGCACATATAGATGGTGAAATGCAAGATGTATCAACTGTGAGAGAATGGTGGAGGCAGGATACATAAATGGCCGTGTGGGAACAAATCGCACATGACATAGTGGGGTACACAGAGACCATAGAAACGTGTCACAAGCCAGGAGAGGAAAATATAGTAGACTTTGCAATATCGTAGCATCTGAGATTACTTAGCAGAAACGAAGGACCTGTGTTGTTGCGGAGCACGTGAAACCCAAACTGATTACATCATGCTTAAGGAACGAGCAAGTGTAGGAAGGAGTCAAACACCTGTAAATTACTGCCACACAACACAGGGTATTACTTGTTGAAATGAAAGTGTTAGAAACAAGAAGGACAACAGTAAGGAAGGAAAGACGACATTTGACGGAAACAAATAAAAACATACATACTATGTCACTATTTTCATATTGAAGTTCTCAATTTTGAGCGAACACCAAGAGGAAAATAGTGGCAAAACTACCAGATACAGATGACGTAACAACTGAAGTAATGCAAGAATGGTGGGAAGATCATGTGGAGCCAATCAGGAAGAGAGCACAATACATTAAACAGATATCGAGTTAACGTAGACAGCAAACACTCACCGGGGTGAGAAGTGGGATAATTTTATGAGCAGGGGGATAATTTTATGAGCAGATGAAACATCAGCTAAATCGTGTAAATACATGGGCAACTGTGTCAGAACACATGACATCAGCTTGGCGACAAAACATACTGTTTCCAACCATTAAGGGAACAGGTGACATGAAGGACTGTAAGAACAGCACATGAATCAAACTCTGGATGTTTGCGATTAAGCTATGTGAATGCACAAACATACATGTAAACCATTTAAATTTATGCCAGGCGGGAGTGATACAGGTGTTTAACCCTTGAACAAAAACAGAGAAACAGATCCAGACGGACATCAGAATGATATTGGAGAAAACATATGAACGGTTACCACGGGAGGCGATATGGAGGTGTGTGAGAGAAAGGAATATAGCAGAAAGGTACACCAAACTGATACAGGACACGTATCAGGTGCATAAGACAAAGGTGTGTAGTGCTGATGGTTAAAGCAGCACCATTAGTCTGCATTGTGTCAATAACTATTCTTCACCTTGACCGACTACCCGGCGACGTGGAAGAAGGGTCTGGAAGATAGAGGCATACAGCTCGATGACCGAAAACCTATTCCAAGGATTGCAGGTTCGATCGGTGTAGTGAGGCAGACAGATCAACTGTAACCTATAAAGATATTTGGAAACGAGCTAGAAAAAATGCCCCTTCAAATAACCAGGGTCAGTCGTGGACGAGAAAGGAAACATGGAAATGGAGATCAAGCAAATAGTAAATGCGGCTTGGAGAAACTGGATGAAATGCCATGGGGCGTTGTGTGACGAGGGATACCAGTGAAGTTAAAAGGAAGTACCCCCAAGGAGTCATCAAAGTCAAAGGTGTGTGTGTGAGTGTGTGTGTGTGTGTGTGTGTGTGTGCGTGCGTGCGTGCGTGTGTGTGTGTGTGGGTGTGTGTGTGTGGCGGGTGGCTGTGCGTTTGTGTGTGCACCCACTGTGTGTGTGTGTGTGTGTGTGCGTGCGCGCGCGCGCGCGCGCATGTAACTTCGCAAGCGCGTGCGCGAACACATTCCAAGCACAAATACAGATTATAAAAGGATACATGTGTATAAGAACTCCAATCATTCGAGATGGGGTGAATTACGAACTACATCACATGAACGATGAGGACTACAACCATCAATGTAATTATACATATTGGATACATTGTTGACATAACAGGACAGTCCAGCTATTTACAATCAGGCTAATCTGCATGGGAAATAATTTATTGTGGTTAAAGCCAAGGAACAGTCTTTTGACATGCATCTTCACGCTACATTGACTGTCAATATAACACCAAAACGCATGTAAAAATAGCAATTTATCAGCATACATTCTCGAAAATAATCATTCATCTCTATTGAGTGTGTTCGCATTGTTATGACGTTTTGTCAACGATGGTGGCGTACAGGTGCAATCATTCCGCAAAAATATGCGAGTGGCTTTGTTTCTGAGGATGGATGGTCTACGGTACAAAACAATATGAGTGATGTGAGTATGTGATACAATATAAAAGGTCAACATTAAACATTATTTCGAGTACTATTATAGCTCATGTTTTTTCTCAAAAAACAACCGTAAATACGATGTCCGTGAGTTGCTGCTCATCATTTTGAATCCTTAAGTATATCAAATGAATAAAAATGAAACAGAAACCATGGTCATCTGAAAATGTACTCTCCAACATGTAACATAGTAACATAAAGCAAGTCGAAATATTTAGTTATCTTGGAACAATAATAACATATGAAGGCCATTGCAAAGTTGAAATCACGAGAAGAATTGCATACGCCAAGGCAATGTTAAGTAACCTGAAAAACATGTTAATACGTTGTCTTGTTCATCGTCAATATTTGTATAGTCTTTTTATCATGATTGACTCTTATACATAATTATGTTGTCGACAAGCAATTAAAACCAATTAACGATGAGTCACTAACGAAATAAATTCCTGCGTCACTGGACTTAGCTATTTATTAATATATAATGTTGCAAAACACCAAAGGCATGAAAAGGTAAAGCATTACACAAAGTTTGGTGCTGGTGTAGCTGTTACAAAAAAACATGATATTATATTGGTGCCATCTATCGAGTTAACCATGCAGTACTGTCCACTGATGACCTAGTGGTGTTCGCATTTATGTCATATCACTTTCATCTGTTGGGTATTAACGTCATTCTGGATTGCGTAATATTAATCATGTCATGCGTTACACATCATTATTACAAGGACAAAAATATTGGTTTGATGCAATGTGGAACGACATACATTCCTTTGACTATACACTTACTTTGGCATGAACCTCTTTCACAATCCCGCATGTCAAGAAAATCGCCAAGACAATAGGCACCTCCGTTTGCGGGCTTTGGATTGGTACACGTACGAGTTCTCTTTTCAGTCCCTGTCCCACATGTCACAGTACAAGTAGTCCATTTCGTCCACATAGACCATCCGCCATCAACTGGCAAGTAACAACACTAATATATCACAATACATACTATGTATGTATCTTACAATACAAATAAAATAAAATAAGACACGATCAATTATATACAAGTCACATATGATACATACACAACTACATATACACAAATACATATTGCATACGCATATGCATACGCACACAAACACACACATATACATATACATATACATACACTTGCAAAAAGACATACAAACCTAGATAATAAGAATGTATAGTATAATAAATAAGTAATCACCATTAACCACCATACATTGACGTTTACACTTAAACAGCTGCAGACCGATGCGTAAGCGCGGTCGGATGGGAGATGTGGGATAAAAGCAATCACAAATGAAACACAAGCCTCCTTTACCATCCATGATTTTGGCCAATACCCGGTCTCTGGTTCAACAATTCTGCGATCGTGAAACGTTAATCACGGGATGTTATGACTGTTGTTTACATACACCCCATAGCCAACGTGCATCGAGCCGCCCAGCATATTTGTGACGTAACACGGAAACAAGCCGCTGTAGGGGGCGGGGGGAGGGGGCTTGTCTCCTTACTTTAACTCGTGTCTCATACGTGTTTTAGCTGCGAAGCATTTACCCTGTAGTAGTCCCACTCCCATTCATATTACCCCAGTCCTGCTTTATCCTTGAAACATTTATCCACTAGTTTCGGAATGAATCAAAGAAGCATATTCGTTTGCATGCTCAATAGTTCACTTTGCAGTAAGTTGAACAGGACGTTGGCATTTGTAGGTAATAAGGACAATACATCTGTAACCTGGTGAAGCTATTTACTTTATTTTATTTGTATACTATATATTGTTATTTTTTGGTTATCAATTTAAATTTCGGCAACGCATTTCGGATTATATCTAACCGACACATGAGTAACTCCACACAATTGTCAATTGTATCGATGGACCAGATTTCATGAAAACATACCTGGAAAACAGATCCGTATGTACTGGTCTATAGTTTCTTTGGGAACTAATTCAGAGGCCTTCAATGTTTCAGCAGTGTGGTGGGAGCAAGAAGGTTCTACTCTGTCGTACTCAACAGCTACGCACCAATATTCCTTGAGACAATCGTCTTTGCAGCGGAAGAGGTCGGTTGTTCCATATAAGCGTCCGGCGCCGGGAGTATATGCGTTGGGGTTTTTCTTGAAGCAATCTGTGGACAAAGACTACAGTATTTGTGAACATGTATCTACCCCACTGAGTTCCGAGTATCCTGGTTGTCAGACAATACCTAATAACAAAGGAAATTGTAAAAAAAATTACGTTGGGTAAATATTATATAGTGATATATATATATATATATATATATATATATATATATATATATATATATATATATATATATGTTATATATTATATGTATATGTATATGTATATGTATATGTATATATATATATATATATATATAGCAATCTGTGGACAAAGACTACAGTATTTGTGAACATGTATCTACCCCACTGAGTTCCGAGTATCCTGGTTGTCAGACAATACCTAATAACAAAGGAAATTGTAAAAAAAATTACGTTGGGTAAATATTATATAGTGATATATATATATATATATATATATATATATATATATATATATATATATGTTATATATTATATGTATATGTATATGTATATATATATATATATATATATATATAAATATATATAAAATATATAATATATATAAAACATACAGAATAACTGTGTATTTTTATAGTTTTTATAATATACATATTTCTTATATTTTCTTAATGGTAATATATATTCTTAATAGTATATATATATATATATATATATATATATATATATATATATATATATATATATATATATATATATATATATATATATATATATATATATATATATATATTGGCGAATTAACATCTGGCACATAGGCACATGTATGGTAACAAACATAGTTCTTGCATTACACACCGTGGACTCGTGGCAAAGAAAGATTTTATTATCAGTAACATTCTTACTAATATACGTTGTTTGTGTTTCCACCATACATAGCTTGTATATAGTGATATACAGAATGTATTGAACATTTTTTTCGCAATACATACCAAATTTACGTTGTACTGAATTACCCATTGCATACACCACTCTACACTGTACATTTATATAAGTTTGTTGCACCATACACGGGCGTCGATCAGTGGGGGACGGGGGGACGTGCCCTCCCCCCACTTTTCAGCCTGGGGGGACAGCAGAGGAAATGCCCCCCACTTTTTCAGTTAACAAATTACAGGCATATAGCGAGACTGATCACTTGTCTCTTCTATAACAAAAACCTACATCGATCTAGTAGTAAAATAAATATACCAGTGGAGTACATGGGTTTGGTCATATGGGGAAAAATGGGAGATGAAAACCTGGCAAAGAGAGCAGGTCCAAAGAAAGTGAATGGAAAATTGAGGCAAGGGGGATTTCGTTAAAATTGACCTAGAAAGAGTGGAAGAATGGAAAAAATATATAGATAGAAGGAATTGGGGACTGCTGAAAGAGAACAGAGCAAGATAAGTGAGAGGTAGAAAAAAGACAATGGAAAAGGAAATAATGTCAACTCACCCCTGGCGACAGTGATGCCAAGAAAATAATAACAACAAAATGCAATTTGACTCTAGTCTAGTAACTGGGCAACTTATATTTTGAATCCTTAATAGCCATTATGCACATTGAGAACAATGACATTTTCAGTGCTCTGTCAACTCTTATGTTGCAGCCAGCAATAGAAGTGGAGAAATTCCTAATTTAAACCTATTTGAATGATGACAATGTTGTTTGTGAAAGGGTAGGACTGGGAAGGAAAATCTTACACAGGCGTCATGAAACCCACTGTACTTTAGTCTTTATGACTCTGTGAATTAGGCAGCCAGTTATTGGCCCTCCGCTCCTCATCATCTTAATTTATTTCCGGGATTGGGGGGGGGGGCATAGGCATAGCCCCCTGCCCCCCTCTGCCTATGCCACTGGCAAGCAGTTATGGGTCCAAAGTCTATCCTCAAAAGTTTCGGTATGTGTGATTGAGGCGGGTCATGGCCCCTATTCAAATACATGTAGCCAACATAACTATGATGTTAAATAGCATAAAATAAAGGTCTTTCGTTTTTTGAGGAATTCCAGCAACGCCAACGATATTTTTTATTGAGACGATGACTATTTGGATACAGTTGAACACAATTCTTATTAGTCTCTCTAATAATTTTACTACCTGGCTGGTAAGGTATATTGGTCTTTAGTTGTTGCAGTTATTTCTTGGACTTTTTTGTGTATTTTCGTTACATTGGCATCTCTCCAATCTTGTGGTATCTGGTTGGTTTGGAATGATTTATTAAAAAATATAGAATGGAAGGACAAAGTCTAGATGTCTTCGTAGAACATTTACCAGTGCATCTGGTCCATTAGCCTTGTCCGGTTTAAGGTGGTTGAGCTTGTTCCTTTCTTCTGTAGGTAACATTTCTAGATTGTACACGGGAAAATGTACCTTGCTGTCAATGATAATAGTCGATAGAGAATGCTGTATGTCTGGCTCATTTGTAAGTATAGATTTGAAACAAATAATTTAAAAAGTTTCCTTTATGGCTGTCGTCGAAAATATGTTCACCATCAAACTCTATGTTACCAATTGTCGACGATGACTTTGTAAAATGTCTGGTATAATTCCATAATCTGTTATCATTAAATGTTATTTGATCAACACGTGTTTTCTTCATAATGTAATTTTGCTTCTTTGGTAATAATATGTAGGTTGTTTTTAGCTATGGCATGCCGTCGGCTTTAAGTCCGCTTTTATTTGCGGCTACCTTTTGTCACGTTTTGTTTTTTGGCTTTAAGGACCGATTCATATCTTGTCCATGACCATGTTGACTTTAAGGCTTGATCCTCGTTTTATTGTTTTGGATGTAACATGTTTCTTCTACTTGATGCATGTAAAAGTGTATGAAATGTTTCCACATTTCAGACATAAAATTGTTTTTAAAATCTTTCTCCCAACCATTTGATTTAAAATTGTCGTAGAATTCATGGTACGTAAATTATTGCAGGCCTTCACGTAACTAAATAAAATTCAATCCAATTCAATTCAAAATATTATTCATATTTAATCTTATATATAAACAGAGTGCAATATTAACTAAGTGACACCAACTTTAACAGTGCACGGCCAAATACAATACGATGTAACATATGTATCCGCGTAACATATTCTAATAGTTTTCATTGGTCGATGTAAATTAATTAAAGAAAGATGTAAAAAAAATTATGTAAATACAATTAGTATGTTTTTATGACCATGTGACCGGTGCGCGGCAAAGAGCTGGGAAATTTATACAGAATTTGTGGTGGATGCAGTGGAGACGGTTGTTGGTGAAATGGAAGGCCTGCGAAGTGTAGACTATTCAGTTGTAATCTAGTATCGGTACCTGCAAAGATCACGTTTGACAGTCTTCTCGCGAAGTCAGTTGATTACCAGGTGTGTTCATTATTCAGAACAGTGAAAACGAATCTTCCTCCCAGGACCCAACCATCTTACAGTGACACCAGCTAATCAGCCTAATGGTAGGACGATTTTATACATCCGTTCTGGAGGTCATTGAGTGCCCATGTGATCGCATAAAACGATATATACAAATATGTTACCTGCTGTACACTTGCATAGTTGACATGAAACAATGCCAATGATGAACAAATTGCGTAATATCATAAAAAACGTCTCCATTGACATTGTGTGTCAGAACATCTGACTCCACGGAGCGACTCGTTTCCGGTCGCGAGCTCCTTTAAACATTCACTCCTCCGTAACTGATCGAATTACGTCCAAAGTGACCTTTAAACCTTTCTTAAGCAACTTGTTGGTTATGTTCAAATAGTGTCGCTGTAAATGTCAAACGTTCGTGTTTGGAACGTTTACATGGTGGCATGTTTATCAAAACATAACAGTTGTTTTTGGATATATGCCTACATCATGTCAGTGTGAGTACAGTTATGCCTTATGGCGCGATGAAACGTTCGTACGTATGTGATGTCGGTTATTATGCAGACTAAGAATAAGTCTAAGACTAAGGCTAAGCGACAAATGCGATATTTAATAATACAATTAATCTCTGAGTCAGTGACTCAGTGTAATTTGTATCGCCATTACTAGGTCCTAGCCCTAGGCTAGGGCTAGGGCTAGGTGTCGCAATGTCTGCAAACAACCGTTCTATACACACAGCCCACAGGCAAAATTATGACAATGGACGAATGGTGTGTCTCATGGGGTTTCAACATGACCTTGTAAATTAAGTTTTAGTATTTATTCATTTAACGCAAGATTATCGAGCTATAAACTGGGACAAATGCAGAAATATAGACTAAGTCACATGTTGTTTTTACTGTATGGGACTAACATATTGGTGAAGCATAACAGATTATCTTAGAGATCATTAGTCCATATATATATATATATATATATATATATATATATATATATATATATATATATATATATATATATATATATATATATATATGAAAAAACTTATGTAATTATATAATTTACAGTGATAGTGTATTTCTAATTGTGTAACATTATTATTTATCACGATGTGCTGTATATATATATATATATATATATATATATATATATATATATATATATATATATATATACAGCACATCGTGATAAATAATAATGTTACACAATTAGAAATACACTATCACTGTAAATTATATAATTACATAAGTTTTTTCATGTACAATTTTGTATTGCACGTTATCAATTATAATATGTTTTATTCTTACACAAAACAGTCCTGCATAATCTACCAAATAACCAAGATAACACACCCAGACTGAAAAGTGCCAAGAATACCAGGTGAGTTATAATATGTTGTCACTGTATGATGGTAGGTACATATACAGTATTATATTATACAATGGTGTTAAGAAAATAAGATAAGTAAGGAAACTGGTACATACCCATAATTTGACAGATCTCCTAACTCACACCATCCTACTTATTTATCTACTGATATAATCAAACGTTATAATCCCTTATATTAAACAATAAACTATTTTGTCAGCATGCTACTTACAACTCAGTTTACATTTTGACAGTATAACGATATAAAGAAAACATATTCATAGAATTAATTACCCAAAATATAAACATAAACAAGCTGTTATATGATACACCTGTTTTCAACTTGAATATTGCGTAGCATACAAAGTGTTCATATGGATGTAATGCATTGTCTGTATTTGACTCAGCTTGATTGTTGACAAAACGTTACCTTATTCTTATGAATAAAATTATTCAAACAATTCGACTAGGTAGTATCTATCTAGCCCTTGTCTCATCAATTATATGTATATAAAAACATAACTGCATTGTATGTGTAAACAATATGATTGTTTCTCAGCTACAATATAATTAAAACACTGACTAATATTAATTATTTATGATATGTTACGTAAACCAAATAATATGTATGTTTTAACAGTCTATATAAAAAGTATATATAAAGTATATATATATATATATATATATATATATATATATATATATATATATATATATATATATATATATATATATATTGTGAGTAAATTCCTATTATTTATGTTTCTTGTTTTATAATAACTTATGGAATTATTATAATAGTACAGTGTTCTTAATATTCATAATTTTCATGTTAATAATGGTACTTATATTTGAAGAAAAAAGAAAAGGAGGCACACATATTATATATACAATTATATACAAATAAAGAATTATCTGATGTGGTATTCTAAAATCTACTTGTAACAGTAGTATTTGAATTCATTTTATTTATATTGATCAGAATTATAAGTGCTAATGTATAAAACATAAAGTCAAAATTATATTTGTGTCACTGGTTTGGGGGTGACAAGATAGGCGATAATCGCACATCAAACATGTTGTTGATGCAAAAGTAGGTGTATTTGCATAACTACAGTATTGTCATTGTTTTAGTAAATTGTGTTTGTATAAAATTAATAACGATGTGTTGGTACAATATCCGTGCACTCTAATTGTGGTAGCAGGGCCTACTGAATATCATTTATATAATTATATACCTCCTCGCTAAACAAAGCCCCCACAAGATGGTGTCATATGTGAAAGCTATTTTAATGCACACGGAATGTTTCTTATATTTCCATTTTCAACTGTCCACACATTCATATCGTGTAATAATACTTTTTTTAAATAATGTCCACGATGTTTGAAATTCGTGTAGAGAAATATTGTAGTTATGTTGGAGGAATAAATATGTAGGTAGCCGTTCCATTGCAATAACTGATATTTTAAAACGGAAAGGATCAAATGCAAGCCTGCCACGTTTTTGAGATGGCAATCGGTATTTTTGACCTAAAATTCCATAAGAATCCCTATCAATCCGTATCACTAATCAGATCTCCCAGTTAACTGGCGGCCCAAGTTATTAGCGCCTTTCAAAACGGGTTTTCGATGTTTTTTGTTGTGTATGTGTTTGGAATGACATTCTACATTACTCCCGCTAAAAAGAAGCCGCCAGTTCCGACAGTGAAAGATGATGGTAACATCCATATCAGTGAGTGTGGGTAAGTGCGGGTTTATGTGGTTGACACCTTTCGATATAATTATAGTCAAGCCCAGGGCTTTTGTCAAGGCTCACTCCTCGGCTCAAGCTCAAGCCAAGGGTCCAAATATGTTTTCATTGTGCACTTGATGGGGCACAATTTTTCAGTATGATGTATTAATTCCGGCAACACAGATTATGTCATTTGTTTGTAAACAGACTATTAGAACGGTTGTCTGCATCAATAATTCTGGAAATTAGACAGGCGGAATCAAATGATCGTGTCGACGCTTAGCTTAAGCCAGTCCTAAGTAAAGTCAAAAGCCGTGCTTCCTAACTGCAGCTGATGATTTACTAATATAACATATGTTGGTGTTATTGTCACCCCGGATGTGCTGAAACATTGATATAACACTTTTACAAACATTCATTCAATACCTTTACGCGAATATTGCTAACGGTAGACATGCTAAGACTTGTATGATATGTTGCTGTTATGCTAACACATATGACAAGATAAATTACTGCTGTAAGCTTACGAAAAGTACAATTCGGTGCCCCCCTTTCGTGGTATTGCGTTGTTTTCTATTATGTTGGCTGTTTAGGTGTGTTGCAACCAAGTCAGTATAATTAAAATAAAATTATTTCTCATTGTAGAGCCTTGAAGGTGTAGAAAATAGCACTGTGAATCATAGGAGATGGCCGATATACAAGTAGGTGTCGACGGGAAAAGGGGACTATGCCTATGATACGTATTTTACAGAAACACCTGCTCAGTTGAATTGGGAAAAGTCACCCACACGGACCACATGCTGCCATTCAGTTCACTTTGCAATTATAATACCTACATATAAAATGATGCAACCAAATGTAGATTTTTTTTATACACAATTCTCTGAACTAAAAACAAACCCTCTATAACTGGTTTCCGGAGGCAAATACGCTCATATATTGTATTTTGTATGCATTCTGATGGTATAGTAAATGCAACATAGATATAGAAATATATATATATATATATATATACATATATATATATATATATATATATATATATATATATATATATATATATATACATATATATATATATATATATATATATATATATATATATATATGTATATATATATATATATATGTATATATATATATATATATATATATATATATATATATATATTTATATATATGTATATATATACTGTGGTATGTTTGAAAGTGTGTGTTGTTAAAGACAATATATGTACAAGAAACTCTGATATAAAAAATAAGTCTACAATACATACAACGAAGTTCTAATGACACACATGCACCCACTAAGGCTTTTACAAACAATCATTCATTAGGCCCTATGCAGGTCGGTTGGTACCTGCTGTTCCAGAGTTGTGGTTGACTGCTGTAAAGGAACTTTAACAAAATATCTACCCAACCCAGGCTACTGTGATTTGAATGTTCCAAGTAGGACAAGTTTGTGATTAGTATACAATATATTTGATTTTTAAATGTACATACTAGCCCATGGCATATGCCATCTTTTCAACCCACAATCCCTTCACTGAACCAACATTTGACCTGAGACATTTCACCCTGAAGCATACAGCTATGGCCAAATTAAAAGAACGCAATTGTAAATGTATATCTATAAAATAATTAATGTATGAAAATGTTTTGTTAAGGTTAAGTAACTGTAATATAAAAGGTAAGATTCAATATACTAGTATTCAGCCGTGATTAACATTGTACGAGGATTAATTGCGTAACGTCATTATACAGGTGTTTTACATATATATATATATATATATATATATATATATATATATATATATATATATATATATAATATAATATTAATATACACCTTCCTTAGTTACCTTAGGCGTTTGATACAGTTGGGAGGACCGGGCTATGGCAGCTACTGAGAAAGTATGGCTGCCCAGAGAAGTTCACAACAATGATCGAGGCACTACATACTGGAATGATGGCAAAAGTTAGTGTTGAAGGAGAAGTCTCGGAATCGTTCAGTGTCACAAATGGGGTCAAGCAAGGTTGTGTACTGGCCCCCACGCTCTTCTCCATCTTCCTATCAGCAATGCTCGACGAGGCTTTCCGAGACATGGGGGATGGCATCTACATACAGTCCAGACAGAACGCTGACCTATTCAACGTCGCACACTTCAGAGCAAAGACCAAGACTACTCGGATACTGATGAGAGAGCTGCTATTCGCAGATGACAGTGCACTGGTTGCACACTCTGCTGAAGAGATGCAGAAAATAGTGGATGCTTTCTCCGATGCGTCAAAGAAGTTCGGCCTGAAGATTAACATCAAGAAGACCGAGGTGCTGTACCAATCCAACTCTACAAGAACCCGAGAGGAGGATATCATGGTTGATGGAAACAAGCTGAACTCTGTTCTAGAATTCACCTACCTCGGAAGCACTATATCAAGTGACGGATGCATTGACGACGAAATACAGAGGAGGATGGCCAAGGCTAGTGCATCTTTCGGCCGACTACGCCAGAGACTCTGGAACAACCACCATGTGTCCATGCGGGTTAAAGGCAAGATATACCGTGCAATTGTGCTGTCCACCCTCCTATACGGAGCTGAGGCCTGGACAGTGTACAGACGACAGGTTAAAAAGCTACATGCCTTCATGATGCGACATCTGCGTTCGATCATGAGGATAACCTGGATGGACAAAGTGACAAACAAGGAAATACTAGAACGAACAGGGCTGCCATCTATGGAAGATCTTCTGATCAGAAAGAATCTCCGGTGGACTGGACACCTCATGAGGATGTCACCAGACAGGCTACCGAAGCAGGTTCTCTACTCTCAACTGTCTTCTGGTCAGAGAAAGAGAGGGCGCCCTCGTCTCCGGTTCAAAGATACCATCAAGAGAAACCTAAAGATGAGAGACATAAAGATCGACTCATGGACATCACTCTCACAGCAGAGAGACAAATGGAGAGCAAGAGTCAAGTGATGGAAGCAGTCTTTGTCGCTTCGCGACCGACAGCACGATGATGAATGTACTTGCTTTTGACTTTGATTTAGAGGACACACTCCTACGAATATCATCTGGAATATTGTTCTGCACCTTTGGTAGGTTTAGTTTTGCATATTTTACTGAAATTATGTTTGTCTTACAGTTACACATCGTATTGTGGACATTTCAATAAATACAACTGTATTATAATTATACTGATTAGTACTACTGATATGTTGCTGAACGATTTCAATCTGTTGTGTTTGGTAGAACAGAATCTAAAGCCAGTGATCGAGGTTTTTACGGATGAAAATTCACAAATCAAGTGTTTGATGAGTAAGCAAATGTGACGAAAGCCCATTTTTGTACACTTTGTATACACATGACTGTCGGAGTGTGGATCCATCTACCCAATATGTGAGGTTTTCTGATGATACAGCCATGCTCGCTCTTTTGAGTGATTTTGCCTCATACCAGTCATATGTTTCTTCAGTGGTACGTTTCTCGAGTTGGTGCAGTAACAATTTACTACATCTGAATGTTTCCAAAACCACAGAAATGTGCATTGACTTCCGTCGAAATAGAACTGTCAATAGTCCTATTGTCATCAACGGTGAACCTGTGGAACAGGTTGATTCTTTCAGGTACCTCGGTGTTATCTTAGATGACAAATTGTCATTTACAAAGCATGTTACAGCCGTGCAGAAAAAGTCTCGGCAGCGACTGCACGTTCTTCGAAAGTTACGAGCTTTCTACGTTGATCCACTACTTCTTCTACGTCTTTACCGTAGCATAATTGAGCCTCTCATAACCTACTGCAGCATTTGTTACTACCCTGCTCTTTCGGTGAAAAACCGTAACAGGCTTCTGAAAATCTCACACGTTTCCGCCAAGATCATTGGCTTAACTACACTAATGCTCTCCGAAATAATCGACCATGCAATTTTGAAGAAAGCTCGTGCTGAGTCTGATCACCCGCTCTCTACGTTCTTCCATGTACTTCCATCTCGAAGAAGATACCGTTGTATAAAATGTAAAACATCTCGCTATAGCAAGAATTTGGTGCCTGTGGACATTAGAATGTTGAATGCTAAATGATTCATATTGCTGTCAACCGGTTGAACTGTTCTTATAGTGGATACATCTGGAATTCACTTGCATTTTGTTGTGACCATCCCATATATTGTAGATCATGAGTTGTACAATTCATATCCTTTTTAAGGACAATAAAGTGATTGATTGATTGATTGATTGAAAATAAGGAAGCAAACCATATAATACATATTGCATTTGCAGAGGGAACAACAGTGGATGGATATGATTTGTTCATGTTATTGTTTATCTGACTTATGCTACTGCCGGATTGATAGTACTGACGTTAAGCATCTCTTTTCCTTCTTGACATTGTTTTTGCACAGTACTGTCTGTTATCAGCATGTCTTTGAACTCTAGGATTCGTCCGCATTACTCATCCCCACAATTCTTCCTTTTATGCCCACTATTGTATAAATCCACAGCCTACCCCACATGTATTTATAGACGGGAACAGCCCCCATCGGCAGACCATCACATATCCATCAGAAATAGTGTGTGCTGATTCACATATGATCGGTATCCACATACAGTTTGTATACAACTATATCAGATGAGAGAAGCTAACTACATGAAAGGCAAACCCACCAAAACCTAGAAACACAGTACTTGAGAAATTTTAATTGTTCTCCAAACAGTTTTCATTTTCTTTGCAGAAAACGATGCCAAGTACAACAAGATGACACACCAGTTTCCTGTTTAGCACTTATGCAAGAATGTTGTGTAGAGCCTAGTGTAGGTAGGTATAGTGAGCATAATTTATGAAAAGGAGATTCACTGGAACATTGCTACCATATGATGTGCAGGAACAGCACAGTTTGGACGTAAAGTAATATATCACAATGTGTTGTATATATCCACATTATTTGTTGTACTTACTCAACTTTATTCAATGTATTTAACTACCATATATATATATATATATATATATATATATATATATATATATATATAGATAAATATATACATTTAAATATATATGTATATATATATATAAATATATACATATAAATATATGTATATATATATATAGTAAAAAATATATACATGTATTGAAACACACGTATATAATATATATATATATATATATCAGACATGTGAGAAGAGGCAATTCACGTGTGTGTGTGTGTGTGTGTGTGTGTGTGTGTGTGTGTGTGTGTGTGTGTGTGTGTATGTGTGTGATTCTGTCTCAAATCTTCCATTTCTGTGTTTAATCAGCATATACTATAAGCAGGACTTTTATGCTGATATTGTATACACCCATGAATGGGATGTTAGCCCCGAATTTGATGGTGTTTAGCCACAATTATTATAATTATGTAGTATTGTTTATATAAATAATACATCTATATTACATTTACTTTTTTATTATTACGCAACTACCTTATCAACCAAATTTAGGTAATTAGTAATTTTGTATGGAGTAATTTCTATAAATTTGTTTAACTGTATAAGTGTATTGGCAGGCTATCAAAGAACAGGGCAATGGTGATCTGCTACAATGGGTTCCATCAACAAGCATCCACTTGTGGTACGGCTCATCATCATGTGAAGGAAATGACGACAACAGGTGTAACAGCCGCCATACATCCATACTATAATGTTATGTTATGTAGACACTTGCATATCGCTCTTATATATGGATAATAATGTTAATTGAACATGAAATTAGTACTGATTTATATGCATTGCCAATCAAAATTTTTAAATAAGCTCATCATTTTTGTTTCGCCTTTTTTTGCTTATTTTCAAGCAGTGATTGTTTTCTAATAAATTCGTTCAAAATATTTGATTGGTGTTTGCTGCCATTTTCTCATGACATGAAATACATTTGGTTGCTTATTTAACGATTTTAAGCTGAAAACATTTAGGTTTCTTTTTATGGCATTTGCATCAACATTATACTGGCTATTGCATGTTTTCACTCTTCCCCGTCCCGTAATTATTCCCCTTAGATGGATACATATTTAGTTGTTGGTGATCTAGTTAGTTGTTTAATATATATTTTAATATAATTACAAAACTTACTTACAATATGATACTATGGGTGGATATTACAGGCAGGATAATGCTATACTATTCGCGTAAAATAATAAAACCAGGGCGAAGTGTATGCATTATGTCACAAACCAACATACATGGATCGAGTTCTCTGGCTTGACTAGTGGCCAATGTGACCATGCAATGCCAGTGACAGATGTAAATGAACTTGGAACCAAACAGGTGTCGTACCGCTCATTCGAGGTTATTCTTAGGCAACGGCAGAGTAAGTTAAGGGGGATTAACTTTGTTATAAGTAAATATAAATAAACACTCTTGTATAACGTCTGATAGGCACAAACTTTATTTTTACACTACACAATATATGTCACAAACTAACTGCCCATGTGTAACAAAACTACTGATACAAATTAAGCCCCAAGTGGCTCCATCACACTCTCAGCCCGAACCCTCTAGATTCAATTTATCAGCTCAACTCCATATCCTGACTATACCAGTCCAACGCAGCTACGACACAGAAGCAGCTCAGCCTCACCTCCCAGCCCTTGCTGGAGGAAAACCCTCCAGCCGCACACCCAGCACCCCGGGTGCGCCTGACAACTCTCTTGGTCTGCTCTCCTCCTGTGTTTCTGGAGCCTGGCTTTTATACCCCTCCCCAAGGGAGGGAAACCTTTGTTTCATTCAGCATGACACACTGGGATGATCCTACCACCATCAGGAAACCCCTGTGGTTCGGAGACAGGAAACCTACTGGGATGGTCTTACCACCAGCCGGAAACCCCTCCTTCGTGGTTAGTCCTGTTTGTGTTACTCATGGGAAACCCATGTGGCAGCCTTACGATACAGGTCCCACAAAGCTCTTGTTTAACTGGTGTGGGAGAAGCGTTTCATGGGCAAGTTGCAGTTAATCAGAAACTCCAGGTGAGGTTATTTCATAGCAAGCAAGGGTATCATAGCTGCACTGGTTATTGGGTTGGATAAATAATTGCAAGCGCTTCATGGTTAAAATACAGTCGAAAGCGCAACATTGTTTCACGCGTCATCTTAATGCGATCTTAATTATGCTTTCTCGTGAGATTAGTTTAATTTCTTTCAAAATGGCTACAACATTTGTATTTGCTATCTATTGTGTCATGTTTTATTTGTTGGTACATTCCTGTAATACATATAATGTAATTTATTTTTAAAATTAATATCACAAATACGTGTGTATTTGTATGAATTTCAATCTTTTTCGATGTGTTGTATATGTAACTGACACAAATGAAATGAAGCTATTAGTATTTAAACAAGTATTAGTATTTAAACAATTAAAACCATTTTACAATTGACCACGCATTTTCCAGTCAGAAATGCAGCCATGTGGGCAGTCATTGTGATTATCATGATATGTTATCACAGGAGTCATGTCCATTGTATTTAAGTACGTTTTACTGTTTGAATCCATAAGGTGTGTCATCTTGTTGCACTTGTCATCTTTTTCTGCAAAGAAAATGAAAACTGTTTGTAGACAAATCTTTTATATTTAAGTCATTGTATCAGTGTGTACGCATTGCTTAACCAATTATACAAGCCACCTTGAAGCCGGTGTTCATGCCATCAGATGAGGGAAACCTATCCGTAAATGTCCACACACAAACATTGGAATGACAACCCTGTTATGACTTTCCAATAGGACAAACATCCACAGTAGTATAGTAGGTGCTTATCAAGGATACCTTACGCCCCCTTACGGACAAGTCACGAACTAGTACTGTCCATATTCGTGCGTCTAATTTTTAAAGGGCGCCCCCTGGCGAATAGGTCGTAAACAAGTGGCGCCCCCTTACGGACAGTTCACGAACTAGTACTGTCCAAATTCGTGCGTCTTATTTTGGAAAAGGGTCAAAATGGGGTTAGGGGTCACGTAGCGCCACTGACGGATAGGTGACGAACTACAAAATAGGGGAAAGAACAAGTGAAGCCATCTGACGGATATGTATTCAGCTAATACTTCATAAATACGTGTGTCTTATGTTTTAAACTGCTTTTAAAAATAGACAAGAGGTCAAGAGGCGGTCCTGGCGAGAGCGGCGCGAAGCAATATGTATGGTACTACTGTCACGTCCGTGCTGTTTGTGGCGTACTACCACCACGACCGCGCTATTTTCGGAAAACTTGATTGTCATTGGTTCATTTTCGACCCACCCACGTGACCCAAGTGCCCACTTGTAAACGTATATAACACGGCTGTTTTGCGAGGTTGTCATTCGTTCTCCGACATTGTCATGGCTGCTTACGCTATGCTGAAACACCGAGACCCGCGCTGCTTCTATCAACCCGTCTTTGGCGTGCAATACATAAGTGACGAGAGTGACGAGAACGACGAGGTAACCAGTCATCCGTCATAGAAAGTGGCATAACTTCCACACATAATGTTATAAAATTACCAAGATGACTTAGAAAAATACGTAAAAGTGACAAAGCTCTCGCGATGAACCGGTGAAAAGTTGGGAAATGGTACAAATTTAGCACAACGATTTGGTAAAATGTAAACACTTGACAAGGGTATCGCGTCTAAACAGAAAAATATTCCATTTGACGACAAGATACAAGACTAACTTAGGTAAATTTGTGGAAAACACCAACTGTCTAACGGTGAAACGTTACGAAATGCTATGTAGTTAGCACACTGACTAAGGCAAATACAAAACTTGTCAAGGTTATCGTGTAGAAACATTAAATGGCACTAGTTTTTAAAGTTATGACTATGATGGAAGGTGTAATTGTGCAAGATATTGTGTTACGGCCCTGATCTGACTCGCCATTTGTACGGAAGTTGTGTTTTCCACGTGGTAGAAAGCGTAATTTTAACGGAAGTTATAGTTAGCACATGACATAAAACTGGCCTAGCCTCTTGTGTATTGGTTGCGCAACGACATATGTAAGTTGCCTACGTGGAGAACGTGATCTCTTTGTGTAACCTAGATTCTGGACATGGTAGCGACGTGTGAACTACACATTTTTGATTGGTGAAAGAAATTATATGTGACCTAGACACGGGACAACACGCATGCGCGCTCACCGACATATGTAAGTTGCCTACGTAGAGAACATGATCTGTGTGTGTAATCTAGCTTCTGGATATGGTAGCGACGTGTTAATTAAAATGTTGTATTGGTGGAAGACCTTCATACGGAACAACACGCATGCGCAAGCACCACATATGTAAGTTGCATACGTAGCGAACGTGACCTGTGTCACATATATACTGGACATGGTAGCGACGCGTGAACTGCAATTTTATACTGAGAGAGAGAACACAATCACCCAATAAGGTTTGCACATTTTTATTAAAACACAACACATGTATTTACAGGTCATTCCCAAAGCAGCTACATAACCTAACGCTAAACATTATTTCGTCGTCGCTCTGCACAACACATGTATATACAGGTCATCTTCTAACGCGGCAAATAACATACGTTTAACATTATTTCGCCATCGCCAATACTCCTCCAACCAACTCTTGACGGCATTTAACTGTTCGGGTGCCACGTCGGATTGTATAAGAACTACCTCGAGTAAAAGGGTCAACCAGTCTCTACTGACTGCAGTGGAGTTAACTTTCTCCACAGCCTCGTCAAAGTGCGTGTCAATTAAAATATCATCAGGTAAGAGACAATCGTGTTGGAGTTGACTAGGGTGTTCTTTCTAGCAACCGTTGCAGCGTAGTTTCGAAAGCTCAGCGACACCGCATGCAATGTGACGGGCAAGCGTCTTCTTCATTTCGTTAACAGGATAGTCAATTGGTATCATATTCAACTTACACACAGAAGAATAAATAGTAGTAGTAGTTGCGCCGTCGGACGGCTCCGTTGTGACATCGGTAGTAGAGTTCGACGAACTTGGAACAGGGGATGTAGAACGTGCACAAGTGGAGGCTTCGTCGCCGGTTTGAAGTTTGGCCTGAAACAGCACGCCCGCATGCAGTCTAATACAAAGCATACCTCTAGGTGAGTGACGTTGTAGTTGATGTAGCCGTTTCGTTTATTTTTCCTAATGGTGAGAGACACACGTGTCCCTACCAAAGTGTTCAGTTTGGACATCTGCATGCTTTCGTTCATAAGAGAAAAGTCTTTTGCACTGACGTCTAACAGACCAGCCATACAACGATCGAATAAGGTCAGCAATATAGAACGACCCGTGGCCGCCTCGACGAAGCATACTCTGTCTTTCGCACCGAAGATTGCCGTGGTCGTCGACAATCATTCGCTTCTTGCAATATGCACATCCGACGTAGAAGGAAACATCAGTGCGTACCTTCTCGATAACGAGCCCTCCGACGACGAAGGCCGTGTTGTCGTCTACCACCTTCTGCTCCAAGGTGTGGAGGTCGACGTCGACAATGTCTCGATCCGCCGCTGCACCGGATAGAGATGGGACCCGCTCGATCGCATGACTGGTTACCTCGTCGCTCTCGTCACTCTCATCACTTATGTATTGCACGCCGAAGACGGGGTGATAGAAGCAGCGGGGGTCTCGGTGTTTCAGCATAGCGTAAGCAGCCATGACAATGTCGGAGAACGAATGACAACTTCGCAAAACAGCCGTGATATATACGTTTACAAGTGGGCACTTCGGTCAAGTGGGTGGGTCGAAAATGAACCAATGACTATCAAGTGTGCCGAAAATAGCGCGGTCGTGGTGGTGGTAGTGCGCCACAAAAACAGCACGGACGTGACAGTAGTACCATACATATTGCTTCGCGCCGCTCTCGCCAGGATCGCCTCTTGACCTCTTGTCTATTTTTGAAAGCAGTTAAAAAAAATAAGACACGTATTTATGGGGTATTGGCTGAATTCATATCCGTCAGATGGGTCCACTTGTTCTTTCACCTATTTTGTAGTTCGTCACCTATCCGCCAGGGGCGCTACATGACCCCTAACCCCATTTTGACGCTTTTCAAAAATACGATGCACGAATTTGGACAGTACTAGTTCGTGAACTGTCCATAAGGGGGCGCCATTAGTTCATGATATATCCGCCAGGGGCGCCACTAGTGCATGTCCTATCCAACAGGGGGCACCGCTTGACCTTGGCGCGTGACCTTTGAACTTCCTCCCTCCTCCTCTTCCTCCGCGCCGCGCCAAGGTATCCTTGATAAGCACCTACTATACTGCTATCCACAAAATAAATTGCCTGTAAGTTCCATGGCGAAAGTTGTCATTTGTTGGCTGGACGTTGTAAGCAAATAAGTTATTCATATCTCGTAGAACCACAAAAATACCGACCTTCTCAGCACTACATTGTTAATATCCCTTTCGGCAGTTTCCAGAAGGCAACGACCATGACTGCGACGACAACGCAGTTGTTCTTCTGGTCGTGGCGTTTGTCGACATCGACCGCAGTGGCTCCGTGGGATGTCCTCAATATCTAATGGTGGTGGTGGTGGTGGTTCAGTCGGCACAGAGCTACAAGGCAGCAGTTCCTGTAGGTGTCGATGCTATCTCATGGCAGATTGGATGAAGTCAAGTAGTGTATCACTGTTTACATCTTTCTTTCAGCTGTAAATGTTTTAAGCCATACAGTTTATTTCCTACATAAATAAAGACAATGCACAACTATCCACAAGGCAGAACCTGTCACTGTCTTTGGATAATGGTTCAGTGTAGTCATATACACATTTCTATAAATTCCAAAAATGCTGGATCGGCAGAGTTTCACCTTCTGAATGCAATAATGTTTTCGATTTGTTCACTTGTTTATTCTATTATATATGTTATGTATAATTTAGATTTATTTTAACTATACTTTTATTTTCATTTAATTGTTTTATATATGAATACAGGTCCAATGTGTACATGTACTGATATATGTAAATCCAAATAATGCTGGATAAATAGATTTCCTGTCTCAAAAAGTGATAATTGGTTTTTATAAAATATATTTTCACTTAATTTTTGTTTCCGTTATATTTGATTATTTGGAGTAATTGTACATTGTATTTGTGTAAAAAATTCTATAAATCATCACAGTGCTGAATCAGTAGATACCATGCCATCGACTGTGATGATGGTTTTGTTTTGTTAATGAATTATCAGTTATGCAACTTAGGCAACATATTGTTCAGTACGGTATGAACTAACGTCAGCTCACCTAAAACATAGTATGCATCACGACAGCAATATTACACACCAACTGACATCGAATGAACAATTATAACATATATTTTCTTAATCAATTATTTTATCGAAGCATTGAAAGCGTCGAGCGTTTTATCGAAAGTTTTCTTTAAAACGTTCCTCACCTGCACGCGCTTTTGTGAAACCGATAAATAGAATGTCCAGTATTATGTTATTATAACCATTAAACAAATTGTGTTGGTTACTATGTCGCCACTGTCATGGATCATAGATTTTCGCGGATTTAAGAGCGACCTAATTTACCTTGTTCGTATTGTAATTTAATATATTTCGTTATTTAAGTAGCAGACAGGCTCTTCAGAGGACTTCTATTTTACACCACTTTCGTCCAGTGATTAATATGAATTGTTGCTTAAAATGTCAGGCGATATATGTAGACACTGCGTGTGTTCAACTATCAATGAAGAAAACGTCCGTCATCAATATGACGCACTACTACAAAGACCACAACATCGGTGATTATGAAAACACTGTCTACGTATTATGTTTAGTCACTTTATACAAATACGCAAGTTGTAAAACTACATTTGTTAATTTAATTGAACTATAGTTTAGAAATTGTTTACAGTAGCCTACGCCATTGCTGCCTAATTTTATACAAATGAGTTTGGGATTAGGCTTTACTACCTGGCAAATCGCTAGATGTAAGGGCACAGGGATGTCTTCCTTCGACAAGCATGGAACTGGTCCTGTAGATACGGATCGACAATGGCATGGATCGCGTTCAGCAGGCATCAGCCAAAGGTTTCACTCCCTCTTGTCCCTACTCAGCAAATGGATCTGTAAGGCAGAGTGATGCACAAACTGCAGAAGAGGAACATTAGTATGTGCCCCACGAAGACAGTCGTTCAGATTGGCTGATCTAGCGTTTCAGCTTAAGAGGAAGTCATCCAGGGAATTTGCCTCGGTCTTGAACGTGTTATGTGTTCTCGGAAGAATACCTGAGACGACGATGCGGGACCTGAAGCACAGTATATACATTTAATCTACATGTTAAATACATACGAAATATCATTGTCTATTCTGAAAATACAATTACATCACACTACCGAAGGCTGTCCACACAGCTCATGGAAGATTTAATTGGCTGACTATAAAATAGGAGATAATGATCAGCATTTTGAAATGCAATATATTGGTACACTGTCAAACCAATGCCGAAGCGAATCAAACATGGTTGACAGCGTTTCATTCACCACTTAAATGTTTAAAAATAAAAAGGTAGAAAAAAGGTACAGACGAGTGTATCAAACAAGAGAGAAAGAACATTACACGAGAGCTGCATAAAAACAGGAGACCAACAAACAGATCGGAAGACAGTTTGACGAAGGACAAGGAGGTGGAATATGTTTCGGTCTTGGGGTCACTTATTAAAAAAGCCCGTTGGCCAATGGAACATTCAAAATACCCACTATTTGTTAATATATCGGCCATTTTCAAAGTATTATACACAAACTACCCCACCTCACAGTTCCACGTCACACTGCATTTTGACCGAGAGAAACTGATCTGTCATACAATATACGACTTGTCCATAGTTGTAAAGTAGACACACAGTCAATATAACTTCATAGCATTCGTGGATTTGTAAACTTTCCAATAATCGTCATTTTATGGGTGACCTTGTTTGATCTTGTCATAATTCTTATCTTTTCAGGATATAGCATAATGTTGTCCATTATCTTGGATATACGATATTGAGCTTTCCAACAATATATGGCTTGGCCATTTTCTTATAATATAAAATAGCTACACAGCCATGTTAATATCGAGAGGGTTTCAAAAGCGTCCAATTTCTAAAACAATTCGGTTTATGGTGACCTTGTTTGACATCGGATTAACGCTTACTGCACCATTTGGCAACTGTACACAAGCCTAATCGTGACGGGAAGATGCAGGACTTTCTAATGATATAACATTTGGATGTGTGTATGGGGGGGCATTTATATTGGTCTGTTAGACTTGTTGTTCCGCCGCTCACCTACTAAGTTCAATAGACGGCACAGCCAAAGCTAGGTACATATCAACATTAAATTAGAATACCTTCTATCATTATTTAAATGGTGTCATACGATGGATAATAATATGTAGTTTATTACGCTCTTGGAATGTTTTTTAAATCTTCAATATTTACGGTGCTGTTCAATTTTAAAATCTGATAATTATTACATTTGTGTCTATTCGTTTTTGGTCCATTTATTGTGCACAGCTGCATACACACTGCATTCAGTAGGTGGAAAACTAGTAATAACATCGAAACCCTTTAACTTACGTATGTCAAACCCAAAATGGGTCAACCCTTTAGGAAATATCAATTTGTAGTGACCTTGACTTGACCTTCAAAGTTAACACAAATTTCACATTTGACCCACATCATGGTATTAATTTTTATTAATGACACATTCTAACTGAAATTGTTGTAGAAATGAGCATTGCTAACATTTAAATATAAAAACTGCCAATATAATGACTTTATATAAACTTTAAGCGGCCTTTAGACACTGACCTAATTATTTGACCTACATTTTATATTTGACCTATTTACTCTAATTGATGGCTTGCATAACAAATTCATTAATGCACCATAAACCTTGATACAACACTTTAGGAAATATACATTTTAGTCACTGCCTTGACCTTTACCGCTAACCTTATAGTCCATGTGTGATCTAATTTTCACCATGTGAACATTTATTACGAAATTGGCACTTATAGTTTGGTAGCAAAATCACTAATAATTAATGTAATTCTGTTTAAAGTTGTTAATAGCTAAATTATTTTAGAACATGACCTATTTATTTAATCTACATTTCATATTTGACCGGCGCATACTAGAATTAATGGTATAATTTATCATTACGTGCATCACTACCCTAACGTTTGAATGAATTCGAAATGAGTTTAGAATAAAAGAAATATATTACATGTTATAGGTCAATCAAGTAATGGTGTGGGTAGGGTAGCCCAATAATTGTGTGAAAAATCTTACAAAACATGACATCATTGGAAACACATCAAAGCAATTTAGTGTAACATAAACTGTAAATATCCAAAAGACAAGCTTATTTTGCATTATGTAGATGTTCAGAATTTCATGACAAGTAACATTCATAAGTCTGTGCAATGTGCACTGAAGTAAAGTTCATACCTTCGCGACATATAAGGTAAGCCCATGCAATATGCATTGAAGTATTGTTCATATCTTTACAATAAGTGAAGTTCACATAGTTAAAATGACAACAGCCAGTTCTGCCATGATCAAAGAAATCTTCCAGTTGCTGATGAGTCGACCCAGGCCAGGACGCCAAGTAACAACATCTATCATTCTGTTAATAACACCTTTCATCGTGCATATTTTACTGCACATAACTTTATCTTTTAGTTGAGCAATAATGTGATGGAAGTATAACTGTAGCTGCACAATCCATTTCTGCTGATATCACAGAGTTGTCAGTTGTTAAAGAATGAAAAGGCCCCGTATTCATATATACAATTCAACATATATGTGTTTAAGTGTGCAAAATGTTGTTCAATTAAGCTTGACTCATGACAATTACATAATTTTCAATAAATTTCAGTCAATGCTGCTTATGACATATCTTAATGTTTTGGGGTCAGAGGAAGACGGCCATGTAGCAATATTAAAAGAAATGTTGTTTGCATATAAGCATAATGTAATGCTGATGAGAAATAAAATTTTATTTGATTTGATTTACAATGCTAAGTACACAGAATGAATTACCATTACAACATTTCACAATATGAAAAATTTAACTACCAGTTGAACAGGAAGTGGGACTTGAGCAATTGTAATATTAACAACTGATGAATGTTTATTATACATATGATTTGTTATTGCCAACAATTGTTCCAATACATGTTAGCAGAACAAATGTAACTTTTGTAAAAGTTGTTGATACAGTACTTATCTTTATTCTTCATCACCATAATTACTGAAAATATGTGACATCAAATATAAATCACAACCGGAGATTGATTCACATACTAGGTGAAGCAAATTTAAGTGCAAATATTAACTGTTCGTAATTTCAACAAAACAACTACTGTTACAGACACATTAATAATATACATATATTACATTTTATTTACACAATTTATTAAACATGAACAACTGACAATGTGGATTGTTCAGATTAGAAATGTATTCCCGTGCTGATTGCAAAGGAAAAAGTACGCACAGCCATAGTCGATACATTAAAGATACACGGCTATAAATGACATTGTACGACATTTCGCAACTTACTTTCCTAAACAATATTGATTACTACATAACACCATTGCAACGAATATTTAATCATAACTTTCTAACATTTAAATGAGGATGGTACACATTACAATATCGATTGCGCACGCGTTGCAAATGCCACGAAATGTCAATCGCGCCGCAGGTCTGACTGAGCGGCATGAAACACGCACCAAACTACCCTTATACCGCGAGTTTCCTGGGGGTTTCCTTGCGTTCTGCATTCATATACAATGTTCGTATTTATTCCATGTGAAAGCTAAGATTTTAGTGTCATGGTTACACCTAAGCATTTTTAAGTTGCACGCTAATAGTAATATATTACCTTTTTTTTATAAATAAACGCAACACAAAGTTCACTAACCTTAATCATCCACGGCTTTCAGGTATCAGGTTATTTACTCCAAACAGCCCAATCTTGGGCTAACGCAGGAGTCACTGAGGATGGTCACTGCCAGGGACAGGGTGCTTGTCGTCCACAGTGGTTCTTTTGCGTCCCAAAATGAGAATGCTGAATGCAACATAACATATTTACCCCGCCGAACATCTTCTGAAGGCATTCATTGGTCGATATCGATGTAAACAGTAAACAAAATTAGTGTACATCACGAGAAATACGCCGTATTCCGAGACCATAATGATCCAGCCAGTCGCTTGGGCGGCAAAAACACGTGACGTAGGCAGTAGCCGTGAGTGACTGTCATGCGAGTTAAACAGGTAATTGTAGGATTATTTTAAACAGCCATTCCGTTCCAGAAAAAATAAAACATTATGTTCATTTCGACAGAAAATCTATAGTTTTTTTTATACAGATGTCTATGCAATTTTTGCTAAAGGGCAGAGTTAATAAATATATATTTTATCAACCAACATAAAACAATTCATTTCCGGTGTTGAGATGCTACAACTCCATGCTCGCGACCGGAAGCTGTTAGACAGTGGTCCAGGCATGGAAATAACGCCAACAAAATCTATTTCACTATGCATGTGGTTATGCATTATCTGTTCGTAATTGTTTCTCGTGAGCTATTCGGATGTCTTGCAGGTAAAGTTTAAATTCACACGAAGGAATTCCGCGTTAAGGGAAACAGCATTACGGTGACATTTTTGACCGGGCGAAATTTCAAAATACATTTTTTTTGGGCTTGTAACTTGTTGATGCCAAATGATGGTGGCTACCACCGGGACTAATGTTTTTGTCTTTTCACAGTTCGCTAGGTCTCACATTAACTATGTCAATGATCAGATAGATCGGTTACAGGGACCAAAATAGGAAAACAAGCATGCAAAAAAGTATTTGTATAACATTAAAATAGTCAGAACGCAGAACACGCGACTATTCTACTGTCTAATAAGACTAATCATGACATGTGAGACCAGTAGCAGTGTGCCATATTATTGGTGACATATATCTTCTTCACTGATGCATTTATTTTACTTGAACATACTCAATATTTGCATATATCGCCTGATATTTTAAGCAACACTTCATATAAACACTACACGAAAGTGGTGTTTAAACACAGGAATGCATGGTATCTTGAGATTTGACGTACAGTAAATGTATTGCCTTAGCCTAGGCTTAGCCTAAGGCTAAGCTAAGTGGACCTTGTCCTTGTCTTCGACATTGCCTGTACATGATAACATAACTATATAAGCTAATTCATATTTAGGTAGGTATACTGTCTGCCAAATTGTGATTAGTTTATTCCTAATTTAAACTTTTCTAATACACAATGTCAGAACACATTTAACGTTAAGTTGTAAACACAACATCCTGTTTTGGTACTTCAGACTATCCTTTGATATACTAAGTCAGAGTTGCCACTTTCCACACAGAAAAATACTGGTCAAACTAATTGCTAAATCATTATACATGCCATTACCTTCGCTATTAAGAAAAAGGTAAATGGTTTGAAATATGGGGGCAAAGCCAATACTAAATATTATATGTTATATGTTATCAATTATACAAACACTCTATTTCCAGAACATATATCAGAAGTGGTGGTGTTACAAAAAGAAAAACCAAATAAGAGGATAAAGGCTACAACTAAGTTAAACATTTGTAACATATGTTGGTAACCATTTATTGGGGGTGAGTAATCTGCCAAGTCCCATTATTCTTCTGCTGCCATTCTTTAATTTGGTTTTGTAGACAGATGGAAGACAAATAATTGGGTGGTGATGAATCAGTACATGCCACATGAATGTTCAACATCATAGACAGCTGTGGTCACTGCGAGGGCTGAAAAATGCGACAATAGAAAATACATACCATACATAGGCACATTTGTCTTTTATTTTACAGAATATGTTGTCAGTCTCCTTCTCTACCTGTCTACATAACCATTTGTTCTAAAATATCTGCACACTGATGACACTATCACCGACAAGTCTGGAACATAGAGTAACTTATGGACAGAGTTGGTTTTCTGCCAGGCTGAAAGGTATTTCTGTCCTGCCCAGTGCAGAAATAGGACACAAACTATTTCTGCCCAGCAGAAATGACAATAATAGAAAGGACATGCCATCGATAGACAATGTTGTCCTTTTTTGTTATAGAATATGTTATCAGTCTGTTTCCTTACCTTTCTACATAACCAATTGTACTAAAATGTTTGCAATTGATGATTATAAATCCACAAAGACTTCCCCTCAAGGGGCATAGTGTCTCAGTCAGAAACCTCTATCCACAGTTACAGTTACTGTGGTCACTATCAGGTGCTAATCCAACCAATGGATCTGTGCAAACAAAGGTTGTCACTGGCAGGGCACATGGGGATACCAGCTGCAATGGGTATTCTTCAGTAATTGGCATATTGCCGTTGGGATCAATGGGTATTTTAAAGGTTGAACACAAACTGTGTGGTGAAAGATGATTTGCCATACAGTAATATAACCGGTAGTTCTACAATGTTTGAACACTGATGGTGTTAAAACCACAATAGTAAGAAACAATACAGTACATTAATAAACTGCAAGTATATCATTTGGATGCTAGCGTCTGTAATTTGTTTTTACAATTTTAGAATATTGCACAGCTTTACATATGCTGGAAATAAATGTTGAGTTGAGAAGCTAAATTTTACATAAAACCATCATTCTTAGACGTAACACTACCAAATCCCCAAGACCAGTCAAATCATACTGTTATCAAACCTAAGTTAGACAACCACTTCAATATGGTTGAATCATATGGGACCCCACCACCAAATAACACATCAGTAAAACTGAAATTGTACAGAGGGCGAGCCGCCAGATATGTACATAACGTATATAACTCGACACAGCGATTGGCGGCAATATGGTATCGCCCGACTGTACTGACCCAAGGATTGCATTGGCAGTCCTAAGAACACCGTAGACACACAGCTAACCTACTGAATCCAGACTAACTATGATGTATAACATTCTGCATGGGCTTAGTTGACATCCGTCTGTACATACACCCAGCCAGCATACACTCACTGTGCCACAGAACATTTAGCTGCTGAGCGCACAGGTCACCCCTTACAATTAATGGTCCAATATTCCCGGGTACAAGCCTATGACATAGCCTAGGCTACGAACACTCCTTCTTTGCAGCCACAATTGAACCTTGGAACAAACTAACAGCCAGAATAGTAAATGCTCCCTCTTCAGAGGCTTCCAAGGCCAAGCAGTGCCTGGAAGCTTGACAGCACGGAAACAGGCAGTGCGTGCATAACGTATCGTGACCGTCGATTTTAACCAGCATTTGCACTTTTCTATAAGCATATCAACACCATTGTTATTTACTATTAATAAACACTGCCCAGCACTCGAACACGCACACATCCATGAAATCTGCATATTTACGGTAGTGGACTATTGAAAGAAGAAGGCTGAGTAGCCACGTCTGACACTGACAGCCAAGCCCAAGTCCCAAGACAAACGCCATCGATGTTCAATTCTAGTAGTCAAACACGTGCATTGCCACGGAATTTCGTGTGCTCCGAATTAGCCTTTACGCCTAGCCCTAAGCAGATACAGTGTAACAATTTTACGAAGATCTATTAAGCATACCACCTAAGTCAAGTTGACGATGAAGACTACAGACGAAAACAGGGTCAATGCTAGCCCGCCACTTCATTTTTTCGCCTTTTCACTTTTGTATCTTAAAATGGCATGTGAAAATAAGTTTATAGATAGTTGGGGAAAACAATATTATTTTTATAATTATAGTACATGGGGATTGCTGCCTGCTGGTTCACTGGAATTTTTTATTTTAAACATTGCGGAAATCAGAATGCAGTTTTAATAATGATCTTATAAGTACTGAATACTCAGTATTTTAAGAGGTGCGTCATAATCCTAATTAGTCGTAGAGTAGCAATAGATAAGTAATGGCATTGTTAATTTATTACTAGTCTAAGTATGAGTGTCGGATCGCCTCGAACTCGGCATGCCGAGTGTGAGGCGATCGGAGCTAATCGCGATGACGATGACGTCGATGCAACGTTTGCATTTTCCGGGCATTCTGTCTATCTGGGTGACGTTTCTGTGCGTCCGCCAGTCAATCGTCATTAGTTAGCATTACGTACGTTAACGCACCGACGGAATCGCATATTAACTACTTCCTTAATCTGATATGTGTCGGCCATTGTGAGTAAAAGGACGTAGGCCTATATAACCTTTCAGTAGTTATTTGTCACAAATTAACACGAATCACACGAGGGAAACATGTTTTGAGGTATGTTTTCATAACAAGCGCAAATCAAATCACGTGAGTGCGTTGCGCCATAATCCGTTATACAAACGTAATGTTTTAATGAATTGGACGATATTTTAAGAAACTCATCACAATGATAACAACAGGATAGGCAACGAACAGCCGATGTATTTTTTAGCATAAATGCTTTGCGTTTCGCTGCACACTGATTATTTTACATGTATCGCGCATGCGTAAAGTAAGCGCGACAGCGAGACCGATGGGATCCGCGCTAACCACAGTATGCTGACGTCACAACACCTACACGACAATGCATACATACTTCCTCGTACAGCATTACTAACTACGTTGACTAATTCATACTGGATGAACAGACAACCTGCTTTAAAAATATGATGTAAACTGCATATTAAAATGACTGCACCAGGCAGAAACCGAGCTGACTAGTGTTTTCCCCTACGTTTTGTATTATTTTGTTTTGAAAATGATTGGGCAAATAATCGTGAGTACTAATGTTTTAGCTGACAACATGAAGAGTGTTTCCGTAACATTGCTATATGCTAAATCCCTAACACAACTATATGCTAAATCCCTAACAGAAACTGTGTTGAATGCATTCAAATAAACCATAAGAAAGTAAGTTTAGCTGAAATGTTTAATACAAATAAACTAATAAAATTGAAATCGTGAAAAATGGACTGGATAAAAACCGCGCGTCATATCATTCATGTGCGTTTATTAGATAACTCTATGCCATATTTGGCTAGAGCGTAATCATTACGAGGCATAGAACGTTAGAACACAATATTTCAGGGACACAATTGTTTATTTGTTATTGTCGTATGTACATTGCAAATTAATGACACGGCTTTACTTGGATCATTGTATTCTTTGGTCTTCCGCTGAGGAACTGTTCTGTGTGACACTATAGGGCCAGAAAGTATCTCCAATAGGGCCCGTAAGTGTGTCACGATACACGGCGAGACTCCGCGCGATTGGAGCTGATTTGGGGACTGGTCATTAGAATAATATTCGATGGATGACAGTTGTAACTTTCGACGGATGAATATTAGGAAAATCAGGACATAAATATCTTGTGTTATACATTTCTTATCTTAAATGTCCGATTTAATATTGAGTTTACCACACTATCATAGACATTGCGATTTATGTAGTGCAGATAATAGACACTCCCCACAAATTTTAGCCGTGTGTTTTTTTTAACGGATTTTGCATTTTACATAGCTGTACGTTGTGGTTTCGATAAGCACTTATATGTGACAAATTGTCTAAATGCACATAATCATAACACATGTATACGTTTGGTCCAAACAGGTTGTACTGTGCGAAAAATGGCCTTTTCATTATTAGTCAAGATCGCCAAACGCAAGTACTTGCCACTGTTGCCATGGCAACCACCATTATAATCGATTAAAATTCATGATTTCCATGATCATTGTCACCGGCAAAGTGTTCCACTGCTTTTGCTTGTAATAATCTTTCGGACTGTATAACTGAAATTGTTAGACTGGAACAATTCGATTATTACAACCAAAAATAAAACGCAGTCCTATACGTTAACATGGAGAATATGGACCTTCTGCCCCCAACTGCCCCCAGCCTCGTTTTCGCGCGCGAGACTTACACGCCCTATAAGATACATTGCGAAACTCCGTGCGACTGGAGCTGATTGGGTCAGGACACAATAATGATATTCTAACACCGGATGACAGTTGAAGTTTCAGACTGATGCATAGTAGACAAATCAGGTTTTATATATATTGTGTTATAACTTTCTTATCTTAACTGCCCGATGTATTATTGAGTTTACCACAATGTCAAAGGCATATAGCGATTTACATAGGTCATAGCGTAGATAGCATGAATGATTTTATTCCGTGTACATTTCATATGTCTTTTATGCTATTTGGATTTTAAATTGCTGTACGTTGTGATTTCACAACAGTTCGATAATCACTTATCATAATCATAACACATGTACACATCTGCTCAAAAACAGGTTGTACTGCAAGGAAGATGGCATTCTTTATTATCAATTGTTAAGTCTAAGATCGCCTAAACACAAGTACTAGCCGCCGATGCCATGGCAACCACCTTAATAATATATATATATATATATATATATATATATATATATATATATATATATGTATGTATGTATATATATATATATATATATATATATATATATATATATATATATATATATCACGTTGTTTGACAGACTGCAGCGTTATTGTAAATATTATCGTCGTTGCAGAATCCACTGGTGCGTGTGCCAATGTTACATGCAAAAATGCAGGAGTGTGTCACAAGAGAGGAAGTTCGTTCTATTGCGCATGCAAGAAAAACTATTTTGGGTACAACTGCGAAGGTAAATGTACAATGTATTGTGTCTTTTAAAGCGGTGCATATTTATGTTACCAAGCATATATCATCCGTACCATTACATTCATTACTTGGTGGGATATATGGTCATATGAGAGTTGTGACGGTCCCCGTGAATCTCTGTTAATTGTCCAGTGGCAGAACGCTACATTTTTCCAAAACCTTACCAGTTCTCTGTAAAGTCAGTGTTTCGCCTGCTATATGATGAGCGAGTTGGACCACATCGTTGTTTTACTAAGCCACCTAACTCTAAACATGCTAAAGTGCCACCTCGTAGCCATTTCTTGCTAGAATCTTGTTTACATGCTGCTACTTTGTAGTTATGGATTTGCTTCCGTCTATATTACAGGGAAAAGGATAAAATACACTTTAGATTGCACCATTTAAAGATAGTTTTAACATTAGTTACGGGTGCCCTTGCATCCAGATCCACATGGCGTCTCGTCTCGCCTTCGGTGCTCGCTGAGCCTATCCTACCACCTCGCTCATTATGTTTACTCCGGGGAAACACTATAAAATAATTCCTCAGTATCGAAATGCGAAATGTCTCAACTGATCCTTTGTGACATTATATAACAGAGAGGACTGGAGACATTGTAGTGCTTACATTTTCCGGGGTTATAAACGTTCCGATTGACGAATCTGCGCATGCGCAATACATGTAAAATCATCAATGTGCAGCGAAAGGACAATGCATTTATGGCATAAATACTACGGGTTGTTCGTTAGGATGTATATCATCTCTCAGCAAAGTTATTTGTCACAAATTAACACGAGGCAAACAAGTTTTGAGGCATGTTTTGATAGCAAGCGTAAATCACGTGACTGTAGTACGCCATAATCTGTGACAGTGATTTAAACAAATGTTATTGTATTGAACGACATTTTAAGCAACTCTTCACAGTAATCATTACAGGAGAATTAACGAACACCCCGTGACATTTATACCAAAACTGCTTTGTCGATTATTCTCTCAGGAATCTTGCCGGTAATGGGAGGGGGGTACAAATAGAAACTACAAGAAGATAGCAATCAGTCCTCTAGTTGAGAGCATATGTGTGAAAACAGGGAGTATGATTCATAGATTTGTCGGTATAGATTAATCGGAAAGAAGGTATATACACGAGAGATGGCCTCCATCTATGCGGAAAAGGTCAGCAATGTTTTAAGAGAACTGGCTTCGATTATTTAAACTAGACTCGCTGGGGGACTAATTGAGAAGCCGAATACTGTATGCGTAGATAAAGACAGCACAAAGAAATCACAAAAACACAGTGAGGAAAACCCTCCTGAAGTTGGTTATAAATGTGTTTGTTTAAAAGCAAAGAGCAGAGTAAAAAAAAAATTAACTAAACCTCACGGTAGAAGATATTGACCTTCACAAATACGTATAACTGAACAATGGGCCACCACCGATATATCAGATGCCGAATTAGGAATGACAGGATCTATAATGTTTAGGAAAGGTATATTATGAAGAACTGGGGGTGGAGTAATTTTATATATTAAAACATCCATCTAGGATGTTGAAATATGACTAGACAAAGACGCAGAATATGAAGAAGTTGGTGTAATATTGTAATTCAACTATGACTGTTGGGTTGTTTTATCGAATGCCAAATATGAGCATAGAAGAGAGTGATAAATTACAAAATGCTATAAACGAAGTGACTAAACGGGACTATGTTATTATGAGGTATTTTAGCCATGGGCATATACAGTGGAAATCTCCACAGAGTACTGGAAGTGACACCATGTAGTACACGGCAGCTTGAACCAGTTAGGAGAGAGAATGTGTTAGACATTGTGTTGACCTCACAGAAGAAATTCGTTGATACGGTCAAGAAATGTGAACCACTAGAGTGTACTGAGCACAACCAGATACATTTGATCATCAAAGTAAGAGGAGGACGGAATCGAAATAAATAAATAAATAGTTCTAAAACACTTATCAAAAGCAGCATTAGAAACATTAAGTACAAATAACTGATGTTGAAGTCATATAGGCAAGCTGGAAGTGAAGTAGACTGTCATTTATAAAGAAGCAAGTAACAAATCTACAGCTGAAATTCAAACAGAAGCTATGAACAACAATGAGCGTTTAATATAAAATATGACAGCAATACATTTTATGTGTATGTTCGAAATAAACAGAACGTTCAGGATAAAATCAGCCTCCTAGAAGGTAGTGATGGAAAAGTAACAACAGAGGGTTTTTAATGGCAAACACCTAAATTAGTACTTTAGTTTCGTGTTTACCAGGGAATATATTTGTGCACTGCCAGTCCCAGAAGCTAAATGCAAGGGGATAGAGTCAGACTACTACTACAACTAATTGTACCCCCAAAATAGTAGCTAAGAAAATAGAGGATATGACAGATAATAAAACACCTTAAGTGGATGAGATTCCACCTGAACTACGTTTGGAAATTGTAGAACAAATTAGTGCACCGCTTGCAACAGTGTTGAATTTGTCATTTAGAATGGAGATCAACATAACATAATTTTAAAAAGGTTCGAGAAACACGTCAGAGACGAGTGAGTTTAACATCGGTGAGTGGCAAACTATTAGAGAGACTAATTAAAGATCCTTTGGGTGATTTTTTGTTACCCATAACTTGATAAACCCATCTCAACATTCGTTTCTAAATGTGAGGTCATGCATAACAAACATGTGGTGTGTTATGGAATTATGGAAGATGGCACAAAGTGGGCTCACCAAAAGATTTAATCAATTTAGATTTAAAAAAAAGTGCCACAACAATGATTACTTCTTAAGCTGTAAGTAAATGCCTATGGCATAGGAAATGGTATGTTGAACTTACAAAGTATAGTACTGAGCAAACATGACTGTGTTTCTTATGGGATATTGTTAAGACCATTTTTTCTCAACGTGCTAGAATCAACTAGGTGTGAAGACGTGTTAGGCATAGTTTTGACCCCACAGAAGGAATTTCGATCAAGGACGATATAAGAACATGAGGAAATATGTAGCAAACAATATACTGGACTAACAGAGCGAAGCATAAGACAGCAGAATGCTGGAGTATCTTAAAGAGTGAAACCGAGTTCATAGTCGATATATTTAAAACATGGAAAACGGTCAATAAAAACATCAATCGATAGATGCCATTACTAACATTAAGTATAAGCAA
>OZ024866.1:31390104-31420104 GCA_964017155.1 Oasisia sp. SBJ-2009 | reverse complement strand
CGTGCGTCTGTGTTAGCGTCTATGGTTTCGTACGTGGATATTCCCGTATATCCGCACTCAAACCAAGCCACTACACGGTTGTTATGGGAGATCATTTGCAAATAGGGATCGTCGGGGTGCACGGTGTCGAAGTGGATACCTCCAGCTATTTTTGTTTGCCCTGTTGTTTTATAAACGTCAAACCTTCCTTAATAATAACCCAGAGGGCAACCCTCTGAAATCATCGTACCTCATTTACATTTAGGCCTATCAGGTCTCTTAATGGTCGCGTTGCTTTTATTTCTCTTTCCACATTTTCACAGTGGCTATAGAGCAACAAACCTATATGGAGTATCAAGATATCACGAATGACGAGGACTAAGACTATTGGCAACCTTACTATATAATTAATATGTTCATGTAATATACCAGAGTGATGTATGTTATTTTGCCTACTGAACAGTTCAAAGCAACGGCAAATAAAGTGCTAAATTATACACATTCACGAACCAAACATGTACCCCCACCCCTAAGTTTTGCGCAATCGTGACGTGACGCAAATCGGGGAGGATGTCATTAATTGTATAACTTTCACGTTCCTTAGGATAATAAACTATATTAAAGACATAATAAGGATGCATGTTTGCTAGGAAACATGAACGATTATGCTTAATTCGAAATAAAAACGCATCAAGGTGTTATTTAATCACAACTTACACATTGTCAACAGTCGTCTGTGTCACTCTTGTCAGAATTCGAACAAACAGGTATTAAACCGTCCACAACTCATATATTTCCCTTCGCATGTACAAGCATCACAACATGCCACTTAAATGTTACACTGACATCCACGCCTGAAGGTGTGTGAATTATCAGTTTGTCATAATTGATAATTATGCTAATTATGACATTATCATAGTCTATTTAGGGCAATGAAGCTAGTTGTTTTACCAAAATATCCAGAAAGGAGAGAAGAGTAAAAACAACAAATGCATTATTGAAATGTATATTTGAGGGCAACCAGAAACAAACGATTGAACAACATGTAGAAAAAACACTTTCGTTTCGTCATCGACATCTTATACGAAACATACCTATACTGCGTATGGAAACTCTACAAAAGGAATCCTACCAAGAGGAAGGTCGGCGAGACGGTGGAGAGACGAACTAGACGACTGCTGTAAGGGCGCACTCTGGCAGAGGATAGGCAGATGTGGAAGCAGCATGCTGAGTCCTTCGCCCTACCACGGAACACTATGGCGGCACAATGATGTTGAGTGATCTATAAAATCATAGCAATTTACTTTGCCCGTCGCCACTGCGTCAGTCATGGGAACCGCACAAATACCCGCCCCAATTTGAAGAAGGATACACGATTGGTACAGGTTGCATAATTGGTACGCGCCTGTGTGGATGACGCGGTGGATCGACGCGGTCCAGTAATACTGCAGATTCTGCCACTTTTACCGGATCTGTAGCGTTCAAGTGTGTGTATGTGCTTCATGAAAACACCAGGAGGACGCTGCAGTGAGTGATTGTATCAAGTGTTTGTGCATTTTTACAAATTTATCCGACTTACACTGCGATTGCACCTGTGTGACATTGGCAAATTGGTGGTCAGTCGTGTGTTACCCGAACAAAGTGGACATTGCTTACACGCCCATCTTGACCCCTGACTGCCTGTATCGGCTACGGCCCAGTGGTCACAGTCAATTTAGGCTTAACAATGCTGCCTGGAGAACTGCTTGTGAAGCGGGGGTGGCACCCCATCGGCCAACCCATCGAGTTTGTCGTCGGGGTGCACGCAAACAACGACCGATACCTGTAGTTGTGTCTACACGACCAACAGCACATGATAACCCTGAAGTAATACATAATTGCATCACACTGCCTTCCTCCAACCAGAAATCAAAGACGTAACCTCCTTCCTGTGAACTGTATCACGTCCGTTTTGCTAAATTGAATGTGCACTGTATCAATGTACTTTCGGTTGAGAACAAAGCTATATCGCAGTAAGGGGCACATTTTGGATGTGGTCATTGTTAGAGACAATACTTGCATAGTACCTGCACTGCCAAATGTATAAGACCCATGTTAATGAGATACATATGAACTCGGCCGAAGACCATCTAGCCATATGTTTTGGCTTAAACGCAAGGAAGCCGTCTGGGGTGCGGAAAATAACGTTTCGCACTTTGCGACAGATAAGGGTGTCTGACTTCACGACAGATATTGCATCTCTGTCAGATCTTCTCGTCGACGGACCTGTTGGGGCGGATTACGGTGCATTGTTGACTACCTCGCTCCCTTGGTCGTGGAAACGGTAACACTGAGACCTAACTCGCCGTGATATACCGACGAGCTGCGACGCGAGAAGCATAACAGATGGCGAGCGGATCGGACATGGCTACGCACGGGCCTTGTAGTACACAGGCAAGTGTATCGGGCGCATTATGTGGTAGTAAACCATATGCTACTCGCCGCGAAACGTAATTACTACTCTGACAAGGTCGCGAGTTGTGGGAGTAACCAAAAGCAGCTCTTTAATATCACGAAAAGCCTCATGGGAACAAGTTGCCACGCACAACTGCAGTCGTATGTGTCTTCAAATGATCTGGCCCAACGGTTCAGCAACCACTTCGAGAAGACAGTGACATTCGACAAAGCATAACTCACCGTACCGGTGATCGTTCATATGCTATTGTCGCTGCATTCAGTGGTGACACTGCTTTCCGCGGTTGTTGAACTGCTTCACAGGAGTTAATGATTTAGAGGTTTCAAAAGTTGATCGTAGACTCATCGTGCAAATCGTGCGTACCAGACCCTCTACCTACATGGTTCCGGAAACTATGTCATCTGAATTTGTAGCTATGGTCACAGCTCTATTGATAAGACTTTAATCATACCATTGTACAAGGCAATAGTTAGGCCACACTTGGAATATTGCATTCAGACATGGAGGCCATATCATAAGAAAGACGTCGATAAACTTGAAAGAGTTAAAAGGAGGGCAACTAAACTCATTCCAGAACTTAAACATTTATGCTATGAAAGACGCCTGTTAGAATGTAGATTGACAACATTAGAAACAAGAAGATTAAGAGGCCTCCAATACCATTGTTATGCTGATGACACACAATATATATGGCAGTGAAACATAACCAACCAATCACAGAAACAATTACAAAGATCGGAGGTGACTGACTGGTATGGAAAGAACCAACTTAACTTGAACAGTGACGCAGTCATCTTCCTAACATCAAAACAATGAAACAATTTGCCCTCTGATATTTCCGTGATAATTGGTGGCCATCGAGTTGTGCGAAGCCATCTGTACGAAACCTAGAAGTGTTACTGACTATGCAAGCGCAGGTTGCTCAGATAGCAGTCTTGCTAACACCAGATACGCAACAAATCCGGTCAAGCATTACTGGTGATGCGTGCAAGACCCTGGTGCAGGCACTCGTCACTGCACGCCTCGACTACGCGACGTGTTTGCTTAGTCGGTGATGCATGACCAAGCACCGTGTTACCTCGCGGAACTACTAACACGACGTCGATTAACACGACGTCAACCAAATCGTCGACTGAGGTCTGCGTCTTTGCCGCTATTGACACTACCTACTTCGCAGACGGTCAGTCACGATGATCGCCGTTTTGCCGTAGCAGCAGCCGCTCTGTGTACTGGATTGCTGGACAGTGTTAGGACGGCAAAGACACAGCCACATTATGAAACACTTCTGCAGACACACCTTTTTAGATTAGCGCTTCTGTGACGTGATCATGTGGAATTTAATTACATGCATTTCCCCATAAGTTATACAATTGATATCATATAATTATTACGCAAGGAGTATCATTATTAGGATTTTAATATGATTTTTTATGTAGATTAACTAAGCTATTTTTTATCACATACTTTTTATTTTAGCATACTGAGGAATAATAGGTAATGTAACGACTGTGTTATTTGATTTTACTGTTTCATGTATAGGCTTATATTTATAATGTATGTGTGTGTATATATATATATATATATATATATATATATATATATATATATATATATATATATATATATATATATATATATATATATATATATATTAATCATAATTTATCATCCATATATACATGTATCTATTTTAATAATAAATTCGCATTCAATTTTAGCTACCATTTGTACATTTAGTACATTTATGTAAAGCACCTGAGAGCAATACTACAGACTCTGGCGGTATACAAATAAATTGTATTATTATTATCTATTATGGTGTGAATCCCAATTGAACGATTCGTATAATAAACGTTGCAGTTCGGATGGCTGATTTTTTTAATATGGTCACCTGACCTCGACCATGTATCCTGTTAGCGATTTCATTGGCTGATTTAAAAAGAGGAATTTTTGAAAGGAACTTCCCGGAGTAGGTACCCCGCTTTTGATTTGTTGCGGTGCGGTGCGAGGCGGGGCGGGCTGCGAGCCAGGATATGTCAAAATATGCGTGGCGGGGCGGCCTGTAGGCCGAATGATAAATTGCGTGGCGGGTGCGGGCTCAGCTTTCCAGCGCACGCATTTTTCTCAAAATGTGCACATTGTTTGTGCCTGTTAGTTGTGGATAACCTGATAGCCCTTTGTGTGTGTGACTCTGTGTGCTTTGTGCATGGCTGCACGTGTGCGTCTAATACTGTTGTGCATTATCATGTTTGTGTGCGTGCACATAGATGTCGTGCAGGCATACGTGTGCCTGCGTTTATCTATGTTATTATAACATGTGCTAGCCAGGTCCATGGCGTTTTGATAAATGACATGTTGCCAGTGACCATTCTAGTAACATAACGTTTTCATAAAAGTGTTTAAACATTAAAAATATATCAGTGTTTTGCACTGCCAACTTCAGTCGTTCATTAGTGTGTGCATAAATTAATTCACATTGAAAGAAGTCAAATATAAAAGTAACAGTTTTGCCCAAGAAAACGTACAAGAAATGAGATCACAAGATAATGTTATTCAGATTTTGTCTAGTTATTACTAAGGTTTGGTCTTGCGTACACGAACACCTTAAACAAATTAAATCACTGAGAAGTGTACCCACGAAAACGAATGAATTACGTGTACATTTTGATAGATACAAGTAATAAATTGTATTAGTTCACTATGTGGCAAGTGCATAGTTGTACAGTTGTAATGGCGGTGTAGTAGATGAATCATGTGAAGTTTAGTGACTGTAGATGGCTGTTTTCACTGTCTCTGGAGGCGCGGTCTTAAATCGCAAAAATACCCGGCACAATAGCAGTCCACTGTAACAATATGTTACTACAGTAACTGAGTTTGTTTTAAAGAACATGATCCATTTTAGCACTGAAAAAATAATGTGATGTATGACGTATTCAAATTAATAACTGTTGTCAACAAATAACACGTTAAGCATAGTAATCTACACTAAAATGTATATTTCATCACAACACTTAACTTCGTGACGTTCACATTTGCTGGCTTGTGCCCTGTTCTGTAAGGCGGATTTGGTTGTAGATATCATAACAAAGACGTCGTGTTTCGACGTTCAAACAACGTCGACGATCCGACGTTGTAAAGACGTCGGATTTGGTTGTTGAAGGCATATCAACGTCGTGACGACATCGCGTTTCGACGTCTATACAACGTCGATGATCCGACGTTGAAAGGACGTCAGAATTGGTTGTAAACGTCATATCAACGTTGTAACGACATCAACTGTCGACGTCCTTACGACGTCGACAATCCGACGTTGTAAAGACGTTGAATGTACGTTGACCGACGTCGCGACGTAAATACAATCAATATTCGACGTCGTACCGACGTCGTGTGCCCGCTGGGTATTGGTTGATCGTAGGCTCTGCGCAGTAGAAAATGTTTCTTGTTCGAAGAGGCTAGTTGTGCAAATAGCCAATCACTATTACAACAGTATTTATATTACAAATTGGTAAGTCGGTTATTATACAAATGTGTTTATTATTGAGATAACGTCTATAGTAAATAAGTACATCTTTGCAATGCTAAACGTATATTTTTCATTAATTCATACACATATTTACTTGTAGCTAATGACGTATATTAACGAAACTATATACCGTTAATTAAAAGTGAGCCATTAAATAATTAAATTCATGCCTTTAATCGCGACCAGTCACGCTCAATTTTTTCTGATTCATGCACGTTGAAATATTTAAAGGCAAGCCTTCAATAACGCTTATCGTACTTGATTAATAATTCATTGCATCATCTGCTTATGATATAAAATGCGCGTGTATCAATAATAATAATAAAAGGTGAGCCTGTGCTATAACACACTGGCGAACCAATGATAGTTATAATATTATTTCAGGAAATGTCGCATTCGGAAAATACGCAATACAAGGCATGGGCCAGTGGGCGCGTGACCGTCTATATCAAGCCAGCAACTCAGTTGATGGAGTCATAAGCACAGATAGGGATGGCGGTTCCTGCTCGTGGACGCAAGCTGATGATCCTTACAAATATCAGTGGTTCCTTCACCTGGGACATTTGTATCAATTAGAGAACGTCACAGCGTACGGACCAGATCGTGAGTACATACAATATCATCTACAACATCAGTAGGGCGCGTTCGGCGTGCATTTAAACGCCGCACAGTGGATCGACGGGAGGGTGGGTCAAGCCAACCTACCGCCGTTTCGAAACTTAGTTATTTCTTTCATCTGACGGTGCCTCTGCATTTCTGAAGTAACAATTAAAGGCGTTGGTCTCATCCATCTGACAGACATGCCAGGGGAAGCAAGACAACACAGCACACTATGATGGTCAGAGAGAATTGTTGTTTCTGTCTGTCTGCATGCATGCCTGCCCGCCCGCCCGCCCGCCCGCCCGCCCGCCCGCCCGTCCCCCCTCCCTCCCTCCCTCCACCCGTCCCTCCTTCCCTCTCTCCCTCCCTCCCCACCCCTCCCTCCCTCCACCCCTCCACCACTCCATCCCTTCCCCTCTATGTCTCTCTCTCTCTTGCGCTCTCTGTCTCTCTCTTGCGCGCTCTCTCTTTCTCTGTCATTCTCTCACTCCTCTCTGTCTATGTATATATGTGTCTCTCTCTCTGTGTCTGTCGTTCTCTCACTCCTCTCTCTCTCTCTCTCTCTCTCTCTCTCTCTCTCTGTTTCTCTCTCCTGGATCCACTGGATCTTGTTTCCTGTTGCTGGACTCCACATCTACTGCATGTTTTAAACGAACATGTGGAATTGATGGATTTGTTTATTAACCTAGGGTCTGTTATAACAAACAATGGATCATCAACCTAAGACATTACATCTCGCATCTTCAACGCTGTATGCACCATGTGCCTTTTGGGTTAAAGTCCTCCAAAATGTACAATTGGATCTTAGCAGGTCCAAAATTAAATGTTTTATTCTTACCTATTAAGTTTTATTTGAGGCATATGTCTCATAAACGTTTAAATGTAATATGTGTTATGGCAGTCAATCGAAGTCAAACATGACCGTCATCGCGTCTCCAGCGTCATCGAATATAAATTACAAGTGGCACCACAGCAAGATAGAAACATCGTGCGGTCACGGTAATGTGAACTCGGACTGTCTGTCAGGTAGTACATCTCTTCCATCTATGGAAGATGTATCTTCACAAGGGGCAACACAGCTTTGATTAAGACATACACTGTTACACTGTTGTGACTTCAATCGTCCAATACAACTGTATCTGACTTGTGTTTCAGGTCGTAGTTGTTGGATTGCTCCAATGCACCACCATTGGGTGGAGTTTTACCTGTGGGCTCTACTTCGGACACCTGAGTACATAGTACGTTTGGACGTGATGGCATCCCCAGCTGTGTTATGGTCATTAGTTTAAAAGCAAAGTTCTGGTGCTTCTGGCATAAATATGTGCTGTTCCTTCCAGAACGTATTTCGGTCATGTCGTCTGAAGAAGGATATATTTATCCCTGTATCTGGATTTTCCTCACATATTTGGGCATGCAGATGTCGAAGAAAGTCGTTCACAGTATATTTCTCTGCCTTTTTCACACCATCCGTCACGCCTGTCAGCATGGTGCAGTTATCCGGTTTTGTCATGAACTAATTCACGTGTAACGGCATGCGTCTGACCTTCGATGGTTGTGTAGCATAGTTTTGAGCTGCGACCTCATTCTTGGTGATTATACAGCAAATACATCGCGACCATGCTTCCTCGTCAGTTGACGTCACGTGAAGAATGACCGCCTTTTCTTGACTGGCATTTCATGTATTTCCATAAAAAGTGTTTCATGGGCAGCGAGAACTATTTTTAAGTCCTTTGTTTCGCGAATGACGAATGAATTATTTGATAAAGATGTAGGGAAGACATACACGTAAAGGTACGATACAGCAGTATCAATAAATTCATGTTTTCGATCCTATAAATCGACGAAACCGCAAAAACTGGTAACTATATGCTGCTTCCTCATGTTTTAAACCTAATTTTCTATAGCCTATTCCATGTAGGTATATCTTTTGCAAAGTGAACGCAGAAAAAATAAATACAGGAATGTTGGTGTATGGCACAACGTCAAACTTAGGAAACTTCAATTGGAAGGGTACGTTTTTCCATTTGTTCACTTTACATATACTAATTACAGATAATTGACAAGCTTGTCAAACCTCACAGGTTTTCAGAGCACTTAGCTATGCCAATATGGTGAAATTGTTGTTACATTGACTTAATAATTAACGATGTGAGAGACAAAAGAACCGATTTTAGTCAATTGTACATTTTTGGGAGTTTAGCCGTTTTATTGAATCCTCTCATCCACAAAAGACGCATCAGCATCAAAACAAAGACAACTATGCATCGTGCACTATTTCTTCCCCGTTCTTGTTAAAAGCGCCGAATTTTGGGCAACAACATTCAAAGTTCGTTGTAGCCTCGACGGATTCGACATACGATGCCAGCACAGCTTGCTTGCTATGTGTCTCCCAGCAACAGCACGTCACATACGACTCTATAGGAGATATATCTGGCCATCCCACTGCAACTTCTCTCCTTCGCCAACTCTGTATGTTTACGCTGGTATGGACACCTACAACGAGTGACCTGCAGCATCCTGATATTATCCCAACTGCAGGGTTGCGACGCCCGAGAAGGCGGCCCAAGATTCGATGGTCCGATTCAGTCGTCCAAGACCTAGCAACTGCTTGCATTGACACCCCACCGCCGCCGCCACCGCCACCCCCACTGCCGCCCAGATGTGCTTGAACCGATCCAGCTGAAAATTATTTATTAATGATATGCGGCATCCAAAATCCTTTAAAATTGGGCACTTTGTTACACGATATCACTAATATTTCAACTGCTCTATAACACCAGTTTGGGAATATAAGATATATATTTTGTTACAGTTGAATATTTGCAACCATTCAGCGTGACCGTGAGCGAGACAAAAAATTTTCATGTGCGTCATATATGTGCTACTTATGATGGCGCAAATCAATATACAGCCTATTTACAATGCAAAGTCATTGCCGCCTATGTGAAGTTGCAACGAACAAATAAAGCCTCCAAAGGCTGGTTACTATATATGTGCGAAGTGGTCATTATCGGCCGTAGACTCATATGTAAGTATCGTACAATATCGGCTTTGCACGTTCAGTTGCTAGCTGTAGAAGGTTTTATTCTAAATTATGCGTGAATGCATGTGTCGTCGCATCTGGGGTCAAATGCAACGTTTGTCTTGGCACAGCAAGGGGTGAATTCAAGAAGTATTGCTTATGCAAGCCATGTAAACAGAATATATATATATATATATATATATATATATATATATATATATATATATATATACACATATATATATATATATATATATATATATATATATTATGTAAGACACTTATGTATATATTACTTGCATGCTTCTGGACAGCATATATATATATATATATATATATATATATATATATATATATATATATATGTATATATATATATATATACATATATCTGTATATACATACATACATATATATATATATATAAGACACATATGTATATATTACTTGCACGCTTCTGGACAGCACGCTGACATACACTCGTACGTAATCACATGCATGCAATTGATGGCTCAGTGAAAATAACAGAGTACCACATAACCTCATCACCATCATTAAAGAAACGTATTTCTACTAATGTACACACGCACGCACGCACGCACGCACGCACGCAAACACAAACATGCATATAGATTAGACAGCTCACGAATGGTGGTAGTGATACCACTCGATATCCTTTCATGTCATCTTTATGTGTCGATGCCCTCACCCAATCTAATATAACCACAACTAGTGATGGTTCCGTGTCTTGTCAACTATCACAGCTTGCCACCTTGTTGTTGTAGATGACTACTTGGCTTGTGCCAGTAGCCCGTGCAAACACGGCGTTTGTATCAGATACGGGGAGTGTATATGCAACAAATACCATAATGGAACTAACTGTGAAAGTAAGTATTCCCAATTAAAGACGTGTACACCTCACTAGTACAACAGAGGTCCATGAGGTACATTTTGTTATACGTTCTGAAAAAATCACTGCTTTTTCTGTTCTTTTCGGTAGTCGGCATCACTACAAATATCTCGCCAGTACCAAATATGATTCAATTTGTTATTACTGTAGAATAAGTATATGCAATTTATATTAGATTGGGTCCGCACCAAGTCAATCGAGTGCAGAACGCAAGTGGTAATGTTTCAAAGTATTCTCTCAATGTCCATGATTGTTACTATTCCATCGGTATATTAAAATACACAAACCAAATATGTCATAACGATTTGGTGGAGCTGTGAAGCCATATGTGTGTATGCCTGGTATTTGTCAGCATGCCATCCAATGACTACAGCAATCAAGGAACCACGGATTGCATGCTGATAAACATCAGGTATACAAACATATTGCTTCACAGCTCCATATGTGGCAATTATTGCTGCTTTGGTAAAATTACTGTCATCATCCAATATGATGTGTGACTGTAAATATGTAAAAGTAAATATTTACAAGTGTTGAGCTTCAGTGTTTTGTTCTTGATGATTTGAGAGTTCCCTTTGGAACTGCGTTTTCAGTTCATTCAACTATAGGTTCATTAATACCGCTGAAACTGCTGCAATGCTGTGTGGTCAAGTAGTTCTAAACATCCTAAGACGTGTTGCAACCTTTGACATAATATGTTCTGTTTCAATTATTATAATTATAAATTTAAAATCAACTGCCCTCAGCTTTGTGTCACTAAGATATTTGCCGAAAAACCATGGACATGTTAGCATGATATACAAACGTATATAACTCTGACAACACTGTCACCCAATGAAATATTCGATGGGAAATAGTATATGACTCTTAATGATGATTAGTTATTTTATACTATAAACTTGTATTTTCCAGGGTTTTCTATATGTATATGTATGTTTCATTATATATAAGTGTGTATATGCCATACCTGATTTATATATAATTATATATAAATCAGTTTATACCATTATACAAAACAATAGATAGGTCACATTTAAAATATTGCAAACAAGCATAGAAACCATATTTTAAGAAAGACATCGACAAGCTAGAACGATAGCAACATAAGAGCAACTGAGCTGATGCATGAGCTGAAACATTTATGTTATAAAAGACGCCTGTTTTAATGTGTATTGACAAAACTAGAGACCAGAAGATTAAGAGGAGACCAAATTGAAGTTTTTAAGATATTGAATGGGCATGAGGATATCGGTAGACCTTTTTACTGAAAACAATATAATAAGAGGGCTTAAGGCAGTATTAACAAAGGTATATTGTAGGTTAGATGTAGCAATGTACTCTTAAGAGAACAATAACTTAATGGAAACAATTAAGTCACTATTGTTTTACTGCCAGCAGTGTGAACATGTTCATGACAGTTAATCTGGCTAAGGCGAGTTACACCTAGGTTCAACATTTATTATTAATATAAATTGTTTTAATACCGAATCATAATTTTGTATTCATACATTTATTTAAATGTATTTATTATTATAACGAATGCTTTGTTTTTATTGTAATATATTGTATGTATTTTATTGCACTTTCGGCAACGGCTTGCTTGTCCAAATGCCGTATGCAGCTGAACGAAATCTTGTTAAACATCAATGTAAAAGTGACAATGCAAATATTTAATAAAAATAGCATTTACCAGAGCCAACCCCAGAAACAGATAACTTGATGAATTATTGCACCAGTGTGACATCATCTTTGACAAGAACGTCTTAAAAATCCGGACTTGTACAATTGGTTTCGAGAATGTATGCTAATAAACCAAGCTTGTGTCATTGATAGCACAATGAAGAAAGAACACTTGCGTTTTTGCCACATTATAATCTTGCCCATGCTGTTTAGCTTCATGTCTAAACAGCTGGAATCTCCACTTACGCAAACCATATCCAATATGTATTTACCTTTACGGTTATAGTCTTTAATAAACCACATTTACAATATGTAATGTTTGAGGTTTTCGTATACGTAGCACGCCAATGTTTCAGTACATGTAAATACTGACGTCATCGTTCAAGTGATCTAGTTGGCGCGGATCCAGAACGATCATGTTCCTTATTTCCTTCGACAGAATGAAAGGAGTGGTGACAGTGCTGCTCGACATGAGCGCTGCATTTGACTCCCCCTGAACACTTACTGTTAATCGGCCAGATGCGAAGCTTATACGTTGACGGCACTGTACTGGAACCGGACTCACACAGTGCACATGGGCAGTCACAACTCACACATGACGCCGATCGAATCAGGGTCTATGTTGGGCCCAGTCCTCTTCTCCAACACCGCTGCCTTTGGGTGCTATCTTCAGAAGGCATCATATTCAATACTACTTTGATGCAAATGACGCCCAACTGTAGGTTGAACGGAGTAGAACGCGGGATGGAGAAGATGCTGATACAGTCTGTCGCTACAAATATTGCATTGAGGAAGCGAGATGATGTATGTCAGACCACAATCTCCTGTCCCGGAGATCTATATGGCTTCTTAGACATGGTCATAATAAATAGTTCGTAATTCGCCTCTTCTCGATCGGTTGGGGTTTGGTCTGTTTGATAAATAAATATAATTTATCGCCTGTGTTTGCGCGTCGATCGCATGCGCATGCGATCACAAATACACACGCACATACACACACAGCTTAACACACACATACACACACAGCTTAAACGATGCGTTGAGAGTAGTTCGTTTTTAACATCGTGTTACCGTTATAATTGTATCCTGTTGTGTGTAGATTATATTGGATGCGATAGCAACCCATGTGCGAACGGAGCTACATGTCAAAGCGAGGATGTCTCTTACACCTGTGCATGCATGTCAGGCTTCGGAGGAACACACTGCCAAGGTCAATTATTTGTTACACATTTCTATTTGCACGGAACCATAATTAATTCAGACACAATACAGCGTTTCCGAGATTGATGTCTAACTGTAATATGAATGTTCTTCTCGTTGATAAACAACAAACCGAAGCTATTTATTCTAAACATTGTAATAGTATTACCAACTGTCTCTTTTTATATAAAATAGAATATAATGTTAATAATTATAATAACAATAAATGTAAAGGTAAATTATGTTGTGCCTAATGTCCCGAAAACCCCTGGTACATGAAAGTGGCGACATAGTAGGCAAACTACTTAGGTAAAACTGTTTCGGTAACGGTTATGTTGGTGATATATATCCTGTCTGCCAACACTTTAGCAATATTTGGAACATGTACAACTAACATTCGCTTACTTGCCCACAACGTATTCCATCGCTGTTTTGTCGACAATTATGACATACAATATCATAATTTGAATTCATAATAAGTTATGTTATCGTCGAAGGTATTTTCCTGACGTAAACATTTTTCCATCTAGTAATGTCGCATGGGCCTTTATGAAACTGGTAAACAGAGTACCGGGTATTGTATCCGTTCACGACCAGTGTTTGCAGTACATCGGAATGTCGTACTTTAATTCATTCTGATATTCGTTTCGAGGCATTGGCCAGATCCGAGTCTCAATAGAAGAAACCCATGTCCACACAAAAAAGAAATAAGAAACTATACAGTAAACATTTCACATTTCACTATTCTGCTAGATTGTTTTCGAATATACGTATTTTGCCGCGCTTTGTAGATTATCAGTTGGTACGTCGCATATGGTGCATAGTGGCATCAGGCGGATTTTTTCATTTCATTTAAAGCATGTTTTCTAGGATGACTACAGAGAGCGCGGGTGGTGTAGTGGTTATCACATCCGCCTGCCACGCCGGCGGCACGGGTTCGATCCCCGGTACCGGAAGTTGTGATACAATATGCTGGCTCTCAACATTGGGGACTGTGTATCTCTCGTGAATCGGAGAATCACGTTAATGTCGGTCCCGTGTCAATTTGGGACGTAAAAGAACCACTGAGGACGACAAGCACCCTGACAGTGACCATCCTCAGTGACACCTGCGTTAGCCCAAGATTGGGCTATTTGGAGTAAATAACCTGAGACCTGTTGGGTCGAAGCGAATATCACAATTAATTAAAGTACGACATTCCGATGTACTGCAAACGCTGGCCATAAACAGATGCAATAACATTATACCAGCCAATCTATTTACCAGCTTCACAAAGGCCTATGCGACATTACTAGGTGGATAGAATGTTTTCGTCAGGAAAACTACCTTCGACGATAACATTACTTATTATTAATTCAAGTTATGAAACTGTATGTCATAATCGTAAATTCTATGCAAATTGGTAACATTGCTATCGTAGAGCGTGCTATGTTTTAAAAAGAGGCATTACTGACCTCACATGATAAATGATATTTATCAGTAATGGAACACAAAGATATACGATGATTTACGTGATAGGTTAAATATTATATAGAATATGGCTAAAGAATGTCTCACTGAGAAGTTAGCTGTCAAAGGGATGTTTTTATCTAGCATTTTGTCGTCGCGGGGCACTTCGTTGTTGATTAAATTTAGTTATGTATGATGGATAAAAACTGAAACATGACACGAATTTAACCAGCCATGATAGCAACAAAGAATATAGAATATATATATATATATATATATATATATATATATATATATATATATATATATATATATATATATATATATATACAGTGTTCCAGCTAGGTCTTGAAAAGGACAGGGTGCAGTTGGCAGACGGAGGGCACTTTTATACGTGAACGACATTTTTGAGGGCACCATTTTTGAAATACGTTTATTGTACTTAACTTTTGTAATACCAGAGTTAAGTAAAAAAAACGGTATTTAGTTAATTTTCATGAAATGGAGCTTGTGGCAGTATCATATATTGACCGATTACAGCTAGCTAAGTAACTCAGTGTTGCCCAGGGGAAATGCAGTCATATGTACCAGACGTCCCAAACATGCATGATGTATTATAGTAATATTACACAGTCAAATGAACATTAGTAGGGTACAAGATGTTTTATTGGTAACGCAACTATTGTAGGGTGTGCAAACCATTGGATAACACTCCATTCCAACAATTCCTTAATCATTTATCTGTATATAAATCGCTAACTAACATTTTGATGCAGAGTGGTAGTCTCTTCTCTGAGACATTGATGTCCACATACTTCTTTCTGTCTTCATTCGCCAATTTGCAACGCATTAAACACAGCTGGTTAATTATAATTACTTATCTATATCCACTATACCCTTCTACTGACCAGGGATGAATTTGATTGGCCACTCTCTAGGTTGGACCACTGTTGCATTATTTTTGTTTTATTGTGAAATATCAATTTAACATCCCATAACTGGCTATAGTAGAAACTTGTTAGTCAGCTGCAGCACTTGTTTGTGGTTTCATGAAAAAGTATAAGGCTAGTGGACATTTATTATTAATGGCATTACTTGTCAATTAACATGCAATATATCAAATAAAACACTTGTCGCTTTGTAATAATTATTATATTGTATAACACAGTATATCAATTTTTTGGTAAATGTTCTACAATATTTAACATGTATTTGTGAGTTTCCAATTATTGTGTTGATGAAAGTTTTCCATTAAACATGGCATACTGACATTTACAGAATGCATAATAATAATATTAACTCGATCAGTACTGTACGTGTATTCAGAAATAAAGAATTCAGGGACAATTTCTGTTTGAATACAACATTGCTGTTTAAATAGCACAAATATCACTGTTTATTTTAATATTGATAGGCCTTCATATTGTATCCTTTTAGCACTTATTTTATTTAAACAGTTTGCAATTTACCAGGTCTAGATAAATTACAAAAAACGTTTGTCATGTACAACAGAAAAAGTTTCCCTATAACTAGTACAAGTGGATCACATAGAAATTTACTTTCCAGTACCCGGTACTTGGAAGTGCAGCCAACTCCCTTGCTACAATGTTTTAAACTACTTCATATTGTAAACAATATCTGTTGATTACATCACCCAACCATAGGGCCAATAGAACAGGCTGCATCTGGGTGGTCTAGAAGGGCTCCTACTTTATTGCTCTTGGGTCTGTGTATATACCGTTTTTTCCTTTTTCGTTTTTTAAATTTGCGAACGAAAAACGAAAAACGAATTCCTTTTTCGTTTTTCGTTTTCAAAAGTGAAGTAAGAAAAACGAAAAACGAATTCGTTTTTCGTTTTTCGTTTTCAAAAGTGAAGTAAGAAAAACGAAAAACTAATTCGTTTTTCGTTTTTGCATTTAGGATGCTTCGGTCGCACTGCCACTTCGGATGGCCGATAACAATTGGTAGTTTCGGCGGGATACTTCGGTCGCACTGACAGCGTTTTGAAAACAAACTCGCAGAAATTGCATCGGCGAAGTGGTATATCTAAGTACCTACAGGTGAATATTGGTCGTTTCGGCGCTGTTTTTATATATATAATAGATCGAAAGATGGATAAATGAGAGTAGATGTATTTATTTTGTATCTGCAACTATGTGATGCAATAGTTATTTAAAATTTCGTTTGTAAATTATTTGACTTAGGAGGCCCCTATAATGACTAATAAATATTCGCTATCTTAGGGGCCAATTTGGGTTTTTAAATTAGCTATTTTTATGTAATTATTGAATTCCATTGACGGATCGCCCAATTTTATTTAGGAGCATGTATATTCCTGAGTATTTTTTATTATCATTTGCTACTTTACGCATATTGTAAGTAGAGGATATGTGGTAAAAATAGAATACGTTTATGGCTGAATGTGTTGCTAGAGTTAGTGTTAATTCATTACTATTTTGCATATGTAGTAATTTACAACAGTAGAAGTATGTTTGCATCCATGTGTAATATGCTGCTTTACATAATGTATCAGTCTTTTTTAAATTGTGATTGGTTATGTTTCGATTGAACAAATATAGGTATTGTTTATTGTGTGGGGCATACTATTTTTAATACTCATTTTTTACAAATGTATATTATGTCCTTAATGTATGTATTCTGCTGTGTGCTGGTATGAAATGATTATGCATATTTCTAGTTTGTGTTATCTGCCAATTTTGAAAGTATGCGGGTAATGTTTTTTGTTTATATTTATAATAAAATTATAATATAATTACAATAAGTTGGTATTCAACTTTTGCGTAAACATTAATTCTATGTGGGAGCTATTGAAAATATTATTCTTACAAGTTTTTTTGCAATTTGTTTATTCAATTACATTTGTGTCCCTGGATCAGTAGATGGTAATTAGTGTGAGGCAATATTTTAGAATTATAGAGCGACATTTATTTTCTAGTTTTTTCTAGCTTTAACCTAGTCATAGGTCCAATTGTTCGAGAACATCTGTTTGCTATTTCATCAATATGTTTAGTCCAGTTTAAATGCGAGATTAATGTAAAGCCCAGAATGTTAAACCGGTAAAATCTCTCAATATCTACACTGTCAATTGTTATAGTTACTTCATCAACCTATTCATTAGGCATTTGAAAAAAACTGTTTGTTTTAATAATATCTTAATGATAATGTATAATACTAACACAAGTTTTATTGGCAACTCAACTGAGTTGGATTGACATTTTACAATAAAATACAATTAACACATCTGTTTGTAATTTTAGCTATATGTTTATTATAGGTCTTTATTAATCAAATATTCAATATTCACTGTGTTTCTGTCATCTGTGTAGGTTTTAATTCTACTTGTATCATCAAATATCATGAGCATAAGTTATGCTTGCTTTTGGAAATCATTGATATAATTATAGTAAATAACAATATCAGTGGCCCTAAAATTGATCCTTGGGGGACGCCTCGTTTTATAGGTAAAGTATATCATTGTACCTCTTCTAGTCTTACAGACTGCTTACAGTTAGTTGCATATTATTGTGTTAGATGTATTGCTGTGGGCTCCATTCCAATGGGTCCTGGCTATCTCACTGATCCGTTCACATTAAACAATAGTGTATATGGTTGTCACACTTGCAACTGCACAAATATTCCAGTCAAGAAGTACAACTTGCCTTAGGCCAGTGTAAATTTGCTTACAAGTTTGGAAAAGTTTGGGACACTATCCCGGAATGTATACAGAATGCAAGCAGTGCAGAGATCTTTAAAACACACATTTTAACAGTTTCTCATGATAGATGTACACACTTGCAAACATATCATGATAGATATGGCGGAGGGATCTTTTGCATTTGGCTGGTAGATTGTTTAGATTAATAAATATTTGTGTGGTGGTGGTAGTGGTAGTCATAGTAAGGACTTTATCTCAGACAATCAGATTTTTATTATTGTTATTACTATTATTGTTATGTAGAAGTGGATGAGTTTGAGCAGTTTGCCAGTCGAATGTGTACTGTCGTTTAGTCATCCATTTTTGGATGTCTATGAAGTGCACATACTCCTATGTCATTATAATTAAAGATTTAACTGTAAGCCTAATGATTTTTTTAATTATTTGTAATCTTTTTTATTCATGTTTCTAATAGAATATGAAAAAGTGTCACCTGACTGTTTACTAACAACTGAAATGGACTATTTAGGGAGTTGCAAGTGTGACAAACATGCATTCTATTTTTAACACAAACCGATCAGTGAGATAGCCAAGAACCATTGGAATGGAGCTCACAGCAATACTATTCAACTAACTGTAAGCAGTCTGTAAGACTAGAAGAGGTACAATGATATACTTTACCTATAAAACGAGGCGTCCCCAATGATCAATTTTAGGGCCACTGATATTGTTATTTACTATAATTATATTAATGATTTCCAAAAGCCTGCATAACTTATGCTCATGATATTTGATGATACAAGTACAATTAAAACCTTCACAGATGACAGAAACACAGTGAATATTGAATATTTGATTAATAAAGACCTATAATAAACATATAGCTAAAACTACATACAAATGCATTAATTGTATTTTATAGTATAATGTCAATCCAACTCAGTTGAGTTGCCAATAAAACTTGTGTTATTATTATACATTATCATTAAAATATTAATAAAACAAAAGGTTTTTTTCAAATGCCTAATAAATAGGTTGATGAAGTAACATTAACAATTGACAGTGTAGATATTGAGAGATTGAACTAGTTTAATAATAATAATAATAATACAGTTTTTATATTGCGCTAATTCCCGCATGGCAGATTGATGCGCTGCACAAGAAAAATACTAAAATTAATGTATATTAATAAATAAAAATGTAAATTATATAAATTAATATAAATCATACTAACTCGCATGTAAATGATATAAATAAATAAAAAATAAATTATATTAAACACTGCTTTTAAGATGTATATTACTAAAACATGGTATGCAAATTATATATATTAATATAAAATTAAAACCCTTTCTAAAACTCTGTAAGTAAACATACATATAAAACTATAAATTAATCTAAAACATAAACACTAATTAAAATATTATTACACTAAAAGGAAATTATAATGCAATGTCTGTCATTGCAAAACAATTTAAATTAATTGAAAGATATGTCTTTAAATACTTTCTAAACATTGGTAATGTCCCGGATGCATGAATGTTCAGAGGTAGTTCATTCCACAGTCGCGGTGCTGCTGCGCCAAATGCCGAATCACCAACACACTTCTTCATCATACCTTGGTGCAGTGTTGGCGCATAGTTCTGGCATAGGCGTCCGTCACGCTTTCGTGGTTTAACAGGTTCTGCCAGATAAGACGGCGCCAAACCATTCATTAACATTCTGGGCTTTACATTAATCTCGCATTTAAACTGGATTTAACGTAATATTGATGAAATAGCAAACAGATGTTTTCAAACAATGGGACCTATAACTAGGTTAAAGTATATTCAAACTAGAATAAAAAATTCACTCTATAATTCTATAATATTGCCTCACACTAATTACCATCTACTGATCTAGGGACACAAATGTAATTGAATAAACAAATTGCAAAAAAACTTATAAGAATAATATTTTCAAATAAATATAGCTCCCACATAGAATTAATGTTTAAGCAAAAGTTGAATACCAACTTATTGTAATTATATTATAATTTTATTATAAACATAAAACATTACCCACATACTTTCAAAATTGGCAGATAACACAAACCAGAAATATGCATAATCATTTCACACTAGCACACAGCAGAACATAATATACATTTGTAAAAAAAAGAGTTTTAAAATAGTATGCCTCACACAATAAACAATACCTATATTTGTTTAATCAAAAGATAATCAATCACAATTTTAAAAAGACTGATTTATTATGTAAAGCAGCATATTACACACAGATGCAAACATACTTCTACTGTTATAAATTACTACATATGCAAAATAATATTGAATTAACACTAACTCTAGCAACACATTAAGCCATAAACGTATTATATTTTTACCACATATCCTCTACTTACAATATGCGTAAAGTAGCAAATGTTAATAAACAATACTCAGGAATATACATGCTCCTAAATACAATTGGGCTATCCGTAATGGTCCGTCAATGGAATTCAACAATTACATAAAAAATTCCTCATTTAAAAACCCAAAGTGACCCCTAAGATAGTAACTATGTATTAGTCATAATAGGGGCAAGTCAAATATTTTACAAACTAAATTTAAAATAACTATTGCATAGTTGCAGTTACAAAATAAATACATCTACTCTCGATTTATCCGTCTTTCGATCTATTATATATAAGAAAACATAAAGAACAGCGCCGAAACGACCAATATTTTACCTGTAGGTACTTAGATATACCACTTCGCCGATGCAATTTATGCGAGTTCGTATTCAAAAAGCTGCCAGCGACCGAAGTATCCCGCTGAAACTACACATTTTTACCGGCCAGCCGAAGTGGCATTGCGACCGAAGCATCCTAAATGCAAAAACGAAAAACTAATTCGTTTTTCGTTTTTCTTACTTCACTTTTGAAAACGAAAAACGAAAAAGGAATTCGTTTTTCGTTCGCAAATTTGAAAACGAAAAACCAAAAAGGAATTCGTTATCCGTTTTTCGTTCGCAAATTTGAAAACGAAAAAGGAAAAAACGGTATATACACGGACCCACCAGGCTACTGCTAAAGGACAGGGCGCTAATAAAAGGCACAGAGTGCAAGATAAAAGGCACAGGACGCATGTAAATGAGGGCAGGGCGTTGCGCCCTTGGGAAATGGCCTAGCTGGAACACTGAATATATATATATATATATATATATATATATATATATATATATATATATATATATACTTTGCTATAATATATATGTATATACATTATATATATATATATATACTATATTATATATATATATATATATATATATAGTATATATATACACTTGTATATATACTATATTATATATATATATAATATATATAGTATATATAATATATATGTATATATATATTTAATATATAGTAGATATAATATATATATATATATATATATGTATATATATATATATTATAGTATATATTATATACTATTTTAAGTAGACCCGTATGAAATCAAATCGAAAGTGACGTTATATTAGAAACGGTCTAATACCTCAAATACCCGTTAACATTATCCTTCCACAGGACATTTCGTCATATCCTCGTTTCTCCGACAGCGTTCTCCATCCTCCGACCAAAGGAACTCACCTAATAGCGAATCAGCCTCGAGTTAATAAAATATTATAAAATAAAACATTACCATGATATACGTTTTAATAACTTTTTCTTATAAACCTGTGTATATTTTATTGTGATGGACGGAAAGTTCTCGGGGACACGGCGCTGTATAAATGCTAGTAGTAGTAGAAATAATAATATTCGTGTAAATCTTCATCAAGTTGGAAGTATTTTATTTAAGTAAAATGTCTTATTACACAACTAATAATTTCTACTCACTTCCACTCAATTTCTACCAATTTCAATGATAATAATAATAGTTCGGGGACACGGCGCTGTATAAATGCTAGTAGTAGTAGTAATAATAATATTCGTATAAATCTTCATCAAGTTGGAAGTATTTTATTTAAGTAAAATGTCTTATTACACAACTAATAATTTCTACTCACTTCCACTCAATTTCTACCAATTTCAATAATAATAATAATAGTTCGGGGACACGGCGCTGTATAAATGCTAGTAGTAGTAGTAATAATAATATTCGTATAAATCTTCATCAAGTTGGAAGTATTTTATTTAAGTAAAATGTCTTATTACACAACTAATAATTTCTACTCACTTCCACTCAATTTCTACCAATTTCAATAATAATAATAATAATAACAGTTCGTAATTCCCCTCCTCCCCTTGTTTAGGGTTTTGATCTTATTGGTAAATAAATATTTTTTATCATACGTGTATGCGCTTGGACTGCGTTCGCATGCTACCTCACCGATACATGCGCCCACGCACACACACACACACACACACACACACACACACACACACACACACACACACACACACACACACACACACACACACACACACACACACACACACACACACACACACACACACACACACACACACACACACACACACACACACACACACACACACACACACACACACACACACACACACACACACACACACACACACACACACACGAACCTTAAATAATGAATTGAGAGTACTTCTTTTTACCGTCATGTTAACGTCAGCATTATATCCATTATGTCCTGCTGTGTGTAGATTATATTGCATGCCAGAGCAATCCGTGTCAGATTGGAGGTACATGTGTAAAGGCTGATACTTCGTTCACCTGTTCATGCACGTCAAGCTCTCGAGGAAAACTCTGTGAAGGTAAATTTTCTTTTACTAATAAATTTATCTTCGAATTGTATACTAATCATTATAATTAGACTAATATGAAGGTAAATTGTGTTGCGTCTAAATTCCCGAAAACCCATGGTTCATGACAGTGGCGACATAGATTAGGCAACATATTTAGATAAAAGGTTTTGAGTAACGTTAATGTTGTGTGTAGATTATATTGGATGCGAGAGCAATCCATGTGAGAACGGAGGTACATGTCAAAACGAGGATGTCTCTTACAACTGCACATGCCCGTCAGGCTTTGGAGGAACACACTGCGACGGTAAATTCTTTGTTACACATTTGTATTTGCATGGAACCATAATTTATTCAGACACCATACAGAGTTTCCGTGACTAACGTCTAACTGTAATATGTGTTCTTCTAGCTGATAAACAACAAACCGCTGAAATTATTTTCAACGGACTTTTAGTAGTAAATTTACCTTCGAATATTATACTAGTAATTATAATAAGAATAACATGAAGGTAAAAAAATTTGCGTATATATTTCAAAAACCCATCTTTCATAACAGCGGCAACATAGAATAGGCAACATACTTAGGTAAGCTGTTTTGAGTAACTTTACTGCAGGCGATAATATATAATCCTCTCTGCCAACAAATTAGCAACATTTCGAACATGTTGTAAACTAACATACATTGATTTGCCCGTAACGTATCCCATCTTTGTTATGCCAACACTGCAACTTGCCAATAAAAACGCAGTGCTGACATAATATTGACACATGCAACTATTTACACTGATACGTTCACAAATCGAGCAGTCTCAATGGAAGAAATCCATGTCCACAAAAAACTAAACAAATAAGATGGCTACACATTAAAAATAGTTGTGCTATGCCGTTGGCCTTTTTCGAATATGCACATTTTGCCGCGCTTTCCGGATAACACATGACTTGGTGACATCACGCGGACCTTTACCTTTAATTTAAAGCATGATTACAAGGACACATTTTGGGTTGAAACGAACAACAGAATGAATTAGTGAATGCTATACCGATGCATTACAAACACTTGTCATATAAGGTTACAATACCATTATACCGGTTATTTTATTTACGATGATAATATTACTTATTATGAAATCAAGTTATGCAAATGTATGTCAACTAGTTGTAAATGCTATGCCAATTGGCAACATTGTGACATTCCTGTCGTAGAGCGTACTGTGTTTTAAAAAGAGGCATCCTTGACCTCACATGATAGATGATGTTTTATCAGTATGGAACACAAATATATATGATGATTTACATGATAGGTTAAATATTATATAGAATATGGCTAAAGAATGTAACACTGAGAAATTAGCTGTCATCGGGATATTTTTATCTAGCATGTTAGCGTCACGTAGCACTTCGTTGTTGATCAAACTAAGTTATGTATGGTGGATACAAAGTGAAATATGACACGAATTTAAGCAACCTTGATAGCAGCAGAGAATATATATATATATATATATATATATATATATATATATATATATAGTGTATATATACATATATATGTATATCTACTGGCGAATCAGCCTCGAGTTAAATACAATTTTTATTTCAACTTGATGTTTATCATGTAATAATTATTATGTTTAACTCTTTACTTTACCTCAAATTTATCTTATAGAGGTGTGTATGTTTTATTGTGATGTGTGCAGGCGTCTATGAACGGACAGGTTCAGGGGACACTTCGCTCTAGAATAGCCAGTAATAATAATACTAATAATAATCGTGAAAAAGTTCATCAATTTGGAAGTATAGTATTCAAGTAAAATTTCTTATTACACAACTAATAATTTCTACTCACTTCTACTCAGTTTCTATACACTACTTCAATAATAATAATAATAATAATAATAATAATAATAATAATAATAATAATAATAATAATAATAATAATAATAATAATAATAATAATAATAATAATAATAATAATAATAATAATAATAATAATAATAATAACAATAACAATAACAATAACAATAACAACAACAACAACAACAACAACAACAACAACAACAACAACAACAACAACAACAACAACAACAACAACAACAACAACAACAACAACAACAACAACAACAACAACAATAGTTCGTTATTCTCATCCTATCAGGTATTTGGGGTTTTGATCTTACTGATAAAAAATCTGTTTTTAATCATACTTGTTTGCGCTAGTCGCGTACCCTGTGTGTATCTGAGTTGTGGGTGTTTTCAAAGACGAAGAACGTGATCCGTGCACGACAAAATAACCGGGACCACGCCATTTCTACTGTAAATATGCAGTAATGTAGACATTTTGCTGTCGTAATAACGGGCATGTTATGCGATATCAATATTTAACTATGTGCTCGTTTGAAGAATAATAATAATAATAATATAATTTATTTGTATAGCGCCCGAATCAATATTATTGCTCTCAGGCGCTTCACATAAATGTACAAATAGTAGCTAAAATTGGATGATAAATGATTACTAAAATAGAAATATGTATATATAGATGATAACATATTATTAAGGTAAATAAACTTATATATATATATATATATATATACATATATATAGATAGATACATATACGCACGCACACACACACACACACACACACACACACACACACATATATATATATATATATATATATATATATATATATACACACATGAACATTATAAATATAAGCCTATACATGAAACAATAAAATAAAATAGCACAGTCGTTACATTACTTAATATTCTTCAGTATGCTAAAATAAAAAAATAAAAAGTATATGATTAAAATAATAATAATAATAATAATAATAATAATAACATAGCTAATCAATCATAAAAACTATCATACTAAAATGCTAATAATGATACTACTGGGTAATTGCGTAATATGAAGTATGAAGTATACGGCCAGCTGTAGATGATTTAAAATATCCGTTCCGGAATCGTTCTAGCACACCTTGTAAAGAATCATCGCTTAGGTTTTAATATGTAATCATATTAATTATATAATCACAATGCACTGGCTAAATTTTAATATTAAGCATATTAATTATGTAATCACAATGTACTGGCTACTAGACATGTAGAAATACGCTGACTAAGATATTTTATATAATCGTGGACTAGCGCGTAGACATGGAGAAACACGTTACTCGGATAAACAGGGAACGGGCTAACGCCCGTTTACTGAGAAAACAAGTTCACATTTAGAGACAGGAATTGTTTATAAAACGGAGAGGAACTGCGACTGGTACCCAGTCCGGCAACCTTGTATATGATTAATTGCTCAGCTGCTGGAGGACGACACGTAGGGCCGACGTTTGTAAACGGTCATGGCTGCGCATGGGCAGTTAGCTACAGATGTGAGGGAAGCAGAGCAATCTGGGAGAACTGATAACCTTTTGAAGGACAATACGTGAATTACCGTTACAGTGGTCAGGGATACACATGTGCAGTGAGAAGGAAGCAGGGAAAGCTGGGATAGAGACTAGGGGATTGAAAAGGGGATGTTTTACAAGAGAGAGGGGTGGTAAGCTACGTTGTGAACGGTCATGAACATGTAAAGTTGTAGAGGTTTTGTAGGAGACCCGATCAAGAAGTACAGATGGGATCTCAAAGCCTTGATGTTATATTGTAAAATGTATTGCCAACGCAATGCTCTGTCTACTTAGTCGCATGTATGATGCTGAACTCGTAGCGATGAATAAATTCGAAACCGTATCTGCAATATAGCGTTTATGACTTCATCATTGAATCAGGCGTATGTCCTAACTGTGGCGAGCGCGTTGACATGACATAATAGCATCACTCATACACACCGTGAAGATGGCCACCCCCGCTCACGCGACCCAGACAGGGTGTCACCTTTATAACCTGTCGGGCCACCAATCGACGTTCCATCGGCTCATTCGGCTGTAACTGTACATTAGTATACATATTATGCCTTCACATTGACGGACAAGTTAGACTATATCCATATTTGGCTATGTGTGAGGTTTCTGAGTCATGCGAGTTCAACAGCTAATTGAGGATGATTTATCGGCCACTTCATGATAAGCGTTGCTTCGACGGTTTATGTCCATCCATGGCTAAATATCCTCAAGAGCAATCACACACAATAGTTCAGAATAGAAAAGTTGTTCGCTAAAACATCGATAAATAATAGTTGATATCAACATCATCATTCATCTTTGTGCAGCCATAGTGTTCCGTGGTTGGTCGAAGGCCTCAGCATGCTGCTTCCACATCTGTCTATCTTGCGCTATCCTCTGCTAGTAGTTGTCTAATTAACGTCTCTCCAACGTCTCGCCGGGTTTCCTCTAGGTCTTTTCCTTTCGTATGGTTTCCAGGTGGTCATACGCTGGGTACATCGTCTATCTCGTATCCTGCTGACGTGCCCTGCCCAGATCCACTTCCGTCTTCTGACTTATTCAATCACGTCTTTTTTATTACCCAGATGTTTGTTTTTCTGTCCCGGTATTTGATGTTTAACATACTCCTTCCCATCTTTGTTTGTGCGGATGCTAGCTTGTTCTTTGCTTGGGTGGTGAGTGCTTCTGTGTTTAGCATTTGATGTAGCTTATGTGGTGTATTAGCGCATATGAGTATGTCGTCGGCGAAGCGAAGATGACTAAGATATTCGACGTCTGTCTTCAAGCCTCTGATTTCCCAAGCCAGTCATCGGAATATGCCGTAAACAGCTTGGGCGATATGGTATATCCCTGTCGTACTCCTCTGCTGGTGTAGATCTTGTTTCTTGTCTTTGTGTAGGTGGACTGTCATCGAGCTGTTAGTGTAGATTTCCTTCAGGAGTTCGGTAAAGCGAGGTACTGCTTGACTTTGCACAGAGTCGAAGGATTTCTAGTAGTCGACGAATGCGATGCAGAGTGGGATATTACATATTCTGCACTTCGCCTACAGTTGGTTTACGACTTGGATGTGGTGAATCTAGTTTGCTCTCGTGACTGGTTTTCTCGAGTGTCTTCTGTATCATTTTCGTTAGTTCTTTCCTGAGTACTTTATATATGTTTGATAGTATCATATCGGTCCTTAATTCTTGAGGTTTTGTTATTTTCCTTCTTGAAGATTATCATCATCTTAGTGTTCTTCCACGTTTTGGGTATTCGTCTTTCTGATAAGAATTTAATGTACTGCTTAGCAAATGTCTTCGAGATGGCATCTTCTCCTGCTTTCAAAGTATCGATGTCGTTACCTGTTGCTGTCCCATTCTTCATATCTCGTAGTGCTGCTTCCACTTTTTATGATGTTATATCTGGTACCTCTTTTGAGTCAGTGTAGTTTGTGGTATTTTGCTCACTGTCGTATAGCTCGGTGTAGAATTCCTCTATCCGTTCTACGATCTTATCTTGATCACATTTCTCTACCCTGCTTGTCCAGGAGTGTGATCAGTCTGTCTTGGCCTAGCATCTGCGTTCTTCAGTCTTTCTTCGGGTTCTGTGTTGCCATGATCGGTTCTCGTATGATATCTTAGTTGTATTTCCTGATGTATTCTCTTGCTTTCTTTTTGATGGTCTTGCATATTTCTGCGTACTCTATTATTTGTTTATTGTCGCCGTTTCCCGCCATTTCTCGTCGTTTCGTCATTAGGACTCGTGTTGGTGACGATATCCTCGAATTATGTGGCTTGCTAATTGTCTTATCTACTCTTGACGCTCTTTGTTGGATCATGTCTCTGGTGGCCTCGCTCGTGGTGTCGATGTCATCTAGTTCTTGTAGTGTTTCGAATCGTTTTCTCAATTCAAGTTGGAATTCGATCTTCTTTGATGTGGCGTTTACTCTTGGTAGCCTCTTGGTCATCAATGTGTTCCTTTCACCTCTACGTCCAGTTTGATGTTGCTCATAACCAGTCTGTGGTCACTTCCAATGTTGCTTACGCCTGTGACTATATCTGGCCTGTTTGTTATGGGGTAGTCAATTTCGGTCTTCGTTACACCACGAAACAAATACAATAACTAAAACATCTGCAGCAACAACCGAGTGGCACCAACACTAATAACCACACATAGAGCATAACGACAATTGCATCGTAGTTGCAAATCATTTAAATGGTAAATAATGTATTTGTAAATTAGTATTTTGATGAATGAATGAATTTGTTAATGGAATGAATTAAATACCTCATTTACCACTGTGTACAATAAATAAAAATAGCGTTATGCTGATTTGTTTGAAACATGCTTTTTTTCAGAAACAATGTCTTATACACATATCTGAGTGTGCATTCAACATGTTTTAAGTCCTTAAATCTTTATATGAAGACAACGAATACTGACTTTACTAGAACAAATAATGTTATGATTAGTGGCATACACTGTACAGAAAACTGACTAGAACAATTCAATTTATAACAATTCATTAACTTAGGTAATGAAAATGTGAATGTGAAATGTATTCCAAACTCCTACATTATAAAACGACATTATATTGGTTAAATACGACGCAATGAGAAGTATAGCAAGTAGCAACAAATAACACCAAGAATCGTACATCATTTCTTTGTCGTACTAGTTCGTACAGTTTTACGAGGTCCTGATCCGTAACGATCTCCTTCACGACGCCGATGTTGGTCTTGACAAGAACACAACCCGCGTACGTCCAGCAGTTTCTGCCGCTTCAGCTGACGCATTCGATACGCCCGCATGGCCCGCTTCGCCGTCAGGTCTTCATTGACGTGGACT
>OZ024866.1:31345104-31385104 GCA_964017155.1 Oasisia sp. SBJ-2009 | reverse complement strand
TGAAAAACTAAATTTTCTTAAAACATATTTGAAAGAACAGAACAGTCCCGAGCATAGCTAAACCTGGAGATAATATTTAGAGATGGGAGAACCAATAAGAATAAACCAAAACTTGTACACGTTATGGAGCCAGCAAGCCGATTAGCTGTTGCCATAGGTAGCTGTCCAGTTTGTATAACAGAGGCAAAATAAGGCCTTTCAAATATTTAACAAATTGTATAAATCAACAAAGCACACACAGACTTTCATAAATTTCCATTACATGTGTGTTTGATAGTGCCACTGGCTAGGAAATATTTTAAGACATTTTTATTTTGTATACGTAATACTGTGGCAACAGCCAATCGGTTTGCTGGCTAAATTCATCATGTGTACAAGTTTTGTTTTATACTTACTGGTCCTCCCATCTCTGAAGACGGTCTCTAGTTTTAGGTTTGCTCAGTACTAGTATTTTCTTTCAAATATGCTTTACAAAATACTAAAACGTTCAAACAAGTTCATGAAATAGTACAATGTTAATTACAAACTTAAATCTCTTCTATCCGTCATCTCAAAGATTATATATTTATAAATATACTGTTTTACAAACTCAAATCTGTTATACGATAACAAGGACAGTTTTCGACCGCATCCTTCAACATAATATCCTGTGAAGAGGCGAATCACGTGGTTGGCGGATAGGGAAGCTGTTTGTATGAGGATTTGCATCGGGTAAAACATAAGAAGCCGTCGTGGAACAGATTCTGATTTAAAACCCCGTCTGACCCAGTTGTTTAACCTTGTCAGGTAATCGGTCGACGAGAAGAACAACTCCGACGTAAAAAGACCTGCCATCTCACTTGTTGAAGGTATGTTGCGAATGTAACGCATATGAGAAAACATAAGACAAACTCCTAATTACTGTTGGATTAAATAGGATGAACGTTCGTGTAATGCTTACCATGAAAGCGATGCGCGAGACGGCTGAGCTCAGCGATAAATAGAAAAGAACGATGACGTTAGTCCAAATAGTTAGGAGAATGAGGGTAATTACACTCGCAACACTGCAAGTTGGGAGGATTACATAAATACATGAAGCAGTAGCACAGTTAATGCTAACGACGAGCATGCTAGTATTGTGTATACAGAAGTCAAAATGAGAGGCTAGCAAATAAAGGGAGCGGTGTGCCGGATAAAACCTGTACTTCCATGGAAAAGATGGGATGAAGAATAGAATAGGATTTGTACTATGTGGATATCTGAACGATAGCGTATTAGCAGTAGTAGCATAGTAGGTGCATGGACTATGCGGGGAACAACATTTTAAGTCACTGCTTGTCGAATCTTGATAAATATATCCTATATTCACCCGAAGGCAGATAGAAGATTGTAACATTGAGCAAGCACAATAGGGTTTGTCTAAGATATACTCCCAGTAGATTATAATATCACGCATGCGCAATGATATGTAGGTGACGTACGTGAGGAGCGTGACCCAAGTGGCCTATGTACCGAACGTGGTCATGACAAATGTGTCCAATAGTCACGGAAAGATAGAACGTTATGTTATTGCGCACGCGCAATGGTATTCATGTATGACCTATATCCAATTGTGTATTTGAGCTATTACGAAGTTCACCACCTATCCGCCAGCGGCGCTGCGTGCTCTTTGACTGTGATATTTACCCTTGCTCCCTCCCCTCCGCGACAAAACCTATGGAGGTCCAACCATATGCACCTATTATACTACTACTGCTAATACTCTGTTTTTCAGAGATTCACATAGTACAAATCCTATCCATTCTTCGTGCCATCTATTCCATGGTACTACAGTTGTTATCAGACACCCGGCTCCCTTTCTTAGCTACCCTTTCACTTCACTCCTGTACATACACAGTACTAGCAAGTTCGTCTTTAGCCTCAACTGTAGTACTTCATCATGTATTCCTGTAATCCTCCCAACTTGCAGTGTTGCGAGTGTAATGAGTTACCACAATAACTAATTCGACAGAGAGCGCTCTAACGCATCTAGGGTTTTTGTGTCGTCTATAACGTATTGTTGACGTGTGTAAAATGCGGCACCGTGTTGCGGAAAATGTTGCGGAACGCTTGTTCAAATCAACCTACAATCATCTGTTGAACGCGCATGACTCCGAAGCCTCATACATAGCTAAATATGGATACAGTCTGATATTTCCGTCAATGTGAAGGCATAACATGTACATTTACAGCCGATGTAACGTCGATTGGTGGCCCGACGACAGGTGTGCTGGCTCAATGCGGGAAAGGATGTTTAAAATCATCTACAGCTGACCGTATGCATCACACGAGACTGCTACGTCTTCACACATAGTTAAATATTGCTATCGTATAACATGTCCGTCAATATAAAAGCATAATGTCTACATTAATGTACATTTACAGTCGATGAAACGTCACGGGACGTTCGATTGCATTCAGTGCCAAAATGGCGTTGTTTTGGCTGTTCCGTCTATTGACCACACATACGGCATGCTGTTCTGTCTAATGACCACACATACGGCATGCTCACATACAAACTATCGCTGGGTACGCGCCTGGATGGTCTGTAGATAATTGAGGATGATTAATGTTTAAACAAGCGTTCAGCAAAACGTGCAAACAAATCCACGTTAGTCGCTGGAGACGCTGATACGCAGCTATGGTCTAATTGCGTATTAGCGTCTCTAGCGACTAACGTGGATTTGTGGAAGCTCATCGCTCTCATTCTCCTACCTATTTGGACTAACGTCATCGTTCTTTTCTATTTATCGCTGAGCTCAGCCGGACGTCTCGCGCATCGCTTTCATGGTAGGCCTTACACGAACGTTCATCCTATTTAATACAACAGTATTTAACAGTTTGTCTTATGTTTCTGTCGGATTTCCATCGTGCCGCAGATCACAGTTATACGCTTTAAATTCGCAAAATACCATCAACAAGTGAGATAGCAGGTCTTTTTACGTCGCAATTGTTATTATTCTCGACGACCGATTACAAGGTTAAATAACTGAATCTATTCCACGCCACCTTCTTCTGTTTTCCCCGCTGCAAATCCTCATACAAAGGGCTTCCCTATCCGCCAACCACGTGGTTCGCCTCTTCGCAGGCTACCCACTGCATTGGACCGATCAGTTATTACCTTACCGGTTGAAATTTACATTAACGATTTATGATTTATATTTTTTATCTATTGTTAATTGTAGAACTTGAACCCGAGTTCCGTATCGTTCACCTACTCGCTTTCATTGTTGGTTTAATTGCTCTAGCTGCCATCTGCTCCGCCATCGGATGCTATGTGTTTTCAAAAAAGAAAAGGTCAGTGCGACAACTGTTTAGATAAGTGATAAACTACACATTTGTTATATTTTATCGTTGAACGGAAAGCCAATAGCAGATTAAAAACAACATTGTGTTAAGAAAGCGCGGTACGTTGTGACTAGTGAGTTTCCGCGTAGAAGAGGAGCTTGTTGTTTGATGCACGTAACTCATATAGACTGCAACATCGCGAAGACCATCAGACTATGTGTACCTCCATTTCTTTTGTGTTGACAGGGTTATTTGGTTCATAAATAATTATATCTTGGCCCCTATCCTGTTCAGCCATATGTCCTATGCTTTGCTCATGGAGGCATTCCAGGACTTCAATGTGAACGTTGACGTCTGCTTTCGCACGGGTGGAAAACTATTCAACCTCGGAAAGACACATGCTGTAATAGTGTGTGATCTTCTCTTGCGCCCGAATCGCCAGCACTGATATAGAAATGTAGCGTAGTGTGGATTTGTTTGCAAAGGCTTGCACGAATGTTGATCTCATCAGAAAGACTGAATTTATGCACTAACAACTCCCTGACGCACACTGAGCCCACAATTAATGGATAAAAGGCTCAACACTGTGGACATATTCACCTATCTTGGTAGCATCTTCTCTCACGCTGTGCGTATTAGTGATGCGTTCTGCCAAACATCTGTGGGAGAAGAGAAATTAGAGTGTCTATAAATCTTATGGTTTACGCAGCGACGATCCTTCCGTAACTCTCGTATGTATGCGAAACCTGGACTGTGTGTAGTCGGCATTCAAGGAAGCTGAACCACTCCTACTTGGGTTGTCTCAGGAAACTGCCCACATTTAGATGGCAGGACAAGGTGCCGGACACTGCAGTTCTTGTCAGGGCTGGCATGACCAGGATTCATACTATGCTCTGAAGTGCACAGTTGAGATGGACCGTCCGCGTTGTCCGCATGACAGATGAGAGTCTGTCGAAGAAGGGCTTCTACGGAGAACTGAAGCATGGCACACGCTGTGGACAGAAAACCCTCCCTGAAGAGGTTATCCATTGATCCTGCAAACGGGGAGTGCATCGCATCCGCCCGCTCCACGTGGCGTATCAGCATCCATGCTGGTGCAGTGGTATTTGAGGACAGTCGAATAAAACGACCATCCAGAAGTGTGCAAGACGAAAGGCCAGAGCCAGCGCCTCTGGTTCCGCAGTCATTACGCCTTCGTATCCGTGTCAATACTGCGACCAGGACTTCAAGACATGAATTGGCTTGACTAGACATTCTCATTTCCGAGACAGACTTTGATGACATTATGGTAAACATAGCCCACGAGGGACGAACATTATCGTAAAATGGCGTGTGTGATTGAGACTTTGGACGCAAGTGAGAAGAAAAGGCGAATCGGATGGGTGTATATCAAGTTTCACGGAACTTCAACGTCAATACTTTGAAGACCAATGTCGGTAGTAATACTGTTGTTGGGAAACGGATGGTGTAAGGGTCCTGGGGTATTATAGAAGTTGCAGCTACTACAGTGGTACCTATTGATATGCGTTATGTCTAACACTGAATTATATATATGTATATATATGTATATATATATATATATATATATATATATACATATATATATATATGTATATATATATATATATATATATATATATATACATATATATATATATATATATATATATATATATATATATATATATATATATACGATTACGACACTAGTAAGAATCGAACATAGTTTTACACGGAATGCACGGCGCTGCTCTATAGTGTTATTTTCCCTATTTCTTCACATAACTATGAAGGTAGCCACTGAGGTAACACTTCTGTTCGCAACCCGTTTATAGCAACCAGGTATAGTTAATAAGGACACTTTTATGAATATACCTTTACCTTGGGTTCATTAAATCATACTTATCCAATTTGGAACCCTTATATCCGCCGAGAAGCATATTCAAATCCAGTTTCTAGCTCATCTGAATAGAAAATTAAGGGTGATCTTGTTTCTTCAGCCGACGATCGTCTTGGATGAGCGGCCATGTTAGATGTATCCTCTCATATGACATCAAACCGTAAAAGGCATCGGTCAGGCGTTTATGGAATGACAGTTAGAGGCGGAATTTGGCTGTCTAAAGTTATAGATGATTACCCGATTACCCGAACCCATTTTATAGTTCACCCTCCAGATACCTGACTTTCAAAACGTACCCCATGAACTGCTGAAAAACATGGTGTGTTAAATACACATCAAAAGTAAATCTCCGTTTATCTCAACATTGTCACGGGCCTATAGTAGCAGAACATCAGTGCGTGTTATTTCTATCTGCACCACATGAACCAACTATCCGATTTCTGCTTACACTGACAAATGCCATCATCACATCGCGGCTTGACTACTGCAACGCGCTCTTAGAGGCATTTCTGCGATTACCATCGCGCGTCTACAGCGAATCGAACTAATGAATACGCACCTCTACTGCCAGAATGATTCTGCGACTTCCGCGTTGCGACATTTCCACATCCCTGTTACTGCATCGGCTGCCCATTGCGACCAGAATTGATTTACGTATACTGATAATCACTCACAAAGCCATGTACAACGGCGCGCCTGTGTAGCTGTGTGAACTCGTGCGTTGATATCAACCGACTGCGCTCTGCGAGCAAAAATAGGTTGGCAGTGAAATGTACCCGTACATCAACTGAAGACACATTTCTTTTGTTTGCTGTAGTGTTGTCACTCCACAGGAACATAATGTTTTTACATTATTTATTGTTTAATTATTACTGACTTGTTTACTAATTTGAATTATACATGAACACGTATTTGTGAGTAATGTTTAAAAAAAAGTATTTGCTAGATTGATTACTATAATGTAGTTGTTATAGGTAAACTGTCGATTTATTTACTTCTTTATTTATAAATGTTACATTATTTAATAAATGTTTAGTTGTTTATAATATAGACACCATTTGTATTTCAATATTAGCATCTTATTGTATCAAATTATCTTTTTTATTTATTTTAATTGTATTATGTATTAACTTTAATTGTCACAAACAATTGCATATATGAGGTATATAAAATAAAATATATTATTGTTTAAAAAATGTAATATCAACGCGAACCACCACAGTAGTAAGATGTACCCGAACGCCGTTCTTTTTCTTCAGACGACAAAGTGAAGACGAAGATCAGACGGAAATGGAGACGGAAGTGGAGGAGGAGGAGGAGGAAGTAGAAGATGAAGGCTACATGGATTCGTTTTTTCGAAGCATCGGAATGACATAGGACTAATGATAGCGCTCAACGCTCAACTGGCACTGTGAAATATAAGGAACAGGTTAATGACGTCACGTAAAATACATACTTCATACGTCTGCGAACTTGCCATATTTCGCAGCCTGTGAACACACCACGTTGATATGTCTATCCCATGAATCACTCTGTGGAAGCTGTCTGACGATATACACTGGTTTTATTTTGCATATCCTACTGAATAGTGCACTGTGGTTGTGCCAATGTAAATGTACAAACGTGTGGCTACGCTAAAACCAATGCCGCTAATTGTAATAGTGTTAAATGAAACATGCATCAATGTATTGCTGCTAAAAATTACCAAAGCATGTGTGTTCCATTCTTGTAAATTTAACATAATTATTTTGAGTAGCACAAATAAAGAGATATGCCGGTAAATCGATGTCATAGTCAACAAACTACGGATTCCAGCATCGATAATATTGCTATTCCTGGTGATATGCTTCTTTCTAGTGTTAGATCAGTTGAAACTAATACTAAATGCCACCATCATTTTAAAACATACCTTCACAACATGGCCTCTATCAACCGTAGCTGTTTGTGTGTGTGTGTGTGTGTGTGTGTGTGTGTGTGTGTGTGCGTGCGTGCGTGCGTGCGTGCGTGCGTGCGAGCGTGCGAGCGTGCGTGTGTGTGTGCCTGTGTGTGTGTGTATGTCTGTCTGTCTGTCTGTCTGTCTGTATGTCTGTCTGTCTGTCTGTCTGTATGTCTGTCTGTCTGTCTGTCTGTCTGTATGTCTGTCTGTCTGTCTGTCTGTCTGTCTGTCTGTCTGTCTGTCTGACTGTATGTCTGTCTGTCTGTCTGTCTGTCTGTCTGTCTGTCTGTCTGTCTGTCTGTCTGTATGTCTGTCTGTCTGTCTGTATATCTGTCTGTATGTCTGTCTGTCTGTCTGTCTGTATGTCTGTCTGTCTGTCTGTCTGTCTGTATGTATGTATGTATGTCTGTCTGTCTGTCTGTCTGTCTATCTGTCTGTCTGTCTGTCTGTCTGTCTGTCTGTCTGTCTGTCTGTATGTCTGTCTGTCTGTCTGTCTGACTGTATGTCTGTCTGTCTGTCTGTCTGTCTGTCTGTCTGTCTGTCTGTCTGTCTGTCTGTCTGTCTGTCTGTCTGTATGTCTGTCTGTCTGTCTGTCTGTCTGTCTGTCTGTATATCTGTCTGTATGTCTGTCTGTCTGTCTGTCTGTCTGTCTGTCTGTCTGTCTGTCTGTCTGTCTGTCTGTCTGTCTGTCTGTATGTATGTCTGTATGTCTGTATGTCTGTCTGTCTGTCTGTCTGTCTGTATGTATGTCTGTCTGTCTGTCTGTCTGTCTGTCTGTCTGTCTGTATGTCTGTCTGTCTGTCTGTCTGTCTGTCTGTCTGTCTGTCTGTCTGTCTGTCTGTCTGTCTGTCTGTCTGTCTGTCTGTCTGTCTGTCTGTCTGAACCCATGCATAAAGCCCCTACAAAATATCTACCGAAAGCCGCCGGGTTCAAACGAATCAACGCCGTCGCTTGCACGTCATGTAGCTCTATGTCGTTTGATGATCACGACGACGTTGGGGTTTGAGCAAACTGGTACAGTTTCAGGTTATGTATGGCAGTTAGATAGGATTATGTTGTGTATTCTATTAACATAGTAAAGGTACATTTGGTAACAAATAACAGTAGGGGGCGGTGGTCGCTCGGTAGAGCGCCGGACTGTCAATCGAGGGGACGGTGGTTCAATCCCACCTACCGCCGTTTCGATACTTAGGCAATTTCATTCACCCCACATTTGCCTGTGTCTTTCGGAAGAGACACTAAAAGCCTGTGGTTCCTTCTATCTGGTGTCTATGCCAGGGGAAGTAAAAGATCCCACACAGGGGGTAAATGTGTAACCTGTAGTGCACTCACTAATTCTTAAGGACAACTCCTGCGTTTGCCCAAGTTTGGGCTGTTTGGAGGAAACCACCTAAGAACTAAGAACTCAACATAATTATTCCTGCAGGTCTGACTGTCTAAATATATACTAGAAATGTTTTCGGCTCGATGTCCCGTTTACATGGTAACGAAATGGCCGCCATTAATAGGTGCATCTAGCAGCTGCAATAGACCGCAATAAAATGTGATATAGTGATTTGGATTAGATTGATGTTATCTCTGTATACAAAATCACATAAATATTTGTTTAGATCAATGTAAATATATACATCCACATATGATACCAACACTTATTTCATTTGTGTTGTGGAGAATAACCAGGAGAATACAATCAAAACCAAATTACCGTATAGTCTTAGTTCTGGAGTGTTGCAACTGTTTTTGTTTTTGTTTTACAATATATGTCAAATATCGAATAAATGCATTGATTTCTTGAAAGAGACATATTTTCTCCATGATTAAAAGTAATTTAGAGATATGTAATTGTTACAAACTGTACCTTTACTAGTAAGCCTATACAGTTAATTAACTATTCAATATGGAAGACCCATAGGTTGTGTGTTTCTGGAAATAAATTACTACAAATCCATTCTGCTATTAAATCTCCTGTTATTATAAATTGAACACATTACTTGAAAGTGTTCTGAAACGGTTCACGTTATGTTAAGATATTCATGAAAATTTAATACAATGAATTAAGTTAGGATTTTGTTGAGTATTAATTGTAATATTTTAAAAACAAATACTCTTGACAAAAACACCCTGAAATTAATTATTTTTTTTAAACAACAACACATCTTTACACTCGCCATAATACTGTTCAAAATCCACCATATTACCTCCATATACATCCCCCTAGACGTGCAGTTACAACAAGCAAGGGAGCATCGAGCTGCATCCATTGTATTTGGACTAGATATTTCTAGACGAGCGCCGTATAGTAGTATAGTAGGTGCTGGTGGTGAAACGGAGAAAGAGCGGAGCGGAGGTAGGCAGGAAGGTCAAATATCAAGGTCAAATTTCAAGAAGTAGGTCTATGTGAAGGTTATGTAGTGCACCTAGCGGATGTGATATGGATCAGTGGCGGCACCTTGCTGATATATCAGGAACTAATGTCAAAATTATTTGTGTCTCGTTTTTTAAAAATAGGTCAACATGGCTAGCGGTCATGCAGCCCCTCCTGTTTGAGATGTGATGAATTACAAACTAGGTCAAAGAGCAAGTGGTTTTGCGGATAATTCGTGAATTAATACCCCCAAAATTCGTGTTTCTTATTTTTATACTAGGTCCAACATATTCAAAAAGTCAAGAGACACCGCTGGAAAAGACGTCATCAACTACAAAATTAGGTAAAGTTCAAACGGCATGATCAAGTTCAGTACCTAGACCACCTGGGTCATCTTACAGAGAGGTTAAGGAAGCAAAATAGAGAGGAAGAGAGCAAAACACTATAAAAAGACAAAGCTGATTTGGCGTGCATTTGACAAATACGCGGTGCAACGCGCTCCAAAAAGAAGCAACTGGGTCATTTTGGTGAGCAACACCTATATGAAAAAGCTCTATAGGCAACGCTGTGAATGTTGATATCTTAATGAAAGGCTGTATGAGCAACGCTACGTACTGTAAGTATCACGCAAAAAGAAGCAACTGTGTCATTTGGGTCGGAATCAAGGGCTAGGTCAAAGTACGAGTGTGAACAATAATGAATGTACCAAAGTATCACAGTAATTAGTGTATTGCGAAATAATTGTCTCGAAGACGACGACAGAAGATAGCATGACCTGGTCCTCGATGTCCAGTGCGGGTCCAACATGGGGCTTGTCCTTCTGTGGAATCTGACTACACCAGTGCAGTTGGGCGGTGTCCGTTCTCTTTGAGGGACGCTGGTTCAGTCTGAATCAGTTACAGGCCAGGATATGCAGACCGTCAATCCTCCCACCACCTGCGACTGTACGACGTGCAAGGGCAACGCTACTGTAGGTACTACTATAGGTTGTTATGCAACATTATTAGGTCAGGATCAAGGGTGAAGGGAGAGATGACGCCATAACTCGGTCAAGCTGAAAGGTCAATATCAGTAAACAGGTGTGGTGATGCAATGTGCAGTAAACAGGTGTGGTGATGCAAACATACCATTCTTACAACAATGTATCACATTATCACAGTAATTAACGTATTGCGAAATCATTCTCTCCGAAGACGACCACAGGGCGTAGGACACTTTATTTTTTCTTTCCCATGTATGCGACTAACATATCTCAATCTCGTTTGGTTAGTTAGAGAGTTCCCTTCCCTACCCTCTTATCCTCTGATCCTAACCAGAGCCAAAACGGTATCGCGCTTACATTTTCCGGTCGTTAAAAATGTTCCGATTGACGTTTCTGCGCATGCGCAATAAATGTAAAATCATCGACGTCCAGCGAAACAACAAAGCATTTTCGGTATAAATGCCACGAGCTGTTCGTTAACTCTCCTATGACGATTACTGTGAAGAGTTTCTGAAAATGTCATTCAATGCAATAGAATATTATGTTTTTTTTTGGTAAATCACTGTCACGGATTATGGCGCACTACAGTCACGTGATTTACGCTTGCTATCAAAATATGCCTCAAAACTTGTTTGTCTCGTGTTAATTTGCGAGAAATAACCTTGCTGAGAGGTTATATACATCCTAACGAACAACCCGTAGTATTTATACCATAAATACTTTGTCTTTTCGCTGCATATTGATGATTTTAAATATATCGCGCATGCGTAGAAACGTCAATCGGAACGTTTATAACGCCGGAAAAATGTCAGCGCTACAACGTCACATTCTCTCAACATTTGTGCCGACTTGTGATCAGAATCATAGCGAAGCAATATGAAATGTCTGATACTCACCGCTATGGACGATGACCTGTAAATACATGTGTCGTGTCGTGTCGTGTCGTGTCGTGTCGTGTCGTGTCGTGTCGTGTCGTGTCGTGTCGTGTCGTGTCGTGTCGTGTCGTGTCGTGTCGTGTCGTGTCGTGTCGTGTCGTGTCGTGTCGTGTCGTGTCGTGTCGTGTCGTGTCGTGTCGTGTCGTGTCGTGTCGTGTCGTGTCGTGTCGTGTCGTGTCGTGTCGTGTCGTGTCGTGTCGTGTCGTGTCGTGTCGTGTCGTGTCGTGTCGTGTCGTGTCGTGTCGTGTCGTGTCGTGTCGTGTCGTGTCGTGTCGTGTCGTGTCGTGTCGTGTCGTGTCGTGCCGTGCCGTGCCGTGCCGTGCCGTGCCGTGCCGTGCCGTGCCGTGCCGTGCCGTGCCGTGCCGTGTTGTGTTCTGCTTTGATAAAAATGTGCAATATTCTCTCCCATATTCTTCTCTCATTCTCTCTATCCCTCACTTTCACACACGCACGCGCACTCACACGCACGCGCACGCGCACGCGCACGCGCACGCGCACGCGCACGCGCACACGCACACGCACACAACTTACCATCTCGCCACGATATCTCAGTGGCGAGGTGGTAAGTTCGCTAGTCGTCGATCTGTTTTGCAGATACACTGCACGACCGCAAAATTCCCTTTGTCCTTTGTCATCTTAGTACTTACCTATGATTCTCAAATGAAAAGGTTTGATGAAAGTTTGCAGAAGACAGATGAAACAGTGAACATATTGGGTGTTTTCGATATGCTTTGAGGTAATTTTGAAATCAATAAATCAATGTTTGAATTGGCCGATGTGGCGATCCAGAACGTCGAGCGGTCCGGAACGTCGAAGGTTAGCGGTGCATGTCAAAGGTTAGCGGTTCATTGCGACACGTCTCGGCATCGTGGTCGTTGTGCAGAGAAATGGCAAGAACACGTGCGCGCTGGATACTGTAGTGTGCAACGTCGGGCTCGTAAAGTAGGTCGTCGCTAAAGGGCACTGAAATTATTTATTATGTAACACAGTCGCCGCGGGGGTCATGGACTCAGTCTTGACATTCTGGAACGGGGTCAAAGTTGATCGGCCACCTGAGGTCACCTGAGGTTACTCCAGTTCGGCACGCATGTGCATACGCGGGACGACGTTCTGGACTGCTCGACGTTGCAGACCGTCGCACTAACCTTTGCCATGAACCGCTAACCTTTGACATGAACCGCTAACCTTTGACATGAACCGCTAACCTTCGACGTTCTGGACCGCTCGACCTTCTGGACCGCCACACCGACTCTTTCCGTTTGTACAGAAAATCTAAGAGTCATCTTTAAAATCGTTGCCTCCCAACATCTATATTTTCAAATCACCTTCAACGTTTGACGATACTTAGATCATAAGACAGGGATAACAGGCTCTCGTAAGATACATAAATAATACTGTTTGATGGGGTCATCTATTAGAATGATGGCTAAGTCAAAAGTAGCACAGCACACAATTGCTTCTAAAGATTTTGACATTAACGTTTGGTCTCTAAGCCACGTAGTTCTAAAGCTATGGATGTAATAATTGTATTGATTTTGTTGGGTGTCATCATTACAAATGGCATATCTTATCAAATGGCGGATATTTGAAAGTCAACAAAGGTCAAAAGTAATACAATTTAAAGAAACATATCTAAAACCTGACATCTTGGCATCGATCTTGTGGCTCTTAAGATATGGATAAATGACTTAGCCGGTTGTCATCTTTAAAAATGGCGGATATATGAATGTTAGTGAAGATCAAGTGTTAATTGGTGTATATTGGTATCCACCAAGCTATACAATTCCATCAACATTACTGCTCAAAATGACGTAGTTGTTTTTATATAATATGACATTTGTATTGACGACTGCCATCTTCTCTAGATGAAACAGTTATTAACGTTCAGCGGAAAAAAAATTGCGGACATTTATAAAATGAAAAAAATGGCAACAAGGGATTTGGAATTGTAAATACTATTTAGACGACAGTAGAACCATTTGCTAAGATTATACCCACAGTATGATAAGATTGAATTTTGTTGACATTTACCGATGGACTATTATAGAGTATTTGTCCACCAATGTTCATATGGTGCCAAACCTATACATGGGATCACTCAGAAAAAAATGGCAACAACATTTATTCTGATCATTGATGTATTTGGAATTAACACAGTTGCCAATATTATAGCAAAACTATTTCTTCCTTTACACTTGCCGACGGACTATAATGCGAATCCGGGTTTTCTGTCTTTCTAATAACTAACTGTGATTATCAATAATTAACAAGATTAGCCAGTGAAGGTTGTTACATATCTAATATAGCATAATAATCAACTAAATTACCAAGCGCAGATTTGTTACATACCACACACACTTCTATTTTAAGACACAACTTTACCACATGTAACATTGAGTATTATAATTCCTAAATTCACGATTGGAAGTGGCATTTTCCCAGTGCAAAATCCACTAGATTAATTCCTTTGGTTACAATGAGGATTACAGCCGGGCCAATCGCTTACAGGAAAGTCGAAGGGGTGATGGGAGACGACAGACACATATTACGTAAACGTAAAGGTAATGTGTTGATCTCGTGTGTTACCGCGGCATACATGAATGCACTGGAGATATGGCAGTAACAGAGAAACAACAGAAGAAGGTCCAGGTTTGTGAAATACAATCTGGCAAGAATAACCGTGGTAGTTAAGAGAGCTGATAAGAAAAATCTCATGAAATGAGAGTGGAGGTTGGAATGAGGGAACGTTCTAAAAATAAATTGGCGATGAGTACATGGGGTGGTCATGTGGAAAAATGGGAGATGAAAAACTGGCAAAGAGTGCAGATGCCCAGATAGTGGAGGTGAAATGAAAGACCGGAATTGCGATGGAGGATTGCATTAACAATAACCTAGTAAGATCACGATCATTTGACCCCGGCAGAACTGGCTGTTGTCATAACTGTGTGGACTAATGATAAATTATACCGTTAATTATAGTATGTAGAATGCGCCGTTCAAATATGAAATGTAGATTAAATCAATAGGTCATGTTCTAATATAATTTAGCTATTAACAACTTTAAACAGCATTAAATGAATTATTAGTTATTTTGCAACCAAACTATAATAGGTCAGCTGTAAAGGTCAAGGCAAAGTCACTAAAATGTACATTTCCTAAAGTGTTGTATCAAGGTTCATGGTGCATTTAGGAATTTGTTATGCAAGCCATCAATTACAGTATATAGGTCTAATATAAAATCTAGGTCAAATAATTAGGTCAGTGTCTAAAGGCCGCTTAAAGTTTATATAAAGTCATTATATTGGCAGTTTTTTATATTTAAATGTTAACAATGCTCATTTCTAGAACAATTTCAGTTAGATTGTGTCATTAATAAGAGTTAATTCCATGTTGTGGGTCAAATCTAGGTCAAATGTGACATTTGGGTCAACTTTAAAGGTCATATCAAGGTCACTACACATTTCCTAAACGGTTGACCCAGTTTTGGTGTGACATACGTAAGTTAAAGGTTTTCGGTGTTATTACTAGTTTTCCACCTGTTGAATGCAGTGTTTATGCAGCCTGTGCACAAGAAATGGACCACAATCTAATAGACACAAATGCAATAATTCTAAGATTTCCATATTGAATAGCAGCGTAGATATTGAAGATTTTAAAAACTGTCAAAGAGTTTAGTAAACTACATATTATTGTCCATCGTATGCATGACTCCATTTAAATGATGATAGACGGTATTCTAATTTATTTTTGATATGTACCTAACTTTGGCTGTTCCGTCTATTGAACTTAGTAGGCGTGCGGTGGAACCACAAGTTTAACAGACCGATTTATATCCCCACCCCATACACACACACACACACACACACACACACACACACACACACACACACACACACACACACACACACACACACACACACACACACACACAAATGTTATATCATTGGAAAGTCCTTTATCTCCCCGTCACGATTAGGCTTGTCGTACAGTTGCCAAGTGGTGCAGTAAGCGTTAAACCGAGGTCAAACAAGATCACCATAAAACGATTCTTTTTAGAAATTGGACGCTTTTAAAAACTTCTCGATATTAACATGGCTGTGTAGCTATTTTATATTATTAGAAAATGGCCAAGCCATATATTGTTGAAAAGCTCAATATCTGATCACCAAGATAATGGACAACATTATGCTGTATCCTGAAACGATAAGAATTATGACAAGATCAAACAAGGTCACCTATAAAATGACGATTATTGGAAAGTTTACAAATCCGCGAATGTTATGAAGTTATATTGCCTGTGTGTCTACTTTACAACTATGGACTAGTCATACATTGTATGAAAGATCAGTTTCTCCCGGTCAAAATGCCGTGTGACGTGGAACTGTCAGGTGAGGTACTTTGTGTATAATACATTGAAAATGGCCGACATATTAACAAATAGTGGGTATTTTGAATGTTCCATTGGCCAACGGGCTTTTTTAATAAGTGACCCCAAGACCGAAACATATTCCACCTCCTTGTCCTTCGTCAAACTCTCTTCCGATCTTTTTATTGGTCTCCTCTTTTTCTGCAGCTCTCGGGTAATGTTCTTTCTCTCTTCTTTGAGACACTCAGCTGTACATTTTTATCTACCTTTTTTATTTTTAAACATTTAAATGCTGAATGAAACCCCCTCAAACATGTCTGATTCGCTTCGGCATTGGTTTCACAGTGTACTATGATATTGCATTTTAAGATGCTACTCATTATATTTTACACATAAGAACGAGATCCTGTATTTATAAAAGTTTTGCGGTGTAACAGTAATAATAGCAGGGGAGACCGGGGCTAGTTGTAACAAAAACAACACAGTTCAATATTGCGGATGGGTTTCATAACCAATCGAAACGTTTTTCATGTCAAAGGGTCCACACATATCTCCCGCAGATAATCAGTGCATGGTTAATTGCTCGGCCTATTACGAGTTACTATTATGAGTGATATGAGATGTCCGAGACTGTTACAAGTTACGCCGGTACGCGGTAACGTGAAACAAACACAACACATTCAGGATTGCTGGTGAGTTTCTTAACCGGTCGAAAGTTTTGTTATGTCAAATGGTCCCCACTTATCTCCCATACACAACATGCTCAAATCTATTGATGAACATGCTCATGTCTTGCAGAATAATTGGCATTAGCAGTTTTGTCCGCAAGCCCTCTGTTACAATTTACCTGTGTTACAACTAGACCCGGTTTCCCCTAAACTTAGGTAGGGCCCTTATTCTGTGGAATCCCAGGTCTTTGGCGCAATATACAACATACTTTAGTGTAACCCTAACGGGGAACAGTCATGAGTCAGTACCAGAACATGGAACATCTGAAAATGTAGGGTTGGAATGCAATTTCAAACAAATGTGATTTACGTGACTTCAAGTTGCATTCTGACATAATTTCCCATGTTTAACGCATTTTAGAAAAGTCAATGTACACCATGACCGATATTTGCTTATTAGTATACTTCCTACCACATGTCTCACTTTGTGGTTTTATACGTTATTTGATCAAATATAAGTTTGCAACAAACAACGGCTCTAGAGTTTCCCAAAAGTTGATCTATCTTTACCATCGGAACTCTCCGGTCAACGTAAGTAAACGATGGGGCAAACTAAAAGGCGGGCCACAGTGGGGTTCCACAAATCCACGTTACTCGCTAGAGGCGCCACTAGGCAACTAGACCCTAGTTGTTTAAATCATCCTCAATTAGCCATTGACCGTACAGGCGCGTAGCCAGCGATAGTTTGTATGTGGGCAACTGGGCATGCAGTAAATATGGAGCGTATCGAGCGGTGGTATCTTTGTGAATGTGGTATGCCGTTTCCGTGCGGTCTGCCAATTGTGGCCCGCCTTTTAGAGTGGCCCCCTCATGACAGCGCTTTTCACTGGAATTCCCTTCTTCGAGGTCTAAACAAATCAGTGAATTCTAACTGGCGAGGCTCGCCAGGACAATTTTTCGTCTTTTGCTCCTTTTTATCTTAAAATGGCATATCATGTGAAAATAAGTTGATAAGTAGTTGAGGAAAACAATATAGTGTGTATGGAGAATGCTGGTTTACTGCAAAATTTTATTTTAAACATGGCGGAAGTCAGAATGCAACTTTAAACGGCTGTTGTTGCAGCATATGTTATGTAGTGATAGGGATTTGATTCTAGTTTTATCATCTCAGGTGATCCAGTATCAGTAGCAAACCAACGCCGCTTTTTTGCTGGTCTTCAGTCTCAAAGTAAGATGAAGAACCAGTACAGCCTGATGTCTGTGCACCAAGCTATGTGGCACCACATGGTTATTGCTATACGATCAACAATGACAATATGATGCCCTACCTTCTGTATGCAGTCGCTGTCAATACGGCCTGCGTGTCACGATACATGGTGAGATAATCAACAACTGGTACTCAGGTGGTTTGTCTCCAAACAGCCCAAACTTGGGCTAACGCAGGAGTTGAGCTTCTCTAGAATGAGTGAGTCCACTACAGTTTACATATTTACCCCTGTGTGGGATCTTTTACTTCCCCTGGCATAGACAACAGATAGAAGGGACCACCGGCTTTTAGTTTCTCTTCTGAAAGACACAGGCAAATGTGAGGTGAACGAAATTGCCTAAGTTTCAAAATGGCGGTAGGTGGGATTGAACCACCGTCCCCTCCATTGACAGTCCGGTGCGCTCCCCACGCGCGACTGGAGCTGATTGGAGACATAATAAAAGAATGATACAATCTAACGACGGATGATAGACTCAGACTGTGAAAATAAACTAATGCGGTTGGGGACGTTTTGTTAGTAATTATATATTTTTGTAATCGTTTTAGCAGAATTGTTATAATATATGGCTGGATACCGGTAGTACCAATCGGATCGCAGATTTACGTAAAGGCAAAGGCTGAAAAAACAATTATAATGCGTTAGAGATTATAATAGTAATCAGCTCGGTTTCTGTTACATCATGCTAGGAAAATCAGGTCATTAATATATTGTGTTATAATAATAATACCCTTTATTTATACACTAAAATCCAAAGTACAAGCTTTGTTCTGTAGTGTACACATTGTAAAAAGTCAGTATAATATAATACTAATAAAACAAAATGTATAAAAAATAAAAAACCGTGTATATTAAATAAAGTTATTAGAAATCTAAAATCTTAAACTAATTAATAAATAATTTAAATTATACGCTGGCTGAGCCATTTAAAACATTAATATCAATATAAAAAGGTATAGAGGAATTATACATTAAAAGCAATTTTGAAATAGAATTTCTTAAGGTGCGCTTTAAATTTGTTCATGCAGTTATAGCTGTCTTATATTGACTGTACGATTTAATATTGAGTTTATCACACTGTTATAGACATATGGCGATTTACGTAGCGCAGATAGTATTACAGATTTTAGGCCGTATGTGTATATTACCGGGATTTGCATTTTACAATAATATATCTGAAAAGTTGTCTAAATACATCTAATCGTAATACATGTATACAGTATTAGTCGCCGATGCCATGGTATTCACCATGATAATCGATCAAAAACGATATTGTGTCCAGAGGGATGCAATATAATTTTGAGGCCAGCCCTGAATGAAACCAGGCATACGATACGAATATAGGACATCTAAGGTCACCGTCGGCCGTCGCCGAGCCCGAGCCCGAGGCGCAGCCATCTGGCCGGTGACCTCGAACGAGCAGTTCCGCTGTATTCGTTGACAATGCAACAGGGTATTTTGGGTACCTCTGTTGGTTTTAACGAAATTTCCCGCCCGCCCTCCCTGTTCCTCGACTAGTGTGTCCGTTTTACATGTTTGGTGCTACATTGTGTGTTCGTGTCTTCCGTGTGCACTTGTGTTTACACATACGACGACTATTTGTATATGTCTGCACTTTAATGCGTTCCTCGTATAGTTGTGGCTTGAGGGGGTTGAGCTACCCTTATGTTCAGCTGCCGCTTCCGTCTTACACGCTTGTCGTTATCTCCCTGGCTGTTTTTATATCCCTTACCGTTGTTATTTGTGTACGCTTGTGCGCCATCACTCACGAATAGGCCGTATACAGTTTTTACTTATTTGACGCTTTTCCCTGCATTCGTTATATACACGAGGTTTGGCAATTTGCCTTTCTTCCGATGGATGTTCTGCGGAGTATACAGGGTTTTTAGTGCGGGTACTCGTTAGAGTACGTTTGTGTGGCAGTTTGGCCCGGCCTATCTGTGAGTTGTGGAGGGTTGTTTCCCCCCTTTACGGTTTCTGTCAATGTGTACTTTCGCTTAACGCATGTGTTTCTGTTGATACACTATTATGCAATACATTGTATCAGTATACATGCAAGCAGCTGATTGTACGATAGGATTTTTGTTGTACTTGGATGCTTATCATTTACCATAACACTGTATGTCTTTCAAGGTACAATCAGCCGAGCGCACACGTCAAGTGAGCGCCAGGCAATCCAGTGGTAAATAAAATATCTAGATTGCCATATTACCATTACAAGGTATTTTGTGTCTTATTGATCTACCGTAAACAGAGCCAGGCCCAGCTATAGTTTATTAGGGAATATTAGGGCACACTTACGAACGGGAAGGGCGCAGGCACGCAAAATGCATGATTTCCATGGTCTGTCTTACAGGCAAAGTGTCACAATCCTTCTACTTTTAATTATCCTTCAGAAAATATAACTGTAAACACCAAATGAGAAAAGCCTGATTATTACAACCAAAAATGAAACATAGTCATATCTTTTAATATGGAAAAAATGGACTTCCTGCCCCCAAGTGCCCCCAACGTCGCTACGAGCGCGATACTTTTATGGCCTATAGCGAAATTCAAAGTCAAATTCATGTCAAATTCAGTCAACTTTACTGTAAAGAAACTGGCGTGTCATGCCTGCGTGTGGCAGTGCGGCGTTGTGCTGGCGCTAAACCGGAAGACGTCAAGCCCACTGTGACGTCACGACGACGTGACTGACGCGCCATCTCTCGCGTCGTTGCATTTCTAATGACGTCGTATTCTCGTCACACCATTTGCTTAGGTCTGCATTCGCTGCTAATAGCGAAATTCACAGTCATTTCGTATATGGCCGATCTTTTGGTGTGGTCTCTTCCGGAAGGTAGTGCATAATACTATTAATAGTGTTATTGTTGATCTTGTAGCGATAACCATGTCCTGCAGGTTTATGCTAACGGAAGCTGGAAGGAGATGTAGGCAAATCAAACGTGTCGATCTCTGTGCCGTGGGACCATGCTGTCAATGTAGACGGTTCTCCTAATGTATCGATGAAATGGAGCTGCGAGTACAATTGCAATGCGTATTTCTAAAGAGTGTCAATGCTAGCTTGTTTGGCCCAAGCCTAAAGTGCGACTCAATTGTTTATTCATCAATAGTAATATCACGTATACTACGCATTAGTATTTTGAATTGTAAATTTAGATTAATGTCATGTACTAATAGTTTGGATATTTACCTGAATTACGTGCTTTAGTATTTGTTTCTATATGGTGATAATTCGATTTAGTTGGGTGCGCTGTATTTCCCATACTGACCAATAGCGGCGCAATTATGGATGGGCATACACAGTGAGGATTGCCTTCCTTCATCCAGGCATATTCCTTGTTTCGTCAGGTCTGAACTACTGAACAGTTACTGTTGTCTCTCTTTATTCAATTACTCAAAGGTATATCTGCTTTTTAACGTACAAGAATAAACAAATGCGTTCCCATAACAGTAATATGTTGCTCCAGCTAAGACGGGTGGCGGTACTGCTTTTGGCTTAACCATACCGTCAACCATTTCATTTCACATTGCCTCAGTTCACGGTTCACCAGGGTTAATGCAAACAAGGAACTGTCAGTTTCCGTAGAGTGCTTCATGGGACGGTCATCTCGAAGGGTCGTGTTCATCGGCAATAAAATATGGCATTTTCGCAGACATCTTATGACGAACGAATGCCTTTCATCTACGTACTGTGTACCTTACAACGCGCACTGTTACATGACTACGCCGTCGTTATCGAGTCGTCGTCTTCGTCTGACATCAATCCAAAAGTTCGACAAAGTGAACTCACGATGTCGTCCGGTTCTTTATCTTCTTTTTCATCCAGCTTCTTCCGCTCATTCATCCTTTTCTCTATCTCCTCTCTTGTGATGACATTGACGGCGCTCACCGTCTCATCTTCGTTTTCTTCCCTGGAGACAAACAATGGCGTACGGCTATATCTTACGGCTTCAGAGGTACGGCCTGTTCTACCTACGTATTATGTACGTACCTGTATTATCTGATTTAATACACACGTTGACCGGCAGAGGGAGGGATGTCGTGGATGTCTGGGATAGGTGAAGGATGCATGCAGCATGCTCCCAAGAGACAAGACAGAAAAAGGGTGTAAAGCTTGTTCAAACTGTTCTACATCTGGTAGAACAAAGGAAACAACGGAATGGGTGTCCTTTGCGTGCATTGGAAGAAGGTAGTGGAGGTGAAGACAATAGGTTAAGAGACTGTAGGTAAGAATAACATATCAGCATACGCCCCACAGCAAGATTGTCAATATAGCAAAGACAGAAGCTATAATCAGTTTGAGAGGAGGGACAAATGCCGGGTTAAGATTCAAGATTCAAAAGAATTTATAGTCCCTTTAAAACATCACATTAAAAAGGGAATTGTTTCGTCAGTTACACATTAATATGCCAGCAATAAGACTGGTGATCAATATATGTTTGATAAGACACAATAAAATAGTGGTGATAATAATAATAATCAGCACTAGTATTGGTAAAGGACATAAATTAAGCATATAAATAAGTAAAATAAAAAATAAATAAATAAGCAAGTAATATTTCATAAAAGGTTCTTTGATAAGACACAATATAATAAGATTAATAATATAATATTATACTAAATTTGGTATATAAATAAGATTAAATAAATCAGTAAAATAAGTGTATGCAGTAAATAAAAGTATACAGAACATATAATTTAACATTCAAAATTAAAATGGCAGAGAGTAAACACGATTTCTTGTATAGGTTCTTTTTAGCTAGTGGAACATTTAGACGTCTGCCTGATGGACGTTTATGAAAAACTTCATTCAGATGATGGGTAGGATCGTACAATATTTGTCTGGCCTTCCTTTTTAATGCAGCATTGTATATTCTGGACAGATGTTCGTTGCCAATCAACTTGCTAGCTGTGCACGATCAAGTTTAACCTTATTTTATTCTTGCCACTGACATTGTCATACCACGTCGAGAGTAAGAGCACTAACAGCAGAAAACTGGCACAGTCCCTGGGAAGAGGAAAATAAGGAGACCAGGAAAATGATAATGAAACAAAGACAATGTGAATAAGGACATGGAGTTGAGGGGATGAAAGAAGAAAACGCGCCAGGAGAAAGTGGCGCAAGTAAGTTACGGTATCAAATAACAAGGTCCTCTTTTCACGCGGAAATCCGACTGGCGACTATTTATTGGCGTACTTCAAATGTTATGCTTCGTTCGGTATGGGTTGTCCGTACAATGGTAATAGATAACAAATGTGTATTTCACCATTACCTATAAATGTGCATACCACTTACCTTTGTCCTTGCAATGTAAATCCTAACAGTTTTGGCGATAAGACGAAGACAGCTGTAACCGCGATCGTACACACAGCGATTATGTCTCCCACTTACCAATTCTTCAACGCCATTGAAATGCAAGTCCCAATAGCTACGTTGATAAGAGCGAGAACACACATAGCAGCGACAATGCCCACGACGTAATTTAGCGTCATCACATCTTCCACTGTGTCCGGTTCTGCAGTAACAATTGGAATATACAGAACGCTAATGTAATATTAAGCCGATAGTGTGACAACTGACCAACAATGTAATAATACAATCAAAAAGGCATTATTCGATTGGTATTTGTAAAAAAAAAAAACATAGTTAGAGTAATATATTGTGTCACGTAATATATTGTTGTAGGCAACGTATTAAGTTATGTAACTCGGCGTTACAGTCATCATTACCACTTTGTAGTCTACCTAAATACGTTTTAGCCATTCATTAGCAATACCTCTAATCCCATAAGTGTTTTATTGTTTTAGTATGGTTTAATGCGTCCAATGTGTTTTTAATCAATAACAAACTCCACTTTTTCTGATACCGAAGGCGATAAAATTTATTCAGTTAATTCTAGGAGAGTCATCTGTGTAAATATACTACTTGTAATTCCATATTGACCGCTAGTTAAAATATTATAATTATCAGCTTATTTATCTTGCTACTTCAAGACTTTCTCATTAGATTATGGAAGCAATATATATATATATATATATATATATATATATATATATATATATATATATATATATATATATATATATATATATATATATATATATATATATATATAGGGGTCATTTTTTGCTTTGGCAACAAATCCTTTCCGACTATTGTGGAGGCAGTTTTGACCACTTTATTCAATTCCCCTTTGTCCCGGATAGATGCACTGCCGTACCACACTAACAGGAAAAGTCAAAACGCTCCCGTTCACAGCTTTAACGATGCCTAGCATAATCAGACCACTTACACCAAACGCCTGAGGAAATAGATATGCTGTTGTGCTTTCTTGACACCATTTTCTGTATGTTCTCCCATTTCAAACCAGAGGAGATGATTGTGCCCGGAAAGTTGATATGGTCTACAATATTAACTGTTTTACGTTCAATCACCAGCGGCAGAGGAGTGAATTTATTTCTCCTCAAATCAACGATTATTTCTTTTGTTTTCCTGCCTTCAATTCCAAGTTGTTTTCATCATACCACACTCGTAGGTATGGAACCCGGTCACGGTATTTTAATTCATTAAAATTTGTGATTGGACCTACGGCCTTTGTGTCATCTGCAAACTTTAAAAAGGTTGTGATGATGTTGCTGGCTGTACAACCTTCATAATCTCAAATGAGTCAACATCAACATGCTCGTTTTCTTGCGCCAGCTGCAGGAGAAATGCCGCGAACAGCAGGTCCCAATCTACATTGCCTTCAATGACCTGATCAATGCCTTTGTTCGTGTTAGTAGAAGCGGCCTTTTTTAAACTCCTTGAAAATATTATCCGCCCAAATGTTTGAATATGGTCACAGCCCGTTGTAGCCAGTACGCCATCGCCTGCCATATAACGATACTTGAACCAGGACTATCTCTGTTGCTGCACCGACTCTTTTGAATTCGGTCCTCCCAGTGGTAGATTATTTGAAATAGTACGCAAAAACGCCGTCATTAAGAAACGCAGGTTTGCTTGACAACCGCCTAACAGATATGCCAGGGTGTTCGTGATATGAACTCGTTGACGTATTATGTGTTGATAATTAACGATTTAATTTTTGGTTGACGAAGCCGTTTGTTTGATGCGTCTTTAGCACGGTTTTCGTGGATTTAGGCGATAAAGAAATTACTATCTTCTTATCATGACCTTTATTACTAGCACAATATCGTTCATTTAAGTGGCTTAACTATAGAAGAACACGCCAATTACAGTTAGAGGTCAGTCATGGAAACGCTGTACGGTGGCCGTGGTCTGTGAATGAATGATGGTTCAGTATTTTGTGGAAATGTGTAACAACGGAGTTACCGTGGCAGTGTACTCCTATGTAGGGGTGCGCGCAAGAGCATACGTAAGAGTCTTTGCCAGGTACACAAGTACCTCCCATCATACACGGATTGCTCTTACATCCCATGTATTCTACAAACAACACGATTTTATTGCATTATCCCGAACTTAAAAGCAACATTATTTTATAATAAATATCAATAGAAATAGTGTTGATACACAAACAAATGTGTGTGTGTGTGTGCGCGAGTGCGTATGCGTACTTGTGCTTTATGAGTGTGCCTACGTGTGCATGTGTGTCAAATAATTGATGATGACAATGACAACATCGTTGATACATAATGGTACAATGACAGTTATAAATCGTAATGTATTATTTAGGATTGACGAAAACCACACTCTTGCGTAAACATGACCAAGACGTTTATGCCATAGTGTTTAAATTATAAATATAATAATGACGATTATCTATAAACAAGATAAACGTGATTCTAGATGTCAAAGTATTCGACATGTCTGAATTGCCGAGTAACAACCAGACTTTTATCGCTAAACACCAATGGTACAGACATTGAAATAATAACATATAATGTATTAAAACTGACTCTGGATTCTAACTAATTGTAATAAATTAGAATAAACACTACCACGAATCCCAGTGTTTCAGTACCCCAAGTTCTTACTTTCAAAAGTCGCCACAAACTGTCGCCTGGAATATTTAGAGGGACGCCGCCGCCGCCGCCGCCGCCGCCGCCGCCGCCGCCGCCGCCGCCGCCGCCGCCGCCGCCGCCGCCGCCGCCGCCGCCGCCGCCGCCGCCGCCGCCGCCGCCGCCGCCGCCGCCGCCGCCGCCGCCGCCGCCGCCGCCGCCGCCGCCGCCGCCGCCGCCGCCGCCGCCGCCGCCGCCGCCGCCGCCGCCGCCGCCGCCGCCGCCGCCGCCGCCGCCGCCGCCGCCGCCGCCGCCGCCGCCGCCGCCGCCGCCGCCGCCGCCGCCGCCGCCGCCGCTCCCCTTGTCGCGGTCCAGAACATCGATACAGTCCATAACGTCGAAGGTTAGCGGTTCATGTCAAAAGGTTAGCGGTTCACGTCAAAGGTTAGCGGTTCATGGCGAAGGTCAGCGCGATGTTACGGCCCGCAGCTAGCCAGTCTGGAATGTCTATCCGGTCCAGGTTGTCGTTCCACCTCGTTTTGAGTGTTGTTTAATGACTTCTTACATGCATGACAAAGGTTAACGTCTACTGTGACCAGCGTAAACATGGTGACTGCTGAATTAACACATGAGTGAACCATGCATATTATAGTTTATGTTAATTATTTATTGAATTAAAAGTTATTTCAACTACAACAATTGCTACTACTACATTATACGTACAGTGCATACAATACAAATTGTTGAAAAAAGGGTAAAAGAAATACAATACTTATCATGTTTACCATTATAATTGCTTAATTACATACATAAAGCATCTGAACAGTGCAATAGAAGGTACGACAACACTATTTACATGTATAACCATACGACATTTAATCGAAAATAAAACATTGTGACATTTATTGAAGAAAAAACCTTTATAACAATAAACAATCTGAATGTTTAATTTAGTTATCTAATTTATGTTGGCAAAATAGTCTAGGACTCTAACACATAACTATTCAACAGTCTATCTGTATAACCCTTTTTGAAATGATGGAACATTTTTACAAACTAATCAGTGAATTACCGAGGGTGTTCCAAAGTTTAACCCCAGTAACAGAAATACACATATTTTTAAGTTAGTACATACATAAATTTGCTGGAACTTAACATTTATGCCTGGATGAATATCGTGATTCATGTATTCTGAATACTTTTTGTACATTCATTGGTAATATATAACGATATGTCTTAAACATAATTATAGCAGTTTTTAGTTTTACAAGATCTGGTATTTTAAGAATATGTACATTGTGAAAGAGTAAGTTTGTGTGATCAAGTCTTTTAGCACCACAAATTAATCTTATAACCGTTTTCTGTAATAAAACTAAACAATGAATATTTGTAGCATATGTGTTACCCCATACTTCAGCACAATACATAATATAAGGCATGAAAAGAGAATAGTACAACATATGCATACCATGTTTGTTAATCAAGGAACTGGCTCTATACATAATAGCACAACATTTTGACAGTTTAGATCTTATTGATAAAATGTGACTTTTCCAGTATAATTTGTCATCAATTACTACACCTACAAATTGTGTGTAATTTACTCTAGTGATTTTCTCTTTATTTATTCTAACACAAATATCTGCAGTTATTCTGCGATTACCAAAAATCATGTAATTAGTTTTTGATATATTAAGAGACAATCTATTAACAAAAAAACATGTCTGCAGTTGTTCTAATCCACCATTTATCACCCGAACAAGTTAATTTAAGTCTCTATCACAACATAATAGATTTGTATCATCAGCAAATAAAATATACTTGAACACTTGTGAGACTTTACAGATGTCATTAATATACTTGATAAATAATGTTGGTCCCAAAATGGAAATCTGAGGGACACCACACGATAAATTTAGTATTTCTGAATGACAGTTATTAAATCTGACAAATTGCTTTCTATTTTCTAAATAACTCTGAATCCATTCCTGTGCGAAACCACGCAAACCATAGAAATGCAGTTTTTTTACACAGTATGTCATGATCAACAGAATCAAAGGCCTTTTTTGGTCAATAAATACTCCAACAGTATACTTATTTTTTGTAATGAAGTTGTAATTTCTTCTACCAAATCTAAAAGAGCCTCAGTTGTTGACATGCTAAATCTAAACCCATACTGACTTGGACTAGCTGAGTATGTTACATTTATCAATGAACATGTCCAATCTGTTGTTATATATTTTCTCTAGAATTTTTGAGAATTGTAGTAATAAAGATATTGGCCTGTAATTTGTAAAAACATTTTTTATCCAGACTTATACAGCGGAATAACTTTAGCTGTTTTCATTTTGTTTGGAAAAACACCTGTTTGAAATGAAACGTTACATATATGAGCAAATGGCTTAACTATTTTAGAAATTACTTTCTTAAGCAGGCTCATGCCAATGTCACTGAAATCAGTTGATCTTTTATTTTTGCAATAATGAACAGTTCTAATAATTTCTAAGTCATCAACAGGACTTAGAAACATAGTATATTTAATGATAATGATTATTAAATCCATTAGCAATAGCTTCTTTCTTTGAAATTTTCTTTTTGTTTTTTATAAAGTATTCTGGACATGTTGGCTTATTTTTGCGTTTGTTAATTACTTCATTTAGTATTTTCCAGGTCTCTTTAACATTTGCTTTTTGTTTTTCTAACATTGAGCTATAATAGTTTTTTCTGTAATTCTTAATATAGATGTTAATTTATTTTTGTATGTTTTGTATTTTTGTTCTGCTTCTGCAGATCTCATTACAATGAATGCTTTATATAACTTATATTTCTTTTTACAAGCACGTTTTAAACCTTTGGTGAACCAGGTTTTTTTATTTTCAAAGCTTTTTGGGGGAACTTGTTTTACTGGACAGTGTTTGTTAAATATATCCATAAATATGTGTAGAAAAGAGTCATATGCTTGATTAACATCATCCGATTTTAGCACACTTTCCCAGGTTTGTTGACTTAGTTCATTGGAAAATGATGCCATTTAATCCTCATTCATATTTCTGATAAATTGAAATTCTTTTACATTATACCTGATTATATTGATGCGCTTCCTTTCTTGGAATTATTATTAATAAACATAACAAAACCTCACAATCATCGTTACTTGTAATTATTTATAAACAGTGTTTTCTTAATGTCCTTGTCTCAGAACGTTGTGCAAGTTATGGCTTCGTTACAGCCATGGTTTTCAATGCAGTCTATAGTACGTGCAGCATTGAATACTAATCCCCGCGTCTTCGTGACATATAACTCTGGCAGTTTAGGATATATGTAACTGTCTACTAGCTGAATGTATTGGATGTAACGTGCCTGTAGTGTGCAACGTAGGGGGTCGAAAAGTAGGTCGTCGCTGTAACGTGCAGAAATGATTTATTATGTAACACTGTCGCCGCGGGGGTCATGAACTCAGTCTCGACATTCTGGCACGGGGTCAAAGTTGATCGGCCACCTGAGGTCACCTAAGGTTATGCCAGTTCGGCGAACATGTGCATACGGGGAACGACGTTCTGGCCCGCTCGACGTTGCATACCGTCGTAAGTGTAAGAAGTCATTAAACAACACTCAAAACGAGATGGAACGACAACCTGGACCGGATAGACATTCCAGACTGGCTAGCTGCGGGCCGTAACGTCGCGCTAACCTTTGCCGTGAACCGCTAACCTTTGACATGAACTGCTAACCTTCGACGTTCTGGACTGCATCGACGTTCTGGACCGCGACACCCTGCCCAGAATTGGTCAAGCAGTAATTTATAACGGGAAGTCTGCTGTCTAGAAGGCGTGAAGTGAAACATCAAAGGGTATTGCGGTTAACTCTGCTCGCCTCTGCATGGATGTTTTGTTTGCGATATGAACGGGTTGTATCCCGAATGTTTCAAATTCCCAACATTGTTCCCAGTTCAATAAAGTAACTAAACACAAACAGTCTGTTATAGTCATAAGAACGTAATATCAAATTAAAACAATAAAACCTAGGAACTTGCACTCTTGCTTCAATGGAAACAAACGGGGTTACAACCGATAATGTAATAATCGCCCGGTAATGTAATAACTGCCCGATAATGTAATAAAATCAACCGATAATGTAATAACCGCTTCATAATGTAATAACATCAACCGATAATGTAATAAACTTGCTAACCGATAATGAAATAATTTTCAACCGATAATGTAATAAACTCCTCTTGCCTGATAATGTAATAACTTTCGCCTGATAATGTAATAACGTACACATTTCTCATAGGACTTAGTCGTTTTCGTGGATTTCATGTTGGTTTCTTGTACTTAGTCGATTTCGTCGATTTCGCCGATTTCGCAATACCACAACTTTTGCTAGCGGAATCAATTTAGATTAAATATAATATGCTGGTTCTAAATCGGAAGTCATATTAATCCCAGCAGGTCAGGATTTTGAGTTATACATTCTCATACCATTTATTAAAGACGGGTTGGTGTAATATGCTACTTTGCAACTGTGGGCTTCATTGATAACGAAATTGTCGGCCCAAATCCTGGTATCGATGATCTCACAAGTGTTCCCTTTCCATGCTATAATGTCAGGGTATCGAATGCCCACAGGCGTGCGGTTTGCTGGTTCAATCCTAGTGTGAAACCCAGATGAAGAAATGGTTTCTTAAAGAATGTGTTATGTATATGTTTTAGTACGATATTTGTCGACACTTTCGTGTCTGGCAATTCTCCCGTGATGTGCTTAAGATATATACATACATACACACAAATATATATATATATATATATATATATATATATATATATATATATATATATATATATATATATATATATATACATATACATATACATATACATATACATGTATATATATATATATATATATATATATATATATATATATATATATATATATATATATATATTTACGCGATGAAAAGCCGAACTAATCGGCGGTAGATTGCCCAAACAGATAAACATGTAATACATATATTGCAAAATATATGTTTGCATTGTGGTCGAACTGCCTATGTATGATTTCGTCACAGTTATTCTTGATATGTTATTGGTACAGTTATTCTTGATACTGTTTGGTGTTCATTTTTATTTCGCGTTATATAGATGAACGCATACTTACCTAGTGTACTTTAAGCATAGCCTAAATGAACCGATTTCGAACAGGTGAAACGGTGTTATTGCGGGTGACTGCCTTTTGTTCCCAGGCATGGCGGGGTAACTCGGTTAGTGTGTGTGCGTGTAACATGTAACATGTAACATGTAACATGTAACGTGTAACGTGTAACGTGTAACGTGTAACGTGTAACGTGTAACGTGTAACGTGTAACGTGTAACGTGTAACGTGTAACGTGTAACGTGTAACGTGTAACGTGTAACGCGTAACGTGTAACGTGTAACGTGTAACGTGTAACGTGTAACGTGTAACGTGTAACGTGTAGCATGTAACATGTAACATTTAACATTTACTTGTAACATTTACTTGTAACGTGTAACGTGTAACGTGTAACGTGTAACGTGTAACGTGTAACGTGTAACGTGTAACGTGTAACGTGTAACGTGTAACGTGTAACGTGTAACGTGTAACGTGTAACGTGTAACGTGTAACGTGTAATATATATATATATTAATATATATATATATATATATATATATATATATATATATATATATATATATATATATATATATATATATATATATGCACGCACGCACACTAACCGAGTTACCCCGCCATGCCTGGGAACAAAAGGCAGTCATCCGCAATAACACCGTTTCACCTGTTCGAAATCGGTTCATTTAGGCTATGCTTAAAGTACTCTAGGTAAGTATGCGTTCATCTATATAACGCGAAATAAAAATGAACATCAAACAGTATCAAGAATAACTGTACCAATAAAGTACCAAGAATAACTGTAACGAAATCATACATAGGCAGTTCGACCACAATGAAACATATATTTTGCAATATATGTATTACATGTTTATCTGTTTGCGCAATCTACCGCCGATTAGTTCGGCTTTTCATCGCGTAAATATATATATATATATATATATATATATATATATATATATATATATATATATATATATATATATATATATACATATATATATATATATATATATATATATATATATGTGTGTGTGTGTGTGTGTGTGTGTGTGTGTGTGTGTGTGTGTGTGTGTGTGTGTGTGTGTGTGTGTGTGTGTGTGTGTGTGTGTGTGTGTGTGTGTGTGTGTGTGTGTGTGTGTGTGTGTGTGTGTGTGTGTGTGTGTGTGTGTGTGTGTGTGTATGTATGTATATATCTTGAGCACATCACGGGAAAATTGCCAGACACGAAAGTGTCGACAAACATCGTACTAAAACATATACATAACACATTCTTTAAGAAACCATTTCTTCATCTGAGTTTCACACTAGGATTGAACCAGCAAACCGCACGCCTGTGGGCATTCGATACCCTGACATTATAGTATGGAAAGGGAACACTTGTGAGATCATCGATACCAGGATTTGGGCCGACAATTTCGTTATCAATGAAGCCCACAGTTGCAAAGTAGCACATTACACCAACCCGTCATTAATAAATGGTATGAGAATGTATAACTCAAAATCCTGACCTGCTGGGATAAATATGACTTCCGATTTGGAACCAGCATATTAGATTTAATCTAAATTGATTCCGCTAGCAAAAGTTGTGGTATTGCGAAATCGACGAAATCGACGGAATCGACTAAGTACAAGAAACCAACATGAAATCCACGAAAACGACTAAGTCCTACGAGAAATGTGTACGTTATTACATTATCAGGCGAAAGTTATTACATTTTCAGGCAAGAGGAGTTTATTACATTATCGGTTGCAAATTATTACATTATCGGTTAGCAAGTTTATTACATTATCGGTTGATGTTATTACATTATGAGGCGGTTATTACATTATCGGTTGATTTTATTACATTATCGGGCAGTTATTACATTACCGGGCGATTATTACATTATCGGTTGTAACAAACGGTGCCAATTGGCCTTATGGACGTACAAACGAACAACTCCACTACGGCAGTGGTGTAGCCTACTCGAAATAATTAGTTTGGAGTTGGACATAAACTACCTCAATCGGCTATTGCATTTATATATCCATTTGTGCGTCAAGTGCATCAAATAAGATGAAAAGTACGTAAGCCACAGACAAATCTTCGCTATATTTACTGTCACACGTAGGTCCTTCATAGATGTCTTCGCATACACACTGCCCGTTCTCCAAACAAGCGCCGTGATGTTGACAAGGGATGCTCGCGCAAGGCAAATAGTCGTCTACAATCACATGAGTGCCAGCTGTACATTTACTCACAATAAACTACACACACTGTTACCGTCACGATGCAGCATTCAAACAACAGTAATTCTGGGACGTATTAGCCTAAGCATATATAACAAATACCCACTTGCAAATACAGTCGAAATGCAAAATGTTGCGCTTTTTAATCAACAATTTGAAAAGTCTACAGAACGGTTTCACGCACCCGTGTCACGTAATTATATAGCATGAGTCGGTGTCATAAGAATTCCAGTAACATTGGAGTGGGTTACAGTTTTGATGATTTCACATGAAATTGCGTTACACTTGCGATATTTCAGCGGTTGTGTTTGGGATCATTGCGCCATCACCGCTGGCAGATTCGTATGGGGATAATACAGACTTCAAACACGAAGAAAGAGCGTTCGTTACACACATTTGCAAAAATAGAAACGGTTTGTAATCAGAAACCACTCCAAATGAACCAGCCATGGGAGCAGGACGGGCTTAATATTTCGGGGGGGGGGAACCGCCGGAACATCAGCACCGCCCCGCTAACGCTCTCTCGTGATGGATTTATCATTTAAAGGACAAACAAAGTTAACTTTTACGTGGCATACACCTAATAGAGTTAATATAAAGTAACAATTCCCACATATACTCAATTTTTTAACGCCAGCGGTTTACCAGAAAAATATTGTTTAACACCCAGCCATCCAAATTCTATGCGCTACCCCATCTTAGACGAAGAATGACGTCACGACGGTGATCGAGGCGCTCTCCACGTAGATTCCCTGCATAGGGTTTGGCTGTTGTCATGAAATGGCTGCAACTCGGCAACACGCGTAACATGCTGATGACGGTAAATATAAAGTTGTCTATTATTGTTATCGCTGAAATCATCCCATCAACTGATGATACACGACTACATGTCTACTTCAAAGCATTTCTCCTAAAAATGGACCGAGCAAAGTGAACTGTACTTGGACTGGAGGGATTCCAAACAGTACGCCCGCAAATGTGAATCAATTTCTTCAATACTACCGGTTGTTTCAATTATTATTGCAACCGTATGCCGAACAGTAAGGCATAATTACTAAAGTTTACCATAGATTTAACCACAGATTTAGATACACGTCTATAAGCAGCTGCTAGATGTCACGCCAACTGAACGAACTGTCGAAGACTCGAAATTGTTGACCCTTAACAACGTCGCAGGTTAAGGGTCAGACATAGAATGCCGCGCGCTGAATGGCCAAGTCAATTTAACCCTTCACTTAATGGCGTCGTGGATTTCGTTAGAATTTTAGACTTTAAAGTCACATTCTGAGTAAACCGCTGACGTTAAAAAATTGAGTATATGTGGAAATTGTTACTTTATATTAACTCTATTAGGTGTATGCCACGAAACAGTTAACTTTTTTTTGCCTTTAAATCATGACTGTGTAAATGCCAGCAGTGTAAATATGTTTAAAAATAAAATTGACAATTGTCTGGCCAGGGTGGGCTTTACCTAGGTAACGTAAATGTTTTTGAAAATATTTTAATACTGATTAAATTATTTATTCATATATTTATTTTAATTAATTAATTATTATAACAAATTGTGTTATTGTAGGACATTTTATGTATTTATTTATTTTACTTGTATATTTTTAGAGACAACGTATACTTTTTATTTTACTTATGTATTTTTAGAAACAACGTATTTTAATTAGTAGCATTTTAGTGCATTTTATAATATTGTATATTTATAATTTTAATTGAACACTCGATAAGCCATAGGCTTCCTTGTTTACATGCCGTCTGGAGCTTGCTTCTGGACGGCAACTTGTTAAACCTTGTTAAACCTTATTGATTGCGTTGATTGCCGATTGCATCGGAAGACGCTGGATGCTTTGGAATTCACCTTCTCCGCTACGTTGACGGGCCCAGCTGCCTCCACTGGTGAGATACGTCTGAAGATGGACGAGGAGATGATGTAGAAACGTTTTCCGAGCCGTAATTTCAGTATTTAATCGTGGGATGGGCCACCAATATTCTAGGGGGGGGGGGGCATGTTCCATTGCCCCCTCCCATTGCAGCCTATGGAACTTGTTGTGTAAAGGTTGTGTAAAAAGGAGCCACTCTGTCCGTTTTCATTGAGTGACACAGAATGTCTGCATAAATTCAAATCCCATCAGCATTGCCCAAACCCACAACTAACTGTAATGCTGCTTCCTAACGTATTAGGATATATCAACGTTTTCTTTTTTAGACAACCTGAACCTTGATCGACAAAATGTCAGTGGTTGATCTACGACTGCTAGAAAAGGACGTCACACCGATATGGTTTTAAAATTACCGCATTATATCCAGAGGCATTGGCTTTTATAAGTTACTGAATTGGACTTTATTAACACGATACCTTGATTTGATGTAACACGTAAGCTTGATTTAAATCGGCAAACGTGCGCTGATCATTTACATAACTTTGTCCACAAAGGGATATAATGCGAACACCTGTTCTTCTATCTACCAGTTTATTTAAATAAGTGGTACCATTCCATAAGCAAAACCAGAGTAAAAATATTAAAATAAATCAGTTCTTCGGACCTTTCGTCAAATTGTGGAACTACTTTCCCTATGTTTTTATCAAAGCCTTCAGCGGATTTCTGTGCCCAAAATGTCATATTTTATTACCCGCATATACTTGTCTTTTCTGTTTTATCATGGGATTTTACGCGACATAATCCAACCACACCTTCTATACAACTTACTTTACAACTTTGGTTGTTTTCAATTTTGCTGTAAGCAACTGGAAATTGTTTGCCCAGAAACCTGCATGAACTCATCCATGAGGTATCCACTCTAAATGTCAGTCACACATTTAACGTAACCTGTGGAACTAAATTGTTTGAGTAAATGCTTGAAGTAATTACTTACATTCCCAAAAGGGGAAAATTTACCGATCGCCTTGGAGACTGCCAATTACATCAGTCTCATTACGTTGTAGATCTCATATTTTTTCGGCGTTAAGTTTTTTATAAACGTTCCGATTGACGTTTCTGCGTATGCGCTATAAATGTAAAATCACCAATGTGCAGAGAAACGGTAAAGCATTTATGGCATAAATACCACGGGCTGTTCGTTATAATTTATATAACCTCTCAGCAAAGTAATTTGTCGCAAATTAACACGAGGCAAACAAGGTTTGAGGCATGTTTCGATAGCAAGCGCAAATCACGTGACTGTAGTGCACTATAATCAGTGACAGTGATTTTAACAAACGTAACGTTTTAATGTATTGAACGACATTTTAAGCATCTCTTGACAGTAATCATCGCAGGAGAGTTAACGAACAGCCCGTGGCATTAATACCAAAAATGCTTTGTCGTTTCGCTGCACATTGATGATTTTACTTTTATCGCGCATGCGCAGAAACGTTAATAGGAACGTTTATAACGACCGGAAAAATGTAAGCGCGACACGTAGTCACCGATAAATGCACGCAAGTATGATTGTGACTATTTTTGTACGAGAACACATAGTGTAGAACGGCACGACAGCAAAAACAATGCATTACGTACGTATGAGTCTGTAACCGATGATGACGACTTCGCACAAAACGAGGTTCCACACGTTCTGACCACCTACGTCTATTTTTACAAAGCGACCAACAGCTTGGCAAGTAACATCCACTGTTCCCGAGGCAGTCGTGATGCCCCTGTATGTTGCACAAACCGTGTGGTTCGTCAAGTATCCGGTGAAGCTAGTCGATACATTGAACTTCGCCAGTGTAGTATGGTGTGAGTCTTCAGGTCGAGGAAGAAATAAGATAGTAAATGTTACACGCTCACATTATAGCATACGTATATTTCTCATATGTCATGTTATTGTATATAGACACTACGTGACTCAAACGCCAGCACACATTCCTATTTAACATGAAATGTACTTGCATGTTGAAAACGGTAAATAATGTTTTTTTGTTTTTTATTTTATATATATATATATATATATATATATATATATATATGTATATGTATATATATATATATATATATATATATATGTATATATATATATATATATATATATGTATATATATATATATATATATATTTATATATATATATATATACAGATACATACATACATACGTACATACATACATATATACGTTACATAGACATTAAAGTCAATGTTTTCGTGTCATGCACCTAACGGATTAACATAATTTAAGCATTTGGACCTACAAGAAAACATGCACATCTCCGGTTTACTGAGAATGTGGAACATTCTGACGAGATCTTTGATAACGTGAATATTGCCATCATAACTGGTGATGCATTGGCTTGGATCCTGTTGATTCCAGTCTGTCCAGTTACGATATGTGCCTGCGTTTAATATCTATGGTCAACTTTCAAAAAGCAATACTTTTTTGAATTGCATGCGGTTCTAGTGATAGTTCACTGGATGGGTGTTCTCGTGCGTAAGGTTATACACTTACTTGGTAGCGGCTGGCAATATTTGGATGGATTGCAAAGTCATATTTATACTTAAAATTGAAGTTTTTATTTTATACTGAAAGTAGCTCAGATTTAGCTATCTTAGATTCCGCATTAAATCTGTAATCTTCTTATTTCGTTTTATTTTACCACCTTTGTTTTAGCAGTGATGTATTTTAAGAGAAAACAAAAGTCAATGCTTTGGTGTCATGCACCAAAAAAAAAAAAACTAATAGTGTCTTAATATAATCACATTCTTAATGTCGGCAGTTGACCAGTTTTGCCATTGATTTGTTCGTAATTGTATCTTGTTGTTCCCCATCAAATACACTTTGACGGCTGTCGTCACAGTATTTCTCGTTATTGCATGGTTAAATTGAATTTCGCGCTACGTAGATGAACGCATTTTTACCTACGATACTTTGCGTGAATCCTAAATGAACCGTTCTCCAAACAGGTCAATTAAAAAATTATGATGTCATAAAGCGTTTGTTAATGTTGCACAAAAGTCGTGCGTACCACTTGTTTACAACTCGGTCGTGACGAAAACGCCATGGATTCAGATGTGGCTGAATATCGATTCCAAACACAAAGGGCCTGTATTGAAAGGTAAAATACATTTTCAGTGCTGTCTCATTGACTGCAATTTGGTTATTTCAACGAAAAAAGTACTTAACAAAACGGCCACCTACTAATGCATTCTTGATGGCGTGTGGATAAGGAATCGTTCAGTTTAGAAGACAGTTGAAGTGATACTGGCGGCTGACAGCACGCAGACCGATTTGCGTAACGGCGCCACCTGAATAATTAGTTCTGCACGTTTGCCATTGTTCGCTGTAACCGCTTGAAACTTGTCTTGATGACATTTTCATTTCCACCATGATTTAAGCGCCACAAAAACACTAATATAAGCTAATATAGTGTAACAGGCCCAGTTTTAATCGCAGTGGCGCCTTCTACGACTTCATTTGTCTGGAGTGCCTCGACCATAGTTTCGCATTTTTGTACCAACTGTAATGTTTAAATTAAAAATTTGAATTATATGTTTACTTTTGTATTCTTATTTCACGTACTTTTGAAAGTTAATTTTACATATTACATAGATATACTTTTACGTTTACTGAAGTAGTTTTTAGGTGAATTCCTTGTACTGCTACTCAAGTACAAGATAAAAGTAGTTAATTCAACATTGACGGCAGCTTGACAGAACTAGGAATTTGCTCCCTGTACCTCTACTTAGTCAGTATGTTACCCCTGCACGTTCAATACGAAAAATACGTGTTGTGTTATGACGAATTTGATTTTAGAGAACACATTTCTCAGATTTGTCGACCATAATTATTATCCTTTTCCTGATTCTTCTTCTTCTCTCAGGTACTGGACACAGCCATTTGCAGTGCAGGGCGTTTAAAGTTCAACGAGAATTTGTGAGTTCGCTAAAGATTGCACATTTACCCCAGGGCTGAACCATGGTTTCTTAGAAAGGGTTTGACCAGTGCAACAGATGGACTTATATACTGTGGTGCTGCCACCTGCTGGACTACAATAACATACACAGTTGTTACTTTAGAGCCATTTTCTAGTAATAAACCAGTCCTGTTCTGTTCTACATTTATCGATACACGAGCTGTTCATATATCAAACAACATCACAACCAGGGCTAGTGGCAAGGGACCTGGTGCACTCTGGGATATAAACATGGAGGCGCCATTATTGAAAATTGGCAGCACCCTCTTTCGAAGGAAGGAATTGCGTTCTATCGCGCTCCCAGATCTCGCTCAGTGTCATAGTAGACTGTTTTAGTGTTACTCGTGAACTGTCTGTTTTTGTTATTCAATGTTTTAATAATTGGATTGATCTATTTATTCTAATATTTTATTACCCACCCATTAGCACGCAGCCGATTTTAACGTGATGCCTGTGGCTCCTCGAGTATTTGACCTAGATGTTTAAAAATATTGCTTGCGCCATTGTCTTAGCTGTAGCGCCTTTATTATTCAATTCTCGCAATTGCATGTTGTATGCATGTTGTAGATAATACAATTGCCTACACAGTGGTGTCAAAATTGTTGTTATAACGTTAAGATATGTTGACAATTTCTTGGTTGACACTATGACATTTTGAAACTTTTGTAAAATAACTACTTTGTTGCGGTGTAGCTTTTTTATGCTTGGATTTCTACTGCTACAAGTTGGGTTTATTTAAAAGAACATTAAATTATCTACATACTGGTATAAATGTTTGTATAATATATTACACATATTAGCTGTACACGTGGCCAACACCTGGCAGGAGGACATTTTTAAATGTCCAAACACAAAACATATTGCTGTTAAATTTCGAAAACGCGAAAAATATTTTTGAGAACGGAAGTATCCAAAATAGTCACAATGTAATGTTATATGTCTGGATAGGTGCTGCATTTATTGCATCTCTTAGTCAGTAGACGCAACCACGTAAACCGAATTCAAACGCTGTGATGTATT